>OX388346.1:9752945-10098617 GCA_947579665.1 Sympetrum striolatum
GAAATTTCAATTGTTTTCCCTCTTTTTTTCCCTTAATTTTCCTTATTTTATCGAGATTTGACCGAAAAAAGCAAGAAAAACGAATAATTATAGATAATATAATAAATTTCAATTTTTTTCTTCTTTTTTTCCCTTAATTTTCCTTATTTTATCCAGATTTGACATAAAAAAGCAAGAAAAACGAATAATTTTAGTAAAATTTTAATTTTTTTCATCTTTTTTTCCCATAATTTTCCTTATTTTATCGAGATATGACCGAAAAAAGCAAGAAAAAAGAATAATTTTGGCGAAATTTCAATTTTTTTCCTCTTTTTTTCCCTTAATTTTCCTTGTTTTATCGAGATTTGTCCGAAAAAAAGCAAGAAAAACGAATAATTTTAGCGAAATTTCAATTTTTTTCCTCTTTTTTTCCTTCATTCTCCTCATTTAACGAGATTTGACCGAAAAAAAACAAGAAAAACGAATAATTTTATCGAAATAACAATTTTTATCCTCTTTTTTTCCATTAATTTTCCTTATTTTATCGAGATTTGACCGAAAAAAGGAAGAAAAACGAATAATTTTAGCGAAATTTCAATTTTTTTCCTCTTTTTTCCCCTTAATTTTCCTTACTTTATCGAAATTTGACCGCAAAAAGCAAGAAAAACGAATAATTTTAGCGAAATTTCAATTGTTTTCCTCTTTTTTTCCCTTAATTTTCCTTATTTTATCGAGATTTGACCGAAAAAAGCAAGAAAAACGAATAATTATAGATAATATAATAAATTTCAATTTTTTTCTTCTTTTTACCCTTAATTTTCCTTATTTGATGCAGATTTGACCGAAAAAAGCAAGAAAAACGAATAATTTTAGCGAAATTTCAATTTTTTTCATCTTTTTTTCCCTTTATTTTCCTTATTTTATCGAGATTTGACCGAAAAAAGCAAGAAAAACGAATAATTTTAGCGAAATTTCAATTTTTTTCCTCTTTTTTTTCCCTTAATTTTCCTTATTTTATCGAGATTTGACTGAAAAAAGCAAGAAAAACGAATAATTTCAGCGAAATTTCAATTTTTTTCATATTTTTTACCCTTTATTTTCCTTATTTTATCGAGATTTGACCGAAAAAAGCAAGAAAAACGAATAATTTTAGCGAAATTTCAATTTTTTTCCTCTTTTTTCCCTTAATTTTCCTTAGTTTATCGAGATTTGACCGAAAAAAGCAAGAAAAACGAATAATTTTAGCGAAATTTCAATTTTTATCCTATTTTTTCCCTTAATGTTCCTAATTTTATCGAGATTTGACCAAAAAAACCAAGAAAAACGAATAATTTTAGCGAAATTTAAATTTTATCCTCTTTTTTTCCCTTAATTTTCCTTATTTTATCGATATTTGACCGAAAAAAGCAAGAAAAACGAATAATTTTAGCGAAATATCAATTTTTATCATCTTTTTTCCCTTGATTTTCCTTATTTTATCGATATTTGACCGAAAAAAGCAAGATAAACGAATAATTTTAGCGAAATATCAATTTTTATCCTCTTATTTTCCCTTAATTTTCCTTATTTTATCGAGATTTGACCGAAAAAAGCAAGAAAAACGAATAATTTTAGCGAAATATCAATTTTTATCCTCTTTTTTTCCCTTAATTTTCCTTATTTTATCGAGATTTGACCGAAAAAAGCAAGAAAAACGAATAATTTTAGCGAAATTTCAATTTTTTTCCTGTTTTTTTCCCTTAATTTTCCTTATTTTATCGAGATTTGACCAATAAAAGCAAGAAAAACGAATAATTTGAGCGAAATATCAATTTTTATCCTCTTATTTTCCCTTAATTTTCCTTATTTTAACGAGATTTGACCAATAAAAGGAAGAAAAAAGAATAATTTTTGCGAAATATCAATTTTTATCATCTTTTTTCCCTTGATTTTCCTTATTTTATCGAGATTTGACCGAAAAAAGCAAGAAAAACGAATAATTTTAGCGAAATATCAATTTTTATCCTCTTTTTTTCCCTTAATTTTCCTTATTTTATCGAGATTTGACCGAAAAAAGCAAAAAAAAACGAATAACGATAGCGAAATATCAATTTTTATCCTCTTTTTTCCCTTCATTTTCCTTATTTTATCGAGATTTGACCGAAAAAAGCAAGAAAAACGAATAATTTTATTGAAATTTCAATTTTTTTCCTGTTTTTTTCCCTTAATTTTCCTTATTATATCAAGATTTGACCAATAAAAGCAAGAAAAACGAATAATTTTAGCGAAATATCAATTTTTATCATCTTTTTTCCCTTGATTTTCCTTATTTTATCGAGATTTGACCGAAAAAAGCAAGAAAAACGAATAATTTTAGCGAAATATCAATTTTTATCATCTTTTTTCCCTTAATTTTCCTTATTTTATCGAGATTTGACCGAAAAAAGCAAGAAAAACGAATAATTTTAGCGAAATTTCAATTTTTTTCCTCTTTTTTCCCCTTAATTTTCCTTACTTTATCGAAATTTGACTGCAAAAAGCAAGAAAAACGAATAATTTTAGCGAAATTTCAATTGTTTTCCTCTTTTTTTCCCTTAATTTTCCTTATTTTATCGAGATTTGACCGAAAAAAGCAAGAAAAACGAATAATTATAGATAATATAATAAATTTCAATTTTTTTCTTCTTTTTACCCTTAATTTTCCTTATTTGATGCAGATTTGACCGAAAAAAGCAAGAAAAACAAATAATTTTAGCGAAATTTCAATTTTTTTCATCTTTTTTTCCCTTTATTTTCCTTATTTTATCGAGATTTGACCGAAAAAAGCAAGAAAAACGAATAATTTTAGCGAAATTTCAATTTCTTTCCTATTTTTTTCCCTTAATTTTCCTTATTTTATCGAGATTTGACCGAAAAAAGCAAGAAAAACGAATAATTTTTGCGAAATTTCAATTTTTTTCATCTTTTTTACCCTTAATTTTCCTTATTTTATCGAGATTTGACCGAAAACAGCGAGAAAAACGAATAATTTTAGCGAAATTTCAATTTCTTTCCTCTTTTTTTCCCTTAATTTTCCTTAGTTTATCGAGATTTGAACGGAAAAAGCAAGAAAAACGTATAATTTTAGCGAAATTTCAATTTTTATCCTCTTTTTTCCCTTAATTTTCCTTATTTTATCGAGATTTGACCGAAAAAACCAAGAAAAACGAATAATTTTAGCGAAATTTAAATTTTTTCCTCTTTTTTTCCCTTAATTTTTCTTATTTTATCGATATTTTACCGAAAAAAGCAAGAAAAACGAACAATTTTAGCGAAATATCAATTTTTATCTTCTTTTTTCCCTTGATTTTTCTTATTTTATCGAGATTTGACCGAAAAAAGCAAGAAAAACGAATAATTTTATCGAAATTTTAATTTTTATCATCTTGTTTCCCTTGATTTTCCTTATTTAATCGAGATTTGGCCGAAAAAAGCAAGTAAAACGAATAATTTTTGCGAAATTTCTATTTTTTTCCTCTTTTTTTCCATTAATTTTCCTTATTTTATCGAGATTTGACCGAAAAAAGGAAGAAAAACGAATAATTTTAGCGAAATATCAATTTTTATCCTCTTTTTTTCCCTTAATTTTCCTTATTTTATGAAAAGTTTTGACCGAAAAAAGCAAAAAAAACGAATAATTTTAGCGAAATTTAATTTTTTTTCCTCTTTTTTTTCCTTAATTTTCCTTGTTTTATCGAGATTTGACCGAAAAAAGCAAGAAAAACGAATAATTTTAGCGAAATTTCAATTTTTTTCCTCTTTATTCCTTCATTCTCCTCATTTAACGAGCTTTGACCGAAAAAAGCAAGAAAAACGAATAATTTTATCGAAATAAAAATTTTTATCCTCTTTTTTTCCATTAATTTTCCTTATTTTATTGAGATTTGACCGAAAAAAGGAAGAAAAACGAATGATTTTAGCGAAATTTCAATTGTTTTCCTCTTTTTTTCCCTTAATTTTCCTTATTTTATCGAGATTTGACAGAAAAAAGCAAGAAAAACGAATAATTTTAGAAAATATAATAAATTTCAATTTTTTCTTCTTTTTTTCCCTTAATTTTCCTTATTTTATCGAGATTATACCGAAAAAAGCAAGAAAAACGAATAATTTTAGCAAAATTTCAATTTTTTTCATCTTTTTTTCCCTTAAATTTCCTTATTTTATCGAGATTTGACCGAAAAAAGCAAGAAAAACGAATAATTTTAGCGAAATTTCAATTTTTTTCCTCTTTTTTTCCCTTAATTTTTTTAGTTTATCGAGATTTGACCGAAAAAAGCAAGAAAAACGAATAATTTTAGTGAAATTTCAATTTTTATCATCTTTTTTCCCTTAATTTTACTTATTTTATCGAGATTTGACCGAAAAAAGCAAGAAAAACGAATAATTTTATCGAAATAACAATTTTTATCCTCTTTTTTTCGATTAATTTTCCTTATTTTATCGAGATTTGACCGAAAAAAGCAAAAAAAAACGAATAATTTTAGAAAATATAATAAATTTCAATTTTTTTCTTCTTTTTTTCCCTTAATTTTCCTTATTTTATCGAGATTTGAACGAAAAAAGCAAGAAAAACGAATAATTTTATCGAAATAACAATTTTTATCCTCTTTTTTTCGATTAATTTTCCTTATTTTATCGAGATTTGACCGAAAAAAGGAAAAAAAACGAATAATTTTAGCGAAATTTCAATTTTTTTCCACTTTTTTTTCCCTTAATTTTCCTTATTTAATCGAGATTTGACCGAAAAAAGCAAGAAAAACGAATAATTTTAGCGAAATAACAATTTTTATGCTCTTTTTTTCCATTAATTTTCCTTATTTTATCGAGATTTGACCGAAAAAAGGAAGAAAAACGAATAATTTTAGAAAATATAATAAATTTCAAATTTTTTCTTCTTTTTTTCCCTTAATTTTCCTTATTTTATCGAGATTATACCGAAAAAAGCAAGAAAAACGAATAATTTTAGCGAAATTTCAATTTTTTTCATCTTTTTTTCCCTTAATTTTCCTTATTTTATCGAGATTTGACCGAAAAAAGCAAGAAAAACGAATAATTTTAGCGAAATTTCAATTTTTTTCCTCTTTTTTTCCCTTAATTTTTTTAGTTTATCGAGATTTGACCGAAAAAAGCAAGAAAAACGAATAATTTTAGCGAAATTTCAATTTTTATCATCTTTTTTCCCTTAATTTTACTTTTTTTATCGAGATTTGACCGAAAAAAGCAAGAAAAACGAATAATTTTATCGAAATAACAATTTTTATCCTCTTTTTTTCGATTAATTTTCCTTATTTTATCGAGATTTGACCGAAAAAAGGAAGAAAAACGAATAATTCTAGCGAAATTTCAATTGTTTTCCTCTTTTTTTCCCTTAATTTTCCTTATTTTATCGAGATTTGACCGAAAAAAGCAAGAAAAACGAATAATTATAGATAATATAATAAATTTCAATTTTTTTCTTCTTTTTTTCCCTTAATTTTACTTATTTTATCCAGATTTGACATAAAAAAGCAAGAAAAACGAATAATTTTAGTAAAATTTTAATTTTTTTCATCTTTTTTTCCCATAATTTTCCTTATTTTATCGAGATATGACCGAAAAAAGCAAGAAAAAAGAATAATTTTGGCGAAATTTCAATTTTTTTCCTCTTTTTTTCCCTTAATTTTCCTTGTTTTATCGAGATTTGTCCGAAATAAGCAAGAAAAACGAATAATTTTAGCGAAATTTCAATTTTTTTCCTCTTTTTTTCCTTCATTCTCCTCATTTAACGAGATTTGACCGAAAAAAACAAGAAAAACGAATAATTTTATCGAAATAACAATTTTTATCCTCTTTTTTTCCATTAATTTTCCTTATTTTATCGAGATTTGACCGAAAAAAGGAAGAAAAACGAATAATTTTAGCGAAATTTCAATTTTTTTCCTCTTTTTTCCCCTTAATTTTCCTTACTTTATCGAAATTTGACCGCAAAAAGCAAGAAAAACGAATAATTTTAGCGAAATTTCAATTGTTTTCCTCTTTTTTTCCCTTAATTTTCCTTATTTTATCGAGATTTGACCGAAAAAAGCAAGAAAAACGAATAATTATAGATAATATAATAAATTTCAATTTTTTTCTTCTTTTTACCCTTAATTTTCCTTATTTGATGCAGATTTGACCGAAAAAAGCAAGAAAAACGAATAATTTTAGCGAAATTTCAATTTTTTTCATCTTTTTTTCCCTTTATTTTCCTTATTTTATCGAGATTTGACCGAAAAAAGCAAGAAAAACGAATAATTTTAGCGAAATTTCTATTTTTTTCCTCTTCTTTTTCCCTTAATTTTCCTTATTTTATCGAGATTTGACTGAAAAAAGCAAGAAAAACGAATAATTTCAGCGAAATTTCAATTTTTTTCATATTTTTTACCCTTAATTTTCCTTATTTTATCGAGATTTGACCGAAAAAAGCAAGAAAAACGAATAATTTTAGCGAAATTTCAATTTTTTTCCTCTTTTTTCCCTTAATTTTCCTTAGTTTATCGAGATTTGACCGAAAAAAGCAAGAAAAACGAATAATTTTAGCGAAATTTCAATTTTTATCCTATTTTTTCCCTTAATTTTCCTTATTTTATCGAGATTTGGCCGAACAAAGCAAGTAAAACGAATAATTTTAGCGAAATTTCAATTTTTTTCCTCTTTTTTTACTTCATTCTCCTCATTTAACGAGATTTGACCGAAAAAAGCAAGAAAAACGAATAATTTTATCGAAATAACAATTTTTATCCTCTTTTTTTCCATTAATTTTCCTTATTTTATCGAGATTTGACCGAAAAAAGCAAGAAAAACGAATAATTTTAGCGAAATTTCAATTTTTTTCCTCTTTTTTCCCCTTAATTTTCCTTACTTTATCGAAATTTGACCGCAAAAAGCAAGAAAAACGAATAATTTTAGCGAAATTTCAATTGTTTTCCTCTTTTTTTCCCTTAATTTTCCTTATTTTATCGAGATTTGACCGAAAAAAGCAAGAAAAACGAATAATTATAGATAATATAATAAATTTCAATTTTTTTCTTCTATTTACCCTTAATTTTCCTTATTTGATGCAGATTTGACCGAAAAAAGCAAGAAAAACTTATAATTTTAGCGAAATTTCAATTTTTTTCATCTTTTTTTCCCTTTATTTTCCTTATTTTATCGAGATTTGACCGAAAAAAGCAAGAAAAACGAATAATTTTAGCGAAATTTCAATTTTTTTCCTCTTTTTTTTCCCTTAATTTTCCTTATTTTATCGAGATTTGACCGAAAAAAGCAAGAAAAACGAATAATTTCAGCGAAATTTCAATTTTTTTCATCTTTTTTACCCTTAATTTTCCTTATTTTATCGAGATTTGACCGAAAAAAGCAAGAAAAACGAATAATTTTAGCGAAATTTCTATTTTTTTCCTCTTTTTTCCCCTTAATTTTCCTTAGTTTATCGAGATTTGACCGAAAAAAGCAAGAAAAACGAATAATTTTAGCGAAATTTCAATTTTTTTCCTCTTTTTTTCCCTTAATTTTCCTTAGTTTATCGAGATTTGACCGAAAAAAGCAAGAAAAACGAATAATTTTAGCGAAATTTCAATTTTTATCCTATTTTTTCCCTTAATTTTCCTTATTTTATCGAGATTTGACCAAAAAAACCAAGAAAAACGAATAATTTTAGCGAAATTTAAATTTTTTTCTCTTTTTTTCCCTTAATTTTCCTTATTTTATCGATATTTGACCGAAAAAAGCAAGAAAAACGAATAATTTTAGCGAAATTTCAATTTTTTTCCTCTTTTTTTCCCTTAATTTTCCTTAGTTTATCGAGATTTGACCGAAAAAAGCAAGAAAAACGAATAATTTTAGCGAAATTTCAATTTTTATCCTATTTTTTCCCTTAATTTTCCTTATTTTATCGAGATTTAACCAAAAAAACCAAGAAAAACGAATAATTTTAGCGAAATATCAATTTTTATCATCTTTTTTCCCTTGATTTTCCTTATTTTATCGATATTTGACCGAAAAAAGCAAGAAAAACGAATAATTTTAGCGAAATATCAATTTTTATCCTCTTTTTTTCCCTTAATTTTCCTTATTTTATCGAGATTTGACCGAAAAAAGCAAGAAAAACGAATAATTTTAGCGAAATATCAATTTTTATCATCTTTTTTCCCTTGATTTTCCTTATTTTATCGAAATTTGACCGAAAAAAGCAAGAAAAACGAATAATTTTAGCGAAATTTCAATTTTTATCCTCTTTTTTTCCCTTAGTTAATCGAGATTTAACCGAAAAAAGCATGAAAACCAATAATTATAGCGAAATTTCTATTTTTTTCTTCTTTTTTTCCTTTAATTTTCCTTATTTTATCGAGATTTGACCGAAAAAAGCAAGAAAAACGAATAATTTTAGCGAAATATCAATTTTTATCATCTTTTTTCCCTTGATTTTCCTTATTTTATCGAGATTTGACCGAAAAAAGCAAGAAAAACGAATAATTTTATCGAAATTTCAATTTTTATCATCTTTTTTCCATTGATTTTCCTTATTTTATCGAGATTTGGCCGAAAAAAGCAAGTAAAACGAATAATTTTTGCGAAATTTCAATTTTTTTCCTCTTTTTTTCCATTAATTTTCCTTATTTAATCGAGATTTGGCCGAAAAAAGCAAGTAAAACGAATAATTTTTGCGAAATTTCAATTGTATTCCTCTTTTTTTCCCTTAATTTTCCTTATTTTATCGAGATTTGACTGAAAAAAGCAAGAAAAACGAATAATTATAGATAATATAATAAATTTCAATTTTTTTCATCTTTTTTTCCCTTAATTTTCCTTATTTTATCGAGATTTGACCGAAAAAAGCAAGAAAAACGAATAATTTTTGCGAAATTTCAATTTCTTTCCTATTTTTTTCCCTTAATTTTCCTTATTTTATCGAGATTTGACCGAAAAAAGCAAGAAAAACGAATAATTTTAGCGAAATATCAATTTTTATCATCTTTTTTCCCTTAATTTTCCTTATTTTATCGAGATTTGACCGAAAAAAGCAAGAAAAACGAATAATTTTATCAAAATTTCAACTTTTATCATCTTTTTTCCCTTGATTTTCCTTATTTTATCGAGATTTGACCGAAAAAAGCAAGAAAAACGAATAATTTTAGCGAAATATCAATTTTTATCCTCTTTTTTTCCCTTAATTTTCCTTATTTTATCGAGATTTGACCGAAAAAAGCAAGAAAAACGAATAATTTTAGCGAAATTTCAATTTTTTTCCTCTTTTTTTCCCTTAATTTTCCATATTTTATCGAGATTTGACCGAAAAAAGCAAGAAAAACGAATAATTTTAGCGAAATTTCAATTTTTTTCCTCTTTTTTTCCCTTAATTTTCCATATTTTATCGAGATTTGACCGAAAAAAGCAAGAAAAACTTATAATTTTAGCGAAATTTCAATTTTTTTCATCTTTTTTTCCTTTTATTTTCCTTATTTTATCGAGATTTGACCGAAAAAAGCAAGAAAAACGAATAATTTTAGCGAAATTTCAATTTTTTTCCTCTTTTTTTTCCCTTAATTTTCCTTATTTTATCGAGATTTGACCGAAAAAAGCAAGAAAAACGAATAATTTCAGCGAAATTTCAATTTTTTTCATCTTTTTTACCCTTAATTTTCCTTATTTTATCGAGATTTGACCGAAAAAAGCAAGAAAAACGAATAATTTTAGCGAAATTTCAATTTTTTTCCTCTTTTTTTCCCTTAATTTTCCTTAGTTTATCGAGATTTGACCGAAAAAAGCAAGAAAAACGAATAATTTTAGCGAAATTTCAATTTTTATCCTATTTTTTCCCTTAATTTTCCTTATTTTATCGAGATTTGACCAAAAAAACCAAGAAAAACCAATAATTTTAGCGAAATTTAAATTTTTTTCTCTTTTTTTCCCTTAATTTTCCTTATTTTATCGATATTTGACCGAAAAAAGCAAGAAAAACGAATAATTTTAGCGAAATATCAATTTTTATCATCTTTTTTCCCTTGATTTTCCTTATTTTATCGATATTTGACCGAAAAAAGCAAGAAAAACGAATAATTTTAGCGAAATATCAATTTTTATCCTCTTTTTTTCCCTTAATTTTCCTTATTTTATCGAGATTTAACAGAAAAAAGCAAGAAAAACGAATAATTTTAGCGAAATATCAATTTTTATCATCTTTTTTCCCTTGATTTTCCTTATTTTATCGATATTTGACCGAAAAAAGCAAGAAAAACGAATAATTTTAGCGAAATTTCAATTTTTATCCTCTTTTTTTCCCTTAATTAATCGAGATTTAACCGAAAAAAGCATGAAAACGAATAATTATAGCGAAATTTCTGTTTTTTTCTTCTTTTTTTCCTTTAATTTTCCTTATTTTATCGAGATTTGACCGAAAAAAGCAAGAAAAACGAATAATTTTAGCGAAATATCAATTTTTATCATCTTTTTTCCCTTGATTTTCCTTATTTTATCGAGATTTGACCGAAAAAAGCAAGAAAAACGAATAATTTTATCGAAATTTCAATTTTTATCATCTTTTTTCCCTTGATTTTCCTTATTTTATCGAGATTTGGCCGAAAAAAGCAAGTAAAACGAATAATTTTTGCGAAATTTCAATTTTTTTCCTCTTTTTTTCCATTAATTTTCCTTATTTAATCGAGATTTGGCCGAAAAAAGCAAGTAAAACGAATAATTTTTGCGAAATTTCAATTGTATTCCTCTTTTTTTCCCTTAATTTTCCTTATTTTATCGAGATTTGACTGAAAAAAGCAAGAAAAACGAATAATTATAGATAATATAATAAATTTCAATTTTTTTCATCTTTTTTTCCCTTAATTTTCCTTATTTTATCGAGATTCGACCGAAAAAAGCAAGAAAAACGAATAATTTTAGCGAAATTTCAATTTCTTTCCTATTTTTTTCCCTTAATTTTCCTTATTTAGCGAGATTTGACCGAAAAAAGCAAGAAAAACGAATAATTTTTGCGAAATTTCAATTTTTTTCATCTTTTTTACCCTTAATTTTCCTTATTTTATCGAGATTTGACCGAAAACAGCAAGAAAAACGAATAATTTTAGCGAAATTTCAATTTCTTTCCTCTTTTTTTCCCTTAATTTTCCTTAGTTTATCGAGATTTGAACGGGAAAAGCAAGAAAAACGAATAATTTTAGCGAAATTTCAATTTTTATCCTCTTTTTTCCCTTAATTTTCCTTATTTTATCGAGATTTGACCGAAAAAACCAAGAAAAACGAATAATTTTAGCGAAATTTAAATTTTTTCCTCTTTTTTTCCCTTAATTTTTCTTATTTTATCGATATTTTACCGAAAAAAGCAAGAAAAACGAACAATTTTAGCGAAATATCAATTTTTATCATCTTTTTTCCCTTGATTTTTCTTATTTTATCGAGATTTGACCGAAAAAAGCAAGAAAAACGAATAATTTTATCGAAATTTCAATTTTTATCATCTTGTTTCCCTTGATTTTCCTTATTTAATCGAGATTTGGCCGAAAAAAGCAAGTAAAACGAATAATTTTTGCGAAATTTCAATTTTTTTCCTCTTTTTTTACATTAATTTTCCTTATTTTATCGAGATTTGACCGAAAAAAGGAAGAAAAACGAATAATTTTAGCGAAATATCAATTTTTATCCTCTTTTTTTCCCTTAATTTTCCTTATTTTATGAAAAGTTTTGACCGAAAAAAGCAAGAAAAACGAATAATTTTAGCGAAATTTAATTTTTTTTCCTCTTTTTTTCCCTTAATTTTCCTTGTTTTATCGAGATTTGACCGAAAAAAGCAAGAAAAACGAATAATTTTAGCGAAATTTCAATTTTTTTCCACTTTATTCCTTCATTCTCCTCATTTAACGAGCTTTGACCGAAAAAAGCAAGAAAAACGAATAATTTTATCGAAATAACAATTCTTATCCTCTTTTTTTCCATTAATTTTCCTTATTTTATTGAGATTTGACCGACAAAAGGAAGAAAAACGAATAATTTTAGCGAAATTTCAATTGTTTTCCTCTTTTTTTCCCTTAATTTTCCTTATTTTATCGAGATTTGACCGAAAAAAGCAAGAAAAACGAATAATTTTAGAAAATATAATAAATTTCAATTTTTTTCTTCTTTTTTTCCCTTAATTTTCCTTATTTTATCGAGATTATACCGAAAAAAGCAAGAAAAACGAATAATTTTAGCAAAATTTCAATTTTTTTCATCTTTTTTTCCCTTAAATTTCCTTATTTTATCGAGATTTGACCGATAAAAACAAGAAAAACGAATAATTTTAGCGAAATTTCAATTTTTTTCCTCTTTTTTTCCCTTAATTTTTTTAGTTTATCGAGATTTGACCGAAAAAAGCAAGAAAAACGAATAATTTTAGTGAAATTTCAATTTTTATCATCTTTTTTCCCTTTAATTTTACTTATTTTATCGAGATTTGACCGAAAAAAGCAAGAAAAACGTATAATTTTATCGAAATAACAATTTTTATCCTCTTTTTTTCGATTAATTTTCCTTATTTTATCGAGATTTGACCGAAAAAAGCAAGAAAAACGAATAATTTTAGCGAAATTTAATTTTTTTTCCTCTTTTTTTCCCTTAATTTTCCTTGTTTTATCGAGATTTGACCGAAAAAACAAGAAAAACGAATAATTTTATCGAAATAACAATTTTTATCCTCTTTTTTTCCATTAATTTTCCTTATTTTATTGAGATTTGACCGAAAAAAGGAAGAAAAACGAATAATTTTAGCGAAATTTCAATTGTTTTCCTCTTTTTTTCCCTTAATTTTCCTTATTTTATCGAGATTTGACCGAAAAAAGCAAGAAAAACGAATAATTTTATCGAAATTTCAATTTTTATCTTTTTTTTTCCCTTGATTTTCCTTATTTTATCGAGATTTGGCCGAAAAAAGCAAGTAAAACGAATAATTTTTGCGAAATTTCAATTTTTTTCCTCTTTTTTTCCATTAATTTTCCTTATTTAATCGAGATTTGGCCGAAAAAAGCAAGTAAAACGAATAATTTTTGCGAAATTTCAATTGTATTCCTCTTTTTTCCCTTAATTTTCCTTATTTTATCGAGATTTGACTGAAAAAAGCAAGAAAAACGAATAATTATAGATAATATAATAAATTTCAATTTTTTTCATCTTTTTTTCCCTTAATTTTCCTTATTTTATCGAGATTTGACCGAAAAAAGCAAGAAAAACGAATAATTTTAGCGAAATTTCAATTTCTTTCCTATTTTTTTCCCTTAATTTTCCTTATTTTATCGAGATTTGACCGAAAAAAGCAAGAAAAACGAATAATTTTTGCGAAATTTCAATTTTTTTCATCTTTTTTACCCTTAATTTTCCTTATTTTATCGAGATTTGACCGAAAACAGCAAGAAAAACGAATAATTTTAGCGAAATTTCAATTTCTTTCCTCTTTTTTTCCCTTAATTTTCCTTAGTTTATCGAGATTTGAACGGAAAAAGCAAGAAAAACGAATAATTTTAGCGAAATTTCAATTGTTTTCCTCTTTTTTTCCCTTAATTTTCCTTATTTTATCGAGATTTGACCGAAAAAAGCAAGAAAAACGAATAATTTTATCGAAATTTCAATTTTTATCTTTTTTTTTCCCTTGATTTTCCTTATTTTATCGAGATTTGGCCGAAAAAAGCAAGTAAAACGAATAATTTTTGCGAAATTTCAATTTTTTTTCTCTTTTTTTCCATTAATTTTCCTTATTTAATCGAGATTTGGCCGAAAAAAGCAAGTAAAACGAATAATTTTTGCGAAATTTCAATTGTATTCCTCTTTTTTTCCCTTAATTTTCCTTATTTTATCGAGATTTGACTGAAAAAAGCAAGAAAAACGAATAATTATAGATAATATAATAAATTTCAATTTTTTTCATCTTTTTTTCCCTTAATTTTCCTTATTTTATCGAGATTTGACCGAAAAAAGCAAGAAAAACGAATAATTTTAGCGAAATTTCAATTTCTTTCCTATTTTTTTCCCTTAATTTTCCTTATTTTATCGAGATTTGACCGAAAAAAGCAAGAAAAACGAATAATTTTTGCGAAATTTCAATTTTTTTCATCTTTTTTACCCTTAATTTTCCTTATTTTATCGAGATTTGACCGAAAACAGCAAGAAAAACGAATAATTTTAGCGAAATTTCAATTTCTTTCCTCTTTTTTTCCCTTAATTTTCCTTAGTTTATCGAGATTTGAACGGAAAAAGCAAGAAAAACGAATAATTTTAGCGAAATTTCAATTTTTATCCTCTTTTTTCCCTTAATTTTCCTTATTTTATCGAGATTTGACCGAAAAAACCAAGAAAAACGAATAATTTTAGCGAAATTTAAATTTTTTCCTCTTTTTTTCCCTTAATTTTTCTTATTTTATCGATATTTTACCGAAAAAAGCAAGAAAAACGAACAATTTTAGCGAAATATCAATTTTTATCTTCTTTTTTCCCTTGATTTTTCCTATTTTATCGAGATTTGACCGAAAAAAGCAAGAAAAACGAATAATTTTATCGAAATTTCAATTTTTATCATCTTGTTTCCCTTGATTTTCCTTATTTAATCGAGATTTGGCCGAAAAAAGCAAGTAAAACGAATAATTTTTGCGAAATTTCTATTTTTTTCCTCTTTTTTTCCATTAATTTTCCTTATTTTATCGAGATATGACCGAAAAAAGGAAGAAAAACGAATAATTTTAGCGAAATATCAATTTTTATCCTCTTTTTTTCCCTTAATTTTCCTTATTTTATGAAAAGTTTTGACCGAAAAAAGCAAGAAAAACGAATAATTTTATCGAAATTTAATTTTTTTTCCTCTTTTTTTCCCTTAATTTTCCTTATTTTATCGAGATTTGACCGAAAAAACAAGAAAAACGAATAATTTTATCGAAATAACAATTTTTATCCTCTTTTTTTCCATTAATTTTCCTTATTTTATTGAGATTTGACCGAAAAAAGGAAGAAAAACGAATAATTTTAGCGAAATTTCAATTGTTTTCCTCTTTTTTTCCCTTAATTTTCCTTATTTTATCGAGATTTGACCGAAAAAAGCAAGAAAAACGAATAATTTTATCGAAATTTCAATTTTTATCATCTTGTTTCCCTTGATTTTCCTTATTTAATCGAGATTTGGCCGAAAAAAGCAAGTAAAACGAATTAATTTTGCGAAATTTCAATTTTTTTCCTCTTTCCTTCCATTAATTTTCATTATTTTATCGAGATTTGACCGAAAAAAGGAAGAAAACGAATAATTTTAGCGAAATTTCAATTTTTTTCCTCTTTTTTTCCGTTAATTTTTTTAGTTTATCGAGATTTGACCGAAAAAAGCAAGAAAAACGAATAATTTTAGTGAAAATTCAATTTTTATCATCTTTTTCCCTTAATTTTACTTATTTTATCGAGATTTGACCGAAAAAAGCAAGAAAAACGAATAATTTTATCGAAATAACAATTTTTATCCTCTTTTTTTCGATTAATTTTCCTTTTTTTATCGAGATTTGACCGAAAAAAGCAAAAAAAAACGAATAATTTTAGAAAACATAATAAATTTCAATTTTTTTCTTCTTTTTTTCCCTTAATTTTCCATATTTTATCGAGATTTGACCGAAAAAAGCAAGAAAAACGAAAAATTTTATCGAAATAACAATTTTTATCCTCTTTTTTTCGATTAATTTTCCTTATTTTATCGAGATTTGACCGA
The DNA here is from genome assembly GCA_947579665.1 of Sympetrum striolatum. Taxonomy (NCBI): domain Eukaryota; kingdom Metazoa; phylum Arthropoda; class Insecta; order Odonata; family Libellulidae; genus Sympetrum; species Sympetrum striolatum. The sequence goes on from OX388346.1 coordinate 9,768,679, forward strand.
AAAAAGGAAAAAAAAACGAATAATTTTAGCGAAATTTCAATTTTTTTCCACTTTTTTTCCCTTAATTCTCCTTATTTAATCGAGATTTGACCGAAAAAAGCAAGAAAAACGAATAATTTTAGCGAAATATCAATTTTTTTCCTCTTTTTTTCCTTCATTCTCCTCATTTAACGAGATTTGACCGAAAAAAAAAAGAAAAAAGAATAATTTTATCGAAATAACAATTTTTATGCTCTTTTTTTCCATTAATTTTCCTTATTTTATCGAGATTCGACCGAAAAAAGGAAGAAAAACGAATAATTTTAGAAAATATAATAAATTTCAATTTTTTTCTTCTTTTTTTCCCTTAATTTTCCTTATTTTATCGAGATTATACCGAAAAAAGCAAGAAAAACGAATAATTTTAGCGAAATTTCAATTTTTTTCATCTTTTTTTCCCTTAATTTTCCTTATTTTATCGAAATTTGACCGAAAAAAGCAAGAAAAACGAATAATTTTAGCGAAATTTCATTTTTTTTCCTCTTTCTTTCCCTTAATTTTTTTAGTTTATCGAGATTTGACCGAAAAAAGCAAGAAAAACGAATAATTTTAGCGAAATTTCAATTTTTATCATCTTTTTTCCCTTAATTTTACTTATTTTATCGAGATTTGACCGAAAAAAGCAAGAAAAACGAATAATTTTATCGAAATAACAATTTTTATCCTCTTTTTTTCGATTAATTTTCCTTATTTTATCGAGATTTGACCGAAAAAAGGAAGAAAAACGAATTATTCTAGCGAAATTTCAATTGTTTTCCTCTTTTTTTCCCTTAATTTTTTTAGTTTATCGAGATTTGACCGAAAAAAGCAAGAAAAACGAATAATTTTAGCGAAATATCAATTTTTTTCCTCTTTTTTTCCTTCATTCTCCTCATTTAACGAGATTTGACCGAAAAAAGAAAGAAAAAAGAATAATTTTATCGAAATAACAATTTTTATGCTCTTTTTTTCCATTAATTTTCCTTATTTTATCGAGATTTGACCGAAAAAAGGAAGAAAAACGAATAATTTTAGAAAATATAATAAATTTCAATTTTTTTCTTCTTTTTTTCCCTTAATTTTCCTTATTTTATCGAGATTATACCGAAAAAAGCAAGAAAAACGAATAATTTTTGCGAAATTTCAATTTTTTTCATCTTTTTTACCCTTAATTTTCCTTATTTTATCGAGATTTGACCGAAAACAGCAAGAAAAACGAATAATTTTAGCGAAATTTCAATTTCTTTCCTCTTTTTTTCCCTTAATTTTCCTTAGTTTATCGAGATTTGAACGGAAAAAGCAAGAAAAACGAATAATTTTAGCGAAATTTCAATTTTTATCCTCTTTTTTCCCTTAATTTTCCTTATTTTATCGAGATTTGACCGAAAAAACCAAGAAAAACGAATAATTTTAGCGAAATTTAAATTTCTTCCTCTTTTTTTCCCTTAATTTTTCTTATTTTATCGATATTTTACCGAAAAAAACAAGAAAAACGAACAATTTTAGCGAAATATCAATTTTTATCATCTTTTTTCCCTTGATTTTTCTTATTTTATCGAGATTTGACCGAAAAAAGCAAGAAAAACGAATAATTTTATCGAAATTTCAATTTTTATCATCTTGTTTCCCTTGATTTTCCTTATTTAATCGAGATTTGGCCGAAAAAAGCAAGTAAAACGAATAATTTTTGCGAAATTTCAATTTTTTTCCTCTTTTTTTCCATTAATTTTCCTTATTTTATCGAGATTTGACCGAAAAAAGGAAGAAAAACGAATAATTTTAGCGAAATATCAATTTTTATCCTCTTTTTTTCCCTTAATTTTCCTTATTTTATGAAAAGTTTTGACCGAAAAAAGCAAGAAAAACGAATAATTTTAGCGAAATTTAATTTTTTTTCCTCTTTTTTTCCCTTAATTTTCCTTGTTTTATCGAGATTTGACCGAAAAAAGCAAGAAAAACGAATAATTTTATCGAAATAACAATTTTTATCCTCTTTTTTTCCATTAATTTTCCTTATTTTATTGAGATTTGACCGAAAAAAGGAAGAAAAACGAATAATTTTAGCGAAATTTCAATTGTTTTCCTCTTTTTTTCCCTTAATTTTCCTTATTTTATCGAGATTTGACCGAAAAAAGCAAGAAAAACGAATAATTTTAGAAAATATAATAAATTTCAATTTTTTTCTTCTTTTTTTCCCTTAATTTTCCTTATTTTATCGAGATTATACCGAAAAAAGCAAGAAAAACGAATAATTTTAGCAAAATTTCAATTTTTTTCATCTTTTTTTCCCTTAAATTTCCTTATTTTATCGAGATTTGACCGAAAAAAGCAAGAAAAACGAATAATTTTAGCGAAATTTCAATTTTTTTCCTCTTTTTTTCCGTTAATTTTTTTAGTTTATCGAGATTTGACCGAAAAAAGCAAGAAAAACGAATAATTTTAGTGAAATTTCAATTTTTATCATCTTTTTTCCCTTAATTTTACTTATTTTATCGAGATTTGACCGAAAAAAGCAAGAAAAACGAATAATTTTAGCGAAATAACAATTTTTATCCTCTTTTTTTCGATTAATTTTCCTTATTTTATCGAGATTTGACCGAAAAAAGCAAAAAAAAACGAATAATTTTAGAAAATATAATAAATTTCAATTTTTTTCTTCTTTTTTTCCCTTAATTTTCCTTATTTTATCGAGATTTGACCGAAAAAAGCAAAAAAAAACGAAAAATTTTATCGAAATAACAATTTTTATCCTATTTTTTTCGATAAATTTTCCTTATTTTATCGAGATTTGACCGAAAAAAGGAAAAAAAACGAATAATTTTAGCGAAATTTCAATTTTTTTCCACTTTTTTTCCCTTAATTCTCCTTATTTAATCGAGATTTGACCGAAAAAAGCAAGAAAAACGAATAATTTTAGCGAAATATCAATTTTTTTCCTCTTTTTTTCCTTCATTTTCCTCATTTAACGAGATTTGACCGAAAAAAGAAAGAAAAAAGAATAATTTTATCGAAATAACAATTTTTATGCTCTTTTTTTCCATTAATTTTCCTTATTTTATCGAGATTTGACCGAAAAAAGGAAGAAAAACGAATAATTTTAGAAAATATAATAAATTTCAATTTTTTTCTTCTTTTTTTCCCTTAATTTTCCTTATTTTATCGAGATTATACCGAAAAAAGCAAGAAAAACGAATAATTTTAGCGAAATTTCAATTTTTTTCATCTTTTTTTCCCTTAATTTTCCTTATTTTATCGAGATTTGACCGAAAAAAGCAAGAAAAACGAATAATTTTAGCGAAATTTCAATTTTTATCATCTTTTTTCCCTTAATTTTACTTATTTTATCGAGATTTGACCGAAAAAAGCAAGATAAACGAATAATTTTATCGAAATAACAATTTTTATCCTCTTTTTTTCGATTAATTTTCCTTATTTTATCGAGATTTGACCGAAAAAAGGAAGAAAAACGAATTATTCTAGCGAAATTTCAATTGTTTTCCTCTTTTTTTCCCTTTATTTTCCTTATTTTATCGAGATTTGACCGAAAAAAGCAAGAAAAACGAATAATTTTAGCAAAATTTCAATTTTTTTCATCTTTTTTTCCCTTAAATTTCCTTATTTTATCGAGATTAGACCGAAAAAAGCAAGAAAAACGAATAATTTTAGCGAAATTTCAATTTTTTTCCTCTTTTTTTCCCTTAATTTTTTTAGTTTATCGAGATTTGACCGAAAAAAGCAAGAAAAACGAATAATTTTAGTGAAATTTCAATTTTTATCATCTTTTTTCCCTTAATTTTACTTATTTTATCGAGATTTGACCGAAAAAAGCAAGAAAAACGAATAATTTTATCGAAATAACAATTTTTATCCTCTTTTTTTCGATTAATTTTCCTTATTTTATCGAGATTTGACCGAAAAAAGGAAAAAAACGAATAATTTTAGCGAAATTTCAATTTTTTTCCACTTTTTTTTCCCTTAATTTTCCTTATTTAATCGAGATTTGACCGAAAAAAGCAAGAAAAACGAATAATTTTAGTGAAATATCAATTTTTTTCCTCTTTTTTTCCTTCATTCTCCTCATTTAACGAGATTTGACCGAAAAAAGAAAGAAAAAAGAATAATTTTATCGAAATAACAATTTTTATGCTCTTTTTTTCCATTAATTTTCCTTATTTTATCGAGATTTGACCGAAAAAAGGAAGAAAAACGAATAATTTTAGAAAATATAATAAATTTCAATTTTTTTCTTCTTTTTTTCCCTTAATTTTCCTTATTTTATCGAGATTATACCGAAAAAAGCAAGAAAAACGAATAATTTTTGCGAAATTTCAATTTTTTTCATCTTTTTTACCCTTAATTTTCCTTATTTTATCGAGATTTGACCGAAAACAGCAAGAAAAACGAATAATTTTAGCGAAATTTCAATTTCTTTCCTCTTTTTTTCCCTTAATTTTCCTTAGTTTATCGAGATTTGAACGGAAAAAGCAAGAAAAACGAATAATTTTAGCGAAATTTCAATTTTTATCCTCTTTTTTCCCTTAATTTTCCTTATTTTATCGAGATTTGACCGAAAAAACAAAGAAAAACGAATAATTTTAGCGAAATTTAAATTTTTTTCCTCTTTTTTTCCCTTAATTTTCCTTATTTTTTCGAGATTTGGCCGAACAAAGCAAGTAAAACGAATAATTTTAGCGAAATTTCAATTTTTTTCCTCTTTTTTTACTTCATTCTCCTCATTTAACGAGATTTGACCGAAAAAAGCAAGAAAAACGAATAATTTTATCGAAATAACAATTTTTATCCTCGTTTTTTCCATTAATTTTCCTTATTTTATCGAGATTTGACCGAAAAAAGCAAGAAAAACGAATAATTTTAGCGAAATTTCAATTTTTTTCCTCTTTTTTCCCCTTTATTTTCCTTACTTTATCGAAATTTGACCGCAAAAAGCAAGAAAAACGAATAATTTTAGCGAAATTTCAATTTTTATCCTCTTTTTTTCCCTTAATTTTCCTTATTTTATGAAAAGTTTTGACCGAAAAAAGCAAGAAAAACGAATAATTTTAGCGAAATTTAATTTTTTTTCCTCTTTTTTTCCCTTAATTTTCCTTGTTTTATCGAGATTTGACCGAAAAAAGCAAGAAAAACGAATAATTTTATCGAAATAACAATTTTTATCCTCTTTTTTTCCATTAATTTTCCTTATTTTATTGAGATTTGACCGAAAAAAGGAAGAAAAACGAATAATTTTAGCGAAATTTCAATTGTTTTCCTCTTTTTTTCCCTTAATTTTCCTTATTTTATCGAGATTTGACCGAAAAAAGCAAGGAAAAACGAATAATTTTAGAAAATATAATAAATTTCAATTTTTTTCTTCTTTTTTTCCCTTAATTTTCCTTATTTTATCGAGATTATACCGAAAAAAGCAAGAAAAACGAATAATTTTAGCAAAATTTCAATTTTTTTCATCTTTTTTTCCCTTAAATTTCCTTATTTTATCGAGATTTGACCGAAAAAAGCAAGAAAAACGAATAATTTTAGCGAAATTTCAATTTTTTTCCTCTTTTTTTCCGTTAATTTTTTTAGTTTATCGAGATTTGACCGAAAAAAGCAAGAAAAACGAATAATTTTAGTGAAATTTCAATTTTTATCATCTTTTTTCCCTTAATTTTACTTATTTTATCGAGATTTGACCGAAAAAAGCAAGAAAAACGAATAATTTTAGCGAAATAACAATTTTTATCCTCTTTTTTTCGATTAATTTTCCTTATTTTATCGAGATTTGACCGAAAAAAGCAAAAAAAACGAATAATTTTAGAAAATATAATAAATTTCAATTTTTTTCTTCTTTTTTTCCCTTAATTTTCCTTATTTTATCGAGATTTGACCGAAAAAAACAAAAAAAACGAAAAATTTTATCGAAATAACAATTTTTATCCTCTTTTTTTCGATAAATTTTCCTTATTTTATCGAGATTTGACCGAAAAAAGGAAAAAAAACGAATAATTTTAGCGAAATTTCAATTTTTTTCCACTTTTTTTCCCTTAATTCTCCTTATTTAATCGAGATTTGACCGAAAAAAGCAAGAAAAACGAATAATTTTAGCGAAATATCAATTTTTTTCCTCTTTTTTTCCTTCATTCTCCTCATTTAACGAGATTTGACCGAAAAAAGAAAGAAAAAAGAATAATTTTATCGAAATAACAATTTTTATGCTCTTTTTTTCCATTAATTTTCCTTATTTTATCGAGATTTGACCGAAAAAAGGAAGAAAAACGAATTATTCTAGCGAAATTTCAATTGTTTTCCTCTTTTTTTCCCTTTATTTTCCTTATTTTATCGAGATTTGACCGAAAAAAGCAAGAAAAACGAATAATTTTAGCAAAATTTCAATTTTTTTCATCTTTTTTTCCCTTAAATTTCCTTATTTTATCGAGATTAGACCGAAAAAAGCAAGAAAAACGAATAATTTTAGCGAAATTTCAATTTTTTTCCTCTTTTTTTCCCTTAATTTTACTTATTTTATCGAGATTTGACCGAAAAAAGCAAGATAAACGAATAATTTTATCGAAATAACAATTTTTATCCTCTTTTTTTCGATTAATTTTCCTTATTTTATCGAGATTTGACCGAAAAAAGGAAGAAAAACGAATTATTCTAGCGAAATTTCAATTGTTTTCCTCTTTTTTTCCCTTTATTTTCCTTATTTTATCGAGATTTGACCGAAAAAAGCAAGAAAAACGAATAATTTTAGCAAAATTTCAATTTTTTTCATCTTTTTTTCCCTTAAATTTCCTTATTTTATCGAGATTAGACCGAAAAAAGCAAGAAAAACGAATAATTTTAGCGAAATTTCAATTTTTTTCCTCTTTTTTTCCCTTAATTTTTTTAGTTTATCGAGATTTGACCGAAAAAAGCAAGAAAAACGAATAATTTTAGTGAAATTTCAATTTTTATCATCTTTTTTCCCTTAATTTTACTTATTTTATCGAGATTTGACCGAAAAAAGCAAGAAAAACGAATAATTTTATCGAAATAACAATTTTTATCCTCTTTTTTTCGATTAATTTTCCTTATTTTATCGAGATTTGACCGAAAAAAGGAAAAAAAACGAATAATTTTAGCGAAATTTCAATTTTTTTCCACTTTTTTTTCCCTTAATTTTCCTTATTTAATCGAGATTTGACCGAAAAAAGCAAGAAAAACGAATAATTTTAGCGAAATATCAATTTTTTTCCTCTTTTTTTCCTTCATTCTCCTCATTTAACGAGATTTGACCGAAAAAAGAAAGAAAAAAGAATAATTTTATCGAAATAACAATTTTTATGCTCTTTTTTTCCATTAATTTTCCTTATTTTATCGAGATTTGACCGAAAAAAGGAAGAAAAACGAAAAATTTTAGAAAATATAATAAATTTCAATTTTTTTCTTCTTTTTTTCCCTTAATTTTCCTTATTTTATCGAGATTATACCGAAAAAAGCAAGAAAAACGAATAATTTTAGCGAAATTTCAATTTTTATCCTCTTTTTTCCCTTAATTTTCCTTATTTTATCGAGATTTGACCGAAAAAACAAAGAAAAACGAATAATTTTAGCGAAATTTAAATTTTTTTCCTCTTTTTTTCCCTTAATTTTCCTTATTTTTTCGAGATTTGGCCGAACAAAGCAAGTAAAACGAATAATTTTAGCGAAATTTCAATTTTTTTCCTCTTTTTTTACTTCATTCTCCTCATTTAACGAGATTTGACCGAAAAAAGCAAGAAAAACGAATAATTTTATCGAAATAACAATTTTTATCCTCTTTTTTTCCATTAGTTTTCCTTATTTTATCGAGATTTGACCGAAAAAAGCAAGAAAAACGAATAATTTTAGCGAAATTTCAATTTTTTTCCTCTTTTTTCCCCTTAATTTTCCTTACTTTATCGAAATTTGACCGCAAAAAGCAAGAAAAACGAATAATTTTAGCGAAATTTCAATTGTTTTCCTCTTTTTTTTCCCTTAATTTTCCTTATTTTATCGATATTTGACCGAAAAAAGCAAGAAAAACGAATAATTATAGATAATATAATAAATTTCAATTTTTTTCTTCTATTTACCCTTAATTTTCCTTATTTGATGCAGATTTGACCGAAAAAAGCAAGAAAAACTTATAATTTTAGCGAAATTTCAATTTTTTTCATCTTTTTTTCCCTTTATTTTCCTTATTTTATCGAGATTTGACCGAAAAAAGCAAGAAAAACGAATAATTTTAGCGAAATTTCAATTTTTTTCCTCTTTTTTTTCCCTTAATTTTCCTTATTTTATCGAGATTTGACCGAAAAAAGCAAGAAAAACGAATAATTTCAGCGAAATTTCAATTTTTTTCATCTTTTTTACCCTTAATTTTCCTTATTTTATCGAGATTTGACCGAAAAAAGCAAGAAAAACGAATAATTTTAGCGAAATTTCAATTTTTTTCCTCTTTTTTTCCCTTAATTTTCCTTAGTTTATCGAGATTTGACCGAAAAAAGCAAGAAAAACGAATAATTTTAGCGAAATTTCAATTTTTATCCTATTTTTTCCCTTGATTTTTCTTATTTTATCGAGATTTGACCGAAAAAAGCAAGAAAAACGAATAATTTTAGCGAAATTTCAATTTTTTTCCTCTTTTTTTCCCTTAATTTTCCTTAGTTTATCGAGATTTGACCGAAAAAAGCAAGAAAAACGAACAATTTTAGCGAAATATCAATTTTTATCATCTTTTTTCCCTTAATTTTCCTTATTTTACGAAAAGTTTTGACCGAAAAAAGCAAGAAAAACGAATAATTTTAGCGTAATTTAATTTTTTTTCCTCTTTTTTTCCCTTAATTTTCCTTGTTTTATCGAGATTTGACCGAAAAAAGGAAGAAAAACCAATAATTTTAGCGAAATTTCAATTTTTTTCCACTTTATTCCTTCATTCTCCTCATTTAACGAGCTTTGACCGAAAAAAGCAAGAAAAACGAATAATTTTATCGAAATAACAATTTTTATCCTCTTTTTTTCCATTAATTTTCCTTATTTTATTGAGATTTGACCGACAAAAGGAAGAAAAACGAATAATTTTAGCGAAATTTCAATTGTTTTCCTCTTTTTTACCCTTAATTTTCCTTATTTTATCGAGATTTGACCGAAAAAAGCAAGAAAAACGAATAATTTTAGAAAATATAATAAATTTCAATTTTTTTCTTCTTTTTTTCCCTTAATTTTCCTTATTTTATCGAGATTATACCGAAAAAAGCAAGAAAAACGAATAATTTTAGCAAAATTTCAATTTTTTTCATCTTTTTTTCCCTTAAATTTCCTTATTTTATCGAGATTTGACCGAAAAAAACAAGAAAAACGAATAATTTTAGCGAAATTTCAATTTTTTTCCTCTTTTTTTCCCTTAATTTTTTTAGTTTATCGAGATTTGACCGAAAAAAGCAAGAAAAACGAATAATTTTAGTGAAATTTCAATTTTTATCATTTTTTTCCCTTTAATTTTACTTATTTTATCGAGATTTGACCGAAAAAAGCAAGAAAAACGAATAATTTTATCGAAATAACAATTTTTATCCTCTTTTTTTCCATTAATTTTCCTTATTTTATCGAGATTTGACCGAAAAAAGGAAGAAAAACGAATAATTTTAGAAAATATAATAAAATTCAATTTTTTTCTTCTTTTTTTCCCTTAATTTTCCTTATTTTATCGAGATTTGACCGAAAAAAGCAAGAAAAACGAATAATTTTATCGAAATAACAATTTTTATTCTCTTTTTTTCGATTAATTTTCCTTATTTTATCGAGATTTGACCGAAAAAAGGAAAAAAAACGAATAATTTTAGCGAAATTTCAATTTTTTTCCACTTTTTTTTCCCTTAATTTTCCTTATTTAATCGAGATTTGACCGAAAAAAGCAAGAAAAACGAATAATTTTAGCGAAATATCAATTTTTTTCCTCTTTTTTTCCTTCATTCTCCTCATTTAACGAGATTTGACCGAAAAAAAAAAGAAAAAAGAATAATTTTATCGAAATAACAATTTTTATGCTCTTTTTTTCCATTAATTTTCCTTATTTTATCGAGATTTGACCGAAAAAAGGAAGAAAAACGAATAATTTTAGAAAATATAATAAATTTCAATTTTTTTCTTCTTTTTTTCCCTTAATTTTCCTTATTTTATCGAGATTATACCGAAAAAAGCAAGAAAAACGAATAATTTTAGCGAAATTTCAATTTTTTTCATCTTTTTTTCCCTTAATTTTCCTTATTTTATCGAGATTTGACCGAAAAAAGCAAGAAAAACGAATAATTTTAGCGAAATTTCAATTTTTATCATCTTTTTTCCCTTAATTTTACTTATTTTATCGAGATTTGACCGAAAAAAGCAAGATAAACGAATAATTTTATCGAAATAACAATTTTTATCCTCTTTTTTTCGATTAATTTTCCTTATTTTATCGAGATTTGACCGAAAAAAGGAAGAAAAACGAATTATTCTAGCGAAATTTCAATTGTTTTCCTCTTTTTTTCCCTTTATTTTCCTTATTTTATCGAGATTTGACCGAAAAAAGCAAGAAAAACGAATAATTTTAGCAAAATTTCAATTTTTTTCATCTTTTTTTCCCTTAAATTTCCTTATTTTATCGAGATTAGACCGAAAAAAGCAAGAAAAACGAATAATTTTAGCGAAATTTCAATTTTTTTCCTCTTTTTTTCCCTTAATTTTTTTAGTTTATCGAGATTTGACCGAAAAAAGCAAGAAAAACGAATAATTTTAGTGAAATTTCAATTTTTATCATCTTTTTTCCCTTAATTTTACTTATTTTATCGAGATTTGACCGAAAAAAGCAAGAAAAACGAATAATTTTATCGAAATAACAATTTTTATCCTCTTTTTTTCGATTAATTTTCCTTATTTTATCGAGATTTGACCGAAAAAAGGAAAAAAAACGAATAATTTTAGCGAAATTTCAATTTTTTTCCACTTTTTTTTCCCTTAATTTTCCTTATTTAATCGAGATTTGACCGAAAAAAGCAAGAAAAACGAATAATTTTAGTGAAATATCAATTTTTTTCCTCTTTTTTTCCTTCATTCTCCTCATTTAACGAGATTTGACCGAAAAAAGAAAGAAAAAAGAATAATTTTATCGAAATAACAATTTTTATGCTCTTTTTTTCCATTAATTTTCCTTATTTTATCGAGATTTGACCGAAAAAAGGAAGAAAAACGAATAATTTTAGAAAATATAATAAATTTCAATTTTTTTCTTCTTTTTTTCCCTTAATTTTCCTTATTTTATCGAGATTATACCGAAAAAAGCAAGAAAAACGAATAATTTTTGCGAAATTTCAATTTTTTTCATCTTTTTTACCCTTAATTTTCCTTATTTTATCGAGATTTGACCGAAAACAGCAAGAAAAACGAATAATTTTAGCGAAATTTCAATTTCTTTCCTCTTTTTTTCCCTTAATTTTCCTTAGTTTATCGAGATTTGAACGGAAAAAGCAAGAAAAACGAATAATTTTAGCGAAATTTCAATTTTTATCCTCTTTTTTCCCTTAATTTTCCTTATTTTATCGAGATTTGACCGAAAAAACAAAGAAAAACGAATAATTTTAGCGAAATTTAAATTTTTTTCCTCTTTTTTTCCCTTAATTTTCCTTATTTTTTCGAGATTTGGCCGAACAAAGCAAGTAAAACGAATAATTTTAGCGAAATTTCAATTTTTTTCCTCTTTTTTTACTTCATTCTCCTCATTTAACGAGATTTGACCGAAAAAAGCAAGAAAAACGAATAATTTTATCGAAATAACAATTTTTATCCTCGTTTTTTCCATTAATTTTCCTTATTTTATCGAGATTTGACCGAAAAAAGCAAGAAAAACGAATAATTTTAGCGAAATTTCAATTTTTTTCCTCTTTTTTCCCCTTTATTTTCCTTACTTTATCGAAATTTGACCGCAAAAAGCAAGAAAAACGAATAATTTTAGCGAAATTTCAATTTTTATCCTCTTTTTTTCCCTTAATTTTCCTTATTTTATGAAAAGTTTTGACCGAAAAAAGCAAGAAAAACGAATAATTTTAGCGAAATTTAATTTTTTTTCCTCTTTTTTTCCCTTAATTTTCCTTGTTTTATCGAGATTTGACCGAAAAAAGCAAGAAAAACGAATAATTTTATCGAAATAACAATTTCTATCCTCTTTTTTTCCATTAATTTTCCTTATTTTATTGAGATTTGACCGAAAAAAGGAAGAAAAACGAATAATTTTAGCGAAATTTCAATTGTTTTCCTCTTTTTTTCCCTTAATTTTCCTTATTTTATCGAGATTTGACCGAAAAAAGCAAGAAAAACGAATAATTTTAGAAAATATAATAAATTTCAATTTTTTTCTTCTTTTTTTCCCTTAATTTTCCTTATTTTATCGAGATTATACCGAAAAAAGCAAGAAAAACGAATAATTTTAGCAAAATTTCAATTTTTTTCATCTTTTTTTCCCTTAAATTTCCTTATTTTATCGAGATTTGACCGAAAAAAGCAAGAAAAACGAATAATTTTAGCGAAATTTCAATTTTTTTCCTCTTTTTTTCCGTTAATTTTTTTAGTTTATCGAGATTTGACCGAAAAAAGCAAGAAAAACGAATAATTTTAGTGAAATTTCAATTTTTATCATCTTTTTTCCCTTAATTTTACTTATTTTATCGAGATTTGACCGAAAAAAGCAAGAAAAACGAATAATTTTAGCGAAATAACAATTTTTATCCTCTTTTTTTCGATTAATTTTCCTTATTTTATCGAGATTTGACCGAAAAAAGCAAAAAAAAACGAATAATTTTAGAAAATATAATAAATTTCAATTTTTTTCTTCTTTTTTTCCCTTAATTTTCCTTATTTTATCGAGATTTGACCGAAAAAAACAAAAAAAAACGAAAAATTTTATCGAAATAACAATTTTTATCCTCTTTTTTTCGATAAATTTTCCTTATTTTATCGAGATTTGACCGAAAAAAGGAAAAAAAAACGAATAATTTTAGCGAAATTTCAATTTTTTTCCACTTTTTTTCCCTTAATTCTCCTTATTTAATCGAGATTTGACCGAAAAAAGCAAGAAAAACGAATAATTTTAGCGAAATATCAATTTTTTTCCTCTTTTTTTCCTTCATTCTCCTCATTTAACGAGATTTGACCGAAAAAAGAAAGAAAAAAGAATAATTTTATCGAAATAACAATTTTTATGCTCTTTTTTTCCATTAATTTTCCTTATTTTATCGAGATTTGACCGAAAAAAGGAAGAAAAACGAATTATTCTAGCGAAATTTCAATTGTTTTCCTCTTTTTTTCCCTTTATTTTCCTTATTTTATCGAGATTTGACCGAAAAAAGCAAGAAAAACGAATAATTTTAGCAAAATTTCAATTTTTTTCATCTTTTTTTCCCTTAAATTTCCTTATTTTATCGAGATTAGACCGAAAAAAGCAAGAAAAACGAATAATTTTAGCGAAATTTCAATTTTTTTCCTCTTTTTTTCCCTTAATTTTACTTATTTTATCGAGATTTGACCGAAAAAAGCAAGATAAACGAATAATTTTATCGAAATAACAATTTTTATCCTCTTTTTTTCGATTAATTTTCCTTATTTTATCGAGATTTGACCGAAAAAAGGAAGAAAAACGAATTATTCTAGCGAAATTTCAATTGTTTTCCTCTTTTTTTCCCTTTATTTTCCTTATTTTATCGAGATTTGACCGAAAAAAGCAAGAAAAACGAATAATTTTAGCAAAATTTCAATTTTTTTCATCTTTTTTTCCCTTAAATTTCCTTATTTTATCGAGATTAGACCGAAAAAAGCAAGAAAAACGAATAATTTTAGCGAAATTTCAATTTTTTTCCTCTTTTTTTCCCTTAATTTTTTTAGTTTATCGAGATTTGACCGAAAAAAGCAAGAAAAACGAATAATTTTAGTGAAATTTCAATTTTTATCATCTTTTTTCCCTTAATTTTACTTATTTTATCGAGATTTGACCGAAAAAAGCAAGAAAAACGAATAATTTTATCGAAATAACAATTTTTATCCTCTTTTTTTCGATTAATTTTCCTTATTTTATCGAGATTTGACCGAAAAAAGGAAAAAAAACGAATAATTTTAGCGAAATTTCAATTTTTTTCCACTTTTTTTTCCCTTAATTTTCCTTATTTAATCGAGATTTGACCGAAAAAAGCAAGAAAAACGAATAATTTTAGCGAAATATCAATTTTTTTCCTCTTTTTTTCCTTCATTCTCCTCATTTAACGAGATTTGACCGAAAAAAGAAAGAAAAAAGAATAATTTTATCGAAATAACAATTTTTATGCTCTTTTTTTCCATTAATTTTCCTTATTTTATCGAGATTTGACCGAAAAAAGGAAGAAAAACGAAAAATTTTAGAAAATATAATAAATTTCAATTTTTTTCTTCTTTTTTTCCCTTAATTTTCCTTATTTTATCGAGATTATACCGAAAAAAGCAAGAAAAACGAATAATTTTTGCGAAATTTCAATTTTTTTCATCTTTTTTACCCTTAATTTTCCTTATTTTATCGAGATTTGACCGAAAACAGCAAGAAAAACGAATAATTTTAGCGAAATTTCAATTTCTTTCCTCTTTTTTTCCCTTAATTTTCCTTAGTTTATCGAGATTTGAACGGAAAAAGCAAGAAAAACGAATAATTTTAGCGAAATTTCAATTTTTATCCTCTTTTTTCCCTTAATTTTCCTTATTTTATCGAGATTTGACCGAAAAAACAAAGAAAAACGAATAATTTTAGCGAAATTTAAATTTTTTTCCTCTTTTTTTCCCTTAATTTTCCTTATTTTTTCGAGATTTGGCCGAACAAAGCAAGTAAAACGAATAATTTTAGCGAAATTTCAATTTTTTTCCTCTTTTTTTACTTCATTCTCCTCATTTAACGAGATTTGACCGAAAAAAGCAAGAAAAACGAATAATTTTATCGAAATAACAATTTTTATCCTCTTTTTTTCCATTAGTTTTCCTTATTTTATCGAGATTTGACCGAAAAAAGCAAGAAAAACGAATAATTTTAGCGAAATTTCAATTTTTTTCCTCTTTTTTCCCCTTAATTTTCCTTACTTTATCGAAATTTGACCGCAAAAAGCAAGAAAAACGAATAATTTTAGCGAAATTTCAATTGTTTTCCTCTTTTTTTTCCCTTAATTTTCCTTATTTTATCGATATTTGACCGAAAAAAGCAAGAAAAACGAATAATTATAGATAATATAATAAATTTCAATTTTTTTCTTCTATTTACCCTTAATTTTCCTTATTTGATGCAGATTTGACCGAAAAAAGCAAGAAAAACTTATAATTTTAGCGAAATTTCAATTTTTTTCATCTTTTTTTCCCTTTATTTTCCTTATTTTATCGAGATTTGACCGAAAAAAGCAAGAAAAACGAATAATTTTAGCGAAATTTCAATTTTTTTCCTCTTTTTTTTCCCTTAATTTTCCTTATTTTATCGAGATTTGACCGAAAAAAGCAAGAAAAACGAATAATTTCAGCGAAATTTCAATTTTTTTCATCTTTTTTACCCTTAATTTTCCTTATTTTATCGAGATTTGACCGAAAAAAGCAAGAAAAACGAATAATTTTAGCGAAATTTCAATTTTTTTCCTCTTTTTTTCCCTTAATTTTCCTTAGTTTATCGAGATTTGACCGAAAAAAGCAAGAAAAACGAATAATTTTAGCGAAATTTCAATTTTTATCCTATTTTTTCCCTTGATTTTTCTTATTTTATCGAGATTTGACCGAAAAAAGCAAGAAAAACGAATAATTTTAGCGAAATTTCAATTTTTTTCCTCTTTTTTTCCCTTAATTTTCCTTAGTTTATCGAGATTTGACCGAAAAAAGCAAGAAAAACGAACAATTTTAGCGAAATATCAATTTTTATCATCTTTTTTCCCTTAATTTTCCTTATTTTATGAAAAGTTTTGACCGAAAAAAGCAAGAAAAACGAATAATTTTAGCGTAATTTAATTTTTTTTCCTCTTTTTTTCCCTTAATTTTCCTTGTTTTATCGAGATTTGACCGAAAAAAGGAAGAAAAACCAATAATTTTAGCGAAATTTCAATTTTTTTCCACTTTATTCCTTCATTCTCCTCATTTAACGAGCTTTGACCGAAAAAAGCAAGAAAAACGAATAATTTTATCGAAATAACAATTTTTATCCTCTTTTTTTCCATTAATTTTCCTTATTTTATTGAGATTTGACCGACAAAAGGAAGAAAAACGAATAATTTTAGCGAAATTTCAATTGTTTTCCTCTTTTTTACCCTTAATTTTCCTTATTTTATCGAGATTTGACCGAAAAAAGCAAGAAAAACGAATAATTTTAGAAAATATAATAAATTTCAATTTTTTTCTTCTTTTTTTCCCTTAATTTTCCTTATTTTATCGAGATTATACCGAAAAAAGCAAGAAAAACGAATAATTTTAGCAAAATTTCAATTTTTTTCATCTTTTTTTCCCTTAAATTTCCTTATTTTATCGAGATTTGACCGAAAAAAACAAGAAAAACGAATAATTTTAGCGAAATTTCAATTTTTTTCCTCTTTTTTTCCCTTAATTTTTTTAGTTTATCGAGATTTGACCGAAAAAAGCAAGAAAAACGAATAATTTTAGTGAAATTTCAATTTTTATCATTTTTTTCCCTTTAATTTTACTTATTTTATCGAGATTTGACCGAAAAAAGCAAGAAAAACGAATAATTTTATCGAAATAACAATTTTTATCCTCTTTTTTTCCATTAATTTTCCTTATTTTATCGAGATTTGACCGAAAAAAGGAAGAAAAACGAATAATTTTAGAAAATATAATAAAATTCAATTTTTTTCTTCTTTTTTTCCCTTAATTTTCCTTATTTTATCGAGATTTGACCGAAAAAAGCAAGAAAAACGAATAATTTTATCGAAATAACAATTTTTATCCTCTTTTTTTCGATTAATTTTCCTTATTTTATCGAGATTTGACCGAAAAAAGGAAAAAAAAACGAATAATTTTAGCGAAATTTCAATTTTTTTCCACTTTTTTTTCCCTTAATTTTCCTTATTTAATCGAGATTTGACCGAAAAAAGCAAGAAAAACGAATAATTTTAGCGAAATATCAATTTTTTTCCTCTTTTTTTCCTTCATTCTCCTCATTTAACGAGATTTGACCGAAAAAAGAAAGAAAAAAGAATAATTTTATCGAAATAACAATTTTTATGCTCTTTTTTTCCATTAATTTTCCTTATTTTATCGAGATTTGACCGAAAAAAGGAAGAAAAACGAATAATTTTAGAAAATATAATAAATTTCAATTTTTTTCTTCTTTTTTTCCCTTAATTTTCCTTATTTTAGTTTAGTTTCCTTATTTTAGTTTAGTTTATCGAGATTTGAACGGAAAAAGCAAGAAAAACGAATAATTTTAGCGAAATTTCAAAATTTATCCTCTTTTTTTCCCTTAATTTTCCTTATTTTATCGAGATTTGACCGAAAAAACCAAGAAAAACGAATAATTTTAGCGAAATATCAATTTTTATCATCTTTTTTCCCTTGATTTTCCTTATTTTATCGAAATTTGACCGAAAAAAGCAAGAAAAACGAATAATTTTAGCGAAATTTCAATTTTTATCCTCTTTTTTTCCCTTAATTAATCGAGATTTAACCGAAAAAAGCATGAAAACGAATAATTATAGCGAAATTTCTATTTTTTTCTTCTTTTTTTCCTTTAATTTTCCTTATTTTATCGAGATTTGACCGAAAAAAGCAAGAGAAACGAATAATTTTAGCGAAATATCAATTTTTTTCCTGTTTTTTTTCCTTCATTCTCCTCATTTAACGAGATTTGACCGAAAAAAGAAAGAAAAAAGAATAATTTTATCGAAATAACAATTTTTATGCCCTTTTTTTCCATTAATTTTCCTTATTTTATCGAGATTTGACCGAAAAAAGGAAGAAAAACGAATAATTTTAGAAAATATAATAAATTTCAATTTTTTTCTTCTTTTTTTCCCTTAATTTTCCTTATTTTATCGAGATTATACCGAAAAAAGCAAGAAAAACGAATAATTTTAGCGAAATTTCAATTTTTTTCATCTTTTTTTCCCTTAATTTTCCTTATTTTATCGAGATTTGACCGAAAAAAGCAAGAAAAACGAATAATTTTAGCGAAATTTCAATTTTTATCATCTTTTTTCCCTTAATTTTACTTATTTTATCGAGATTTGACCGAAAAAAGCAAGATAAACGAATAATTTTATCGAAATAACAATTTTTATCCTCTTTTTTTCGATTAATTTTCCTTATTTTATCGAGATTTGACCGAAAAAAGGAAGAAAAACGAATTATTCTAGCGAAATTTCAATTGTTTTCCTCTTTTTTTCCCTTTATTTTCCTTATTTTATCGAGATTTGACCGAAAAAAGCAAGAAAAACGAATAATTTTAGCAAAATTTCAATTTTTTTCATCTTTTTTTCCCTTAAATTTCCTTATTTTATCGAGATTAGACCGAAAAAAGCAAGAAAAACGAATAATTTTAGCGAAATTTCAATTTTTTTCCTCTTTTTTTCCCTTAATTTTTTTAGTTTATCGAGATTTGTCCGAAAAAAGCAAGAAAAACGAATAATTTTAGTGAAATTTCAATTTTTATCATCTTTTTTCCCTTAATTTTACTTATTTTATCGAGATTTGACCGAAAAAAGCAAGAAAAACGAATAATTTTATCGAAATAACAATTTTTATCCTCTTTTTTTCGATTAATTTTCCTTATTTTATCGAGATTTGACCGAAAAAAGGAAAAAAAACGAATAATTTTAGCGAAATTTCAATTTTTTTCCACTTTTTTTTCCCTTAATTTTCCTTATTTAATCGAGATTTGACCGAAAAAAGCAAGAAAAACGAATAATTTTAGCGAAATATCAATTTTTTTCCTCTTTTTTTCCTTCATTCTCCTCATTTAACGAGATTTGACCGAAAAAAGAAAGAAAAAAGAATAATTTTATCGAAATAACAATTTTTATGCTCTTTTTTTCCATTAATTTTCCTTATTTTATCGAGATTTGACCGAAAAAAGGAAGAAAAACGATATTTTAGAAAATATAATAAATTTCAATTTTTTTCTTCTTTTTTTCCCTTAATTTTCCTTATTTTATCGAGATTATACCGAAAAAAGCAAGAAAAACGAATAATTTTTGCGAAATTTCAATTTTTTTCATCTTTTTAACCCTTAATTTTCCTTATTTTATCGAGATTTGACCGAAAACAGCAAGAAAAACGAATAATTTTAGCGAAATTTCAATTTCTTTCCTCTTTTTTTCCCTTAATTTTCCTTAGTTTATCGAGATTTGAACGGAAAAAGCAAGAAAAACGAATAATTTTAGCGAAATTTCAATTTTTATCCTCTTTTTTCCCTTAATTTTCCTTATTTTATCGAGATTTGACCGAAAAAACAAAGAAAAACGAATAATTTTAGCGAAATTTAAATTTTTTCCCTTAATTTTCCTTATTTTTTCGAGATTTGGCCGAACAAAGCAAGTAAAACGAATAATTTTAGCGAAATTTCAATTTTTTTCCTCTTTTTTTACTTCATTCTCCTCATTTAACGAGATTTGACCGAAAAAAGCAAGAAAAACGAATAATTTTATCGAAATAACAATTTTTATCCTCTTTTTTTCCATTAATTTTCCTTATTTTATCGAGATTTGACCGAAAAAAGCAAGAAAAACGAATAATTTTAGCGAAATTTCAATTTTTTTCCTCTTTTTTCCCCTTAATTTTCCTTACTTTATCGAAATTTGACCGCAAAAAGCAAGAAAAACGAATAATTTTAGCGAAATTTCAATTGTTTTCCTCTTTTTTTTCCCTTAATTTTCCTTATTTTATCGAGATTTGACCGAAAAAAGCAAGAAAAACGAATAATTATAGATAATATAATAAATTTCAATTTTTTTCTTCTATTTACCCTTAATTTTCCTTATTTGATGCAGATTTGACCGAAAAAAGCAAGAAAAACTTATAATTTTAGCGAAATTTCAATTTTTTTCATCTTTTTTTCCCTTTATTTTCCTTATTTTATCGAGATTTGACCGAAAAAAGCAAGAAAAACGAATAATTTTAGCGAAATTTCAATTTTTTTCCTCTTTTTTTTCCCTTAATTTTCCTTATTTTATCGAGATTTGACCGAAAAAAGCAAGAAAAACGAATAATTTCAGCGAAATTTCAATTTTTTTCATCTTTTTTACCCTTAATTTTCCTTATTTTATCGAGATTTGACCGAAAAAAGCAAGAAAAACGAATAATTTTAGCGAAATTTCAATTTTTTTCCTCTTTTTTTCCCTTAATTTTCCTTAGTTTATCGAGATTTGACCGAAAAAAGCAAGAAAAACGAATAATTTTAGCGAAATTTCAATTTTTATCCTATTTTTTCCCTTGATTTTTCTTATTTTATCGAGATTTGACCGAAAAAAGCAAGAAAAACGAATAATTTTAGCGAAATTTCAATTTTTTTCCTCTTTTTTTCCCTTAATTTTCCTTAGTTTATCGAGATTTGACCGAAAAAAGCAAGAAAAACGAACAATTTTAGCGAAATATCAATTTTTATCATCTTTTTTCCCTTGATTTTTCTTATTTTATCGAGATTTGACCGAAAAAAGCAAGAAAAACGAATAATTTTATCGAAATTTCAATTTTTATCATCTTGTTTCCCTTGATTTTCCTTATTTAATCGAGATTTGGCCGAAAAAAGCAAGTAAAACGAATAATTTTTGCGAAATTTCAATTTTTTTCCTCTTTTTTTCCATTAATTTTCCTTATTTTATCGAGATTTGACCGAAAAAAGGAAGAAAAACGAATAATTTTAGCGAAATATCAATTTTTATCCTCTTTTTTTCCCTTAATTTTCCTTATTTTATGAAAAGTTTTGACCGAAAAAAGCAAGAAAAACGAATAATTTTAGCGTAATTTAATTTTTTTTCCTCTTTTTTTCCCTTAATTTTCCTTGTTTTATCGAGATTTGACCGAAAAAAGGAAGAAAAACCAATAATTTTAGCGAAATTTCAATTTTTTTCCACTTTATTCCTTCATTCTCCTCATTTAACGAGCTTTGACCGAAAAAAGCAAGAAAAACGAATAATTTTATCGAAATAACAATTTTTATCCTCTTTTTTTCCATTAATTTTCCTTATTTTATTGAGATTTGACCGACAAAAGGAAGAAAAACGAATAATTTTAGCGAAATTTCAATTGTTTTCCTCTTTTTTACCCTTAATTTTCCTTATTTTATCGAGATTTGACCGAAAAAAGCAAGAAAAACGAATAATTTTAGAAAATATAATAAATTTCAATTTTTTTCTTCTTTTTTTCCCTTAATTTTCCTTATTTTATCGAGATTATACCGAAAAAAGCAAGAAAAACGAATAATTTTAGCAAAATTTCAATTTTTTTCATCTTTTTTTCCCTTAAATTTCCTTATTTTATCGAGATTTGACCGAAAAAAACAAGAAAAACGAATAATTTTAGCGAAATTTCAATTTTTTTCCTCTTTTTTTCCCTTAATTTTTTTAGTTTATCGAGATTTGACCGAAAAAAGCAAGAAAAACGAATAATTTTAGTGAAATTTCAATTTTTATCATCTTTTTTCCCTTTAATTTTACTTATTTTATCGAGATTTGACCGAAAAAAGCAAGAAAAACGAATAATTTTATCGAAATAACAATTTTTATCCTCTTTTTTTCGATTAATTTTCCTTATTTTATCGAGATTTGACCGAAAAAAGCAAAAAAAACGAATAATTTTAGAAAATATAATAAATTTCAATTTTTTTCTTCTTTTTTTCCCTTAATTTTCCTTATTTTATCGAGATTTGACCGAAAAAAGCAAGAAAAACGAATAATTTTATCGAAATAACAATTTTTATCCTCTTTTTTTCGATTAATTTTCCTTATTTTATCGAGATTTGACCGAAAAAAGGAAAAAAAACGAATAATTTTAGCGAAATTTCAATTTTTTTCCACTTTTTTTTCCCTTAATTTTCCTTATTTAATCGAGATTTGACCGAAAAAAGCAAGAAAAACGAATAATTTTAGCGAAATATCAATTTTTTTCCTCTTTTTTTCCTTCATTCTCCTCATTTAACGAGATTTGACCGAAAAAAGAAAGAAAAAAGAATAATTTTATCGAAATAACAATTTTTATGCTCTTTTTTTCCATTAATTTTCCTTATTTTATCGAGATTTGACCGAAAAAAGGAAGAAAAACGAATAATTTTAGAAAATATAATAAATTTCAATTTTTTTCTTCTTTTTTTCCCATAATTTTCCTTATTTTAGTTTAGTTTCCTTATTTTAGTTTAGTTTATCGAGATTTGAACGGAAAAAGCAAGAAAAACGAATAATTTTAGCGAAATTTCAATTTTTATCCTCTTTTTTCCCTTAATTTTCCTTATTTTATCGAGATTTGACCGAAAAAACCAAGAAAAACGAATAATTTTAGCGAAATATCAATTTTTATCATCTTTTTTCCCTTGATTTTCCTTATTTTATCGAAATTTGACCGAAAAAAGCAAGAAAAACGAATAATTTCAGCGAAATTTCAATTTTTATCCTCTTTTTTTCCCTTAATTAATCGAGATTTAACCGAAAAAAAGCATGAAAACGAATAATTATAGCGAAATTTCTATTTTTTTCTTCTTTTTTTCCTTTAATTTTCCTTATTTTATCGAGATTTGACCGAAAAAAGCAAGAAAAACGAATAATTTTAGCGAAATATCAATTTTTATCATCTTTTTTCCCTTGATTTTCCTTATTTTATCGAGATTTGACCGAAAAAAGCAAGAAAAACGAATAATTTTATCGAAATTTCAATTTTTATCATCTTTTTTCCCTTGATTTTCCTTATTTTATCGAGATTTGGCCGAAAAAAGCAAGTAAAACGAATAATTTTTGCGAAATTTCAATTTTTTTCCTCTTTTTTTCCATTAATTTTCCTTATTTAATCGAGATTTGGCCGAAAAAAGCAAGTAAAACGAATAATTTTTGCGAAATTTCAATTGTATTCCTCTTTTTTTCCCTTAATTTTCCTTATTTTATCGAGATTTGACTGAAAAAAGCAAGAAAAACGAATAATTATAGATAATATAATAAATTTCAATTTTTTTCATCTTTTTTTCCCTTAATTTTCTTATTTTATCGAGATTTGACCGAAAAAAGCAAGAAAAACGAATAATTTTAGCGAAATTTCAATTTCTTTCCTATTTTTTTCCCTTAATTTTCCTTATTTTATCGAGATTTGACCGAAAAAAGCAAGAAAAACGAATAATTTTTGCGAAATTTCAATTTTTTTCATCTTTTTTACCCTTAATTTTCCTTATTTTATCGAGATTTGACCGAAAACAGCAAGAAAAACGAATAATTTTAGCGAAATTTCAATTTCTTTCCTCTTTTTTTCCCTTAATTTTCCTTAGTTTATCGAGATTTGAACGGAAAAAGCAAGAAAAACGAATAATTTTAGCGAAATTTCAATTTTTATCCTCTTTTTTCCCTTAATTTTCCTTATTTTATCGAGATTTGACCGAAAAAACCAAGAAAAACGAATAATTTTAGCGAAATTTAAATTTTTTCCTCTTTTTTTCCCTTAATTTTTCTTATTTTATCGATATTTTACCGAAAAAAGGAAGAAAAACGAACAATTTTAGCGAAATATCAATTTTTATCATCTTTTTTCCCTTGATTTTTCTTATTTTATCGAGATTTGACCGAAAAAAGCAAGAAAAACGAATAATTTTATCGAAATTTCAATTTTTATCATCTTGTTTCCCTTGATTTTCCTTATTTAATCGAGATTTGGCCGAAAAAAGCAAGTAAAACGAATAATTTTTGCGAAATTTCAATTTTTTTCCTCTTTTTTTCCATTAATTTTCCTTATTTTATCGAGATTTGACCGAAAAAAGGAAGAAAAACGAATAATTTTAGCGAAATATCAATTTTTATCCTCTTTTTTTCCCTTAATTTTCCTTATTTTATGAAAAGTTTTGACCGAAAAAAGCAAGAAAAACGAATAATTTTAGCGTAATTTAATTTTTTTTCCTCTTTTTTTCCCTTAATTTTCCTTGTTTTATCGAGATTTGACCGAAAAAAGCAAGAAAAACCAATAATTTTAGCGAAATTTCAATTTTTTTCCACTTTATTCCTTCATTCTCCTCATTTAACGAGCTTTGACCGAAAAAAGCAAGAAAAACGAATAATTTTATCGAAATAACAATTTTTATCCTCTTTTTTTCCATTAATTTTCCTTATTTTATTGAGATTTGACCGACAAAAGGAAGAAAAACGAATAATTTTAGCGAAATTTCAATTGTTTTCCTCTTTTTTTCCCTTAATTTTCCTTATTTTATCGAGATTTGACCGAAAAAAGCAAGAAAAACGAATAATTTTAGAAAATATAATAAATTTCAATTTTTTTCTTCTTTTTTTCCCTTAATTTTCCTTATTTTATCGAGATTATACCGAAAAAAGCAAGAAAAACGAAAAATTTTAGCAAAATTTCAATTTTTTTCATCTTTTTTTCCCTTAAATTTCCTTATTTTATCGAGATTTGACCGAAAAAAACAAGAAAAACGAATAATTTTAGCGAAATTTCAATTTTTATCATCTTTTTTCCCTTTAATTTTACTTATTTTATCGAGATTTGACCGAAAAAAGCAAGAAAAACGAATAATTTTATCGAAATAGCAATTTTTATCCTCTTTTTTTCGATTAATTTTCCTTATTTTATCGAGATTTGACCGAAAAAAGCAAAAAAACGAATAATTTTAGAAAATATAATAAATTTCAATTTTTTTCTTCTTTTTTTCCCTTAATTTTCCTTATTTTATCGAGATTTGACCGAAAAAAGCAAGAAAAACGAATAATTTTATCGAAATAACAATTTTTATCCTCTTTTTTTCGATTAATTTTCCTTATTTTATCGAGATTTGACCGAAAAAAGGAAAAAAAACGAATAATTTTAGCGAAATTTCAATTTTTTTCCACTTTTTTTTCCCTTAATTTTCCTTATTTAATCGAGATTTGACCGAAAAAAGCAAGAAAAACGAATAATTTTAGCGAAATATCAATTTTTTTCCTCTTTTTTTCCTTCATTCTCCTCATTTAACGAGATTTGACCGAAAAAAGAAAGAAAAAAGAATAATTTTATCGAAATAACAATTTTTATGCTCTTTTTTTCCATTAATTTTCCTTATTTTATCGAGATTTGACCGAAAAAAGGAAGAAAAACGAATAATTTTAGAAAATATAATAAATTTCAATTTTTTTCTTCTTTTTTTCCCTTAATTTTCCTTATTTTATCGAGATTATACCGAAAAAAGCAAGAAAAACGAATAATTTTTGCGAAATTTCAATTTTTTTCATCTTTCCTTCCATTAATTTTCCTTATTTTATCGAGATTTGACCGAAAAAAGCAAGAAAAACGAATAATTTTCGCGAAATTTAATTTTTTTTCCTCTTTTTTTCCCTTAATTTTCCTTGTTTTGTCGAGATTTGACCGAAAAAAGCACGAAAAACGAATAATTTTAGCGAAATTTCAATTTTTTTCCTCTTTATTCCTTCATTCTCCTCATTTAACGAGCTTTGACCGAAAAAAGCAAGAAAAACGAATAATTTTATCGAAATAACAATTTTTATCCTCTTTTTTTCCATTAATTTTCCTTATTTTATTGAGATTTGACCGAAAAAAGGAAGAAAAACGAATAATTTTAGCGAAATTTCAATTGTTTTCCTCTTTTTTTCCCTTAATTTTCCTTATTTTATCGAGATTTGACCGAAAAAAGCAAGAAAAACGAATAATTTTAGAAAATATAATAAATTTCAATTTTTTTCTTCTTTTTTTCCCTTAATTTTCCTTATTTTATCGAGATTATACCGAAAAAAGCAAGAAAAACGAATAATTTTAGCAAAATTTCAATTTTTTTCATCTTTTTTTCCCTTATATTTCCTTATTTTATCGAGATTAGACCGAAAAAAGCAAGAAAAACGAATAATTTTAGCGAAATTTCAATTTTTTTCCTCTTTTTTTCCCTTAATTTTTTTAGTTTATCGAGATTTGACCGAAAAAAGCAAGATAAACGAATAATTTTAGTGAAATTTCAATTTTTATCATCTTTTTTCCCTTAATTTTACTTATTTTATCGAGATTTGACCGAAAAAAGCAAGAAAAACGAATAATTTTATCGAAATAACAATTTTTATCCTCTTTTTTTCGATTAATTTTCCTTATTTTATCGAGATTTGACCGAAAAAGGAAAAAAAACGAATAATTTTAGCGAAATTTCAATTTTTTTCCACTTTTTTTTCCCTTAATTTTCCTTATTTAATCGAGATTTGACCGAAAAAAGCAAGAAAAACGAATAATTTTAGCGAAATATCAATTTTTTTCCTCTTTTTTTCCTTCATTCTCCTCATTTAACGAGATTTTATCGAAAAAAGAAAGAAAAAAGAATAATTTTATCGAAATAACAATTTTTATGCTATTTTTTCCATTAATTTTCCTTATTTTATCGAGATTTGACCGAAAAAAGGAAGAAAAACGAATAATTTTAGAAAATATAATAAATTTCAATTTTTTTCTTCTTTTTTTCCCTTAATTTTCCTTATTTTATCGAGATTATACCGAAAAAAGCAAGAAAAACGAATAATTTTTGCGAAATTTCAATTTTTTTCATCTTTTTTACCCTTAATTTTCCTTATTTTATCGAGATTTGACCGAAAACAGCAAGAAAAACGAATAATTTTAGCGAAATTTCAATTTCTTTCCTCTTTTTTTCCCTTAATTTTCCTTAGTTTATCGAGATTTGAACGGAAAAAGCAAGAAAAACGAATAATTTTAGCGAAATTTCAATTTTTATCCTCTTTTTTCCCTTAATTTTCCTTATTTTATCGAGATTTGACCGAAAAAACCAAGAAAAACGAATAATTTTAGCGAAATTTAAATTTTTTCCTCTTTTTTTCCCTTAATTTTTCTTATTTTATCGATATTTTACCGAAAAAAACAAGAAAAACGAACAATTTTAGCGAAATATCAATTTTTATCATCTTTTTTCCCTTGATTTTTCTTATTTTATCGAGATTTGACCGAAAAAAGCAAGAAAAACGAATAATTTTATCGAAATTTCAATTTTTATCATCTTGTTTCCCTTGATTTTCCTTATTTAATCGAGATTTGGCCGAAAAAAGCAAGTAAAACGAATAATTTTTGCGAAATTTCAATTTTTTTCCTCTTTTTTTCCATTAATTTTCCTTATTTTATCGAGATTTGACCGAAAAAAGGAAGAAAAACGAATAATTTTAGCGAAATATCAATTTTTATCCTCTTTTTTTCCCTTAATTTTCCTTATTTTATGAAAAGTTTTGACCGAAAAAAGCAAAAAAAACGAATAATTTTAGCGAAATTTAATTTTTTTTCCTCTTTTTTACCTTTAATTTTCCTTATTTTATCGAGATTTGACCGAAAAAAGCAAGAAAAACGAATAATTTTAGCGAAATTTCAATTTTTTTCCTCTTTTTTTCCCTTAATTTTCCTTAGTTTATCGAGATTTGACCGAAAAAAGCAAGAAAAACGAATAATTTTAGCGAAATTTCAATTTTTATCCTATTTTTTCCCTTAATTTTCCTTATTTTATCGAGATTTGACCAAAAAAACCAAGAAAAACGAATAATTTTAGCGAAATTTAAATTTTTTTCTCTTTTTTTCCCTTAATTTTCCTTATTTTATCGATATTTGACCGAAAAAAGCAAGAAAAACGAATAATTTTAGCGAAATATCAATTTTTATCATCTTTTTTCCCTTGATTTTCCTTATTTTATCGATATTTGACCGAAAAAAGCAAGAAAAACGAATAATTTTAGCGAAATATCAATTTTTATCCTCTTTTTTCCCTTAATTTTCCTTATTTTATCGAGATTTGACCGAAAAAAGCAAGAAAAACGAATAATTTTAGCGAAATTTCAATTTTTTTCCTCTTTTTTTCCCTTAATTTTCCTTAGTTTATCGAGATTTGACCGAAAAAAGCAAGAAAAACGAATAATTTTCGCGAAATTTCAATTTTTATCCTCTTTTTTTCCCTTAATTAATCGAGATTTAACCGAAAAAAGCATGAAAACGAATAATTATAGCGAAATTTCTATTTTTTTCTTCTTTTTTTCCTTTAATTTTCCTTATTATATCGAGATTTGACCGAAAAAAGCAAGAAAAACGAATAATTTTAGCGAAATATCAATTTTTATCATCTTTTTTCCCTTGATTTTCCTTATTTTATCGAGATTTGACCGAAAAAAGCAAGAAAAACGAATAATTTTATCGAAATTTCAATTTTTATCATCTTTTTTCCCTTGATTTTCCTTATTTTATCGAGATTTGGCCGAAAAAAGCAAGTAAAACGAATAATTTTTGCGAAATTTCAATTTTTTTCCTCTTTTTTTCCATTAATTTTCCTTATTTAATCGAGATTTGGCCGAAAAAAGCAAGTAAAACGAATAATTTTTGCGAAATTTCAATTGTATTCCTCTTTTTTTCCCTTAATTTTCCTTATTTTATCGGATTTGACTGAAAAAAGCAAGAAAAACGAATAATTATAGATAATATAATAAATTTCAATTTTTTTCATCTTTTTTTCCCTTAATTTTCCTTATTTTATCGAGATTTGACCGAAAAAAGCAAGAAAAACGAATAATTTTAGCGAAATTTCAATTTCTTTCCTATTTTTTTCCCTTAATTTTCCTTATTTTATCGAGATTTGACCGAAAAAAGCAAGAAAAACGAATAATTTTTGCGAAATTTCAATTTTTTTCATCTTTTTTACCCTTAATTTTCCTTATTTTATCGAGATTTGACCGAAAACAGCAAGAAAAACGAATAATTTTAGCGAAATTTCAATTTCTTTCCTCTTTTTTTCCCTTAATTTTCCTTAGTTTATCGAGATTTGAACGGAAAAAGCAAGAAAAACGAATAATTTTAGCGAAATTTCAATTTTTATCCTCTTTTTTCCCTTAATTTTCCTTATTTTATCGAGATTTGACCGAAAAAACCAAGAAAAACGAATAATTTTAGCGAAATTTAAATTTTTTCCTCTTTTTTTCCATTAATTTTTCTTATTTTATCGATACTTTACCGAAAAAAGCAAGAAAAACGAACAATTTTAGCGAAATATCAATTTTTATCATCTTTTTTCCCTTGATTTTTCTTATTTTATCGAGATTTGACCGAAAAAAGCAAGAAAAACGAATAATTTTATCGAAATTTCAATTTTTATCATCTTGTTTCCCTTGATTTTCCTTATTTTATCGAGATTTGACCGAAAAAACCAAGAAAAACGAATAATTTTAGCGAAATTTAAATTTTTTCCTCTTTTTTTCCCTTAATTTTTCTTATTTTATCGATATTTTACCGAAAAAAACAAGAAAAACGAACAATTTTAGCGAAATATCAATTTTTATCATCTTTTTTCCCTTGATTTTTCTTATTTTATCGAGATTTGACCGAAAAAAGCAAGAAAAACGAATAATTTTATCGAAATTTCAATTTTTATCATCTTGTTTCCCTTGATTTTCCTTATTTAATCGAGATTTGGCCGAAAAAAGCAAGAAAAACGAATAATTTTAGCGAAATATCAATTTTTTTCCTCTTTTTTTCCTTCATTCTCCTCATTTAACGAGATTTGTTCGAAAAAAGAAAGAAAAAAGAATAATTTTATCGAAATAACAATTTTTATGCTATTTTTTCCATTAATTTTCCTTATTTTATCGAGATTTGACCGAAAAAAGGAAGAAAAACGAATAATTTTAGAAAATATAATAAATTTCAATTTTTTTCCTCTTTTTTTCCCTTAATTTTCCTTAGTTTATCGAGATTTGAACGGAAAAAGCAAGAAAAACGAATAATTTTAGCGAAATTTCAATTTTTATCCTCTTTTTTCCCTTAATTTTCCTTATTTTATCGAGATTTGACCGAAAAAACCAAGAAAAACGAATAATTTTAGCGAAATTTAAATTTTTTCCTCTTTTTTTCCCTTAATTTTTCTTATTTTATCGATATTTTACCGAAAAAAGGAAGAAAAACGAACAATTTTAGCGAAATATCAATTTTTATCATCTTTTTTCCCTTGATTTTTCTTATTTTATCGAGATTTGACCGAAAAAAGCAAGAAAAACGAATAATTTTAGCGAAATTTAATTTTTTTTCCTCTTTTTTACCTTTAATTTTCCTTATTTTATCGAGATTTGACCGAAAAAAGCAAGAAAAACGAATAATTTTAGCGAAATTTCAATTTTTTTCCTCTTTTTTTCCCTTAATTTTCCTTAGTTTATCGAGATTTGACCGAAAAAAGCAAGAAAAACGAATAATTTTAGCGAAATTTCAATTTTTATCCTATTTTTTCCCTTAATTTTCCTTATTTTATCGAGATTTGACCAAAAAAACCAAGAAAAACGAATAATTTTAGCGAAATTTAAATTTTTTTCTCTTTTTTTCCCTTAATTTTCCTTATTTTATCGATATTTGACCGAAAAAAGCAAGAAAAACGAATAATTTTAGCGAAATATCAATTTTTATCATCTTTTTTACCTTGATTTTCCTTATTTTATCGATATTTGACCGAAAAAAGCAAGAAAAACGAATAATTTTAGCGAAATATCAATTTTTATCCTCTTTTTTTCCCTTAATTTTCCTTATTTTATCGAGATTTGACCGAAAAAAGCAAGAAAAACGAATAATTTTAGCGAAATTTCAATTTTTTTCCTCTTTTTTTCCCTTAATTTTCCTTAGTTTATCGAGATTTGACCGAAAAAAGCAAGAAAAACGAATAATTTTAGCGAAATTTCAATTTTTATCCTCTTTTTTTCCCTTAATTAATCGAGATTTAACCGAAAAAAGCATGAAAACGAATAATTATAGCGAAATTTCTATTTTTTTCTTCTTTTTTTCCTTTAATTTTCCTTATTTTATCGAGATTTGACCGAAAAAAGCAAGAAAAACGAATAATTTTATCGAAATTTCAATTTTTATCATCTTTTTTCCCTTGATTTTCCTTATTTTATCGAGATTTGGCCGAAAAAAGCAAGTAAAACGAATAATTTTTGCGAAATTTCAATTTTTTTCCTCTTTTTTTCCATTAATTTTCCTTATTTAATCGAGATTTGGCCGAAAAAAGCAAGTAAAACGAATAATTTTTGCGAAATTTCAATTGTTATCCTCTTTTTTTCCCTTAATTTTCCTTATTTTATCGAGATTTGACTGAAAAAAGCAAGAAAAACGAATAATTATAGATAATATAATAAATTTCAATTTTTTTCATCTTTTTTTCCCTTAATTTTCCTTATTTTATCGAGATTTGACCGAAAAAAGCAAGAAAAACGAATAATTTTAGCGAAATTTCAATTTCTTTCCTATTTTTTTCCCTTAATTTTCATTATTTTATCGAGATTTGACCGAAAAAAGCAAGAAAAACGAATAATTTTTGCGAAATTTCAATTTTTTTCATCTTTTTTACCCTTAATTTTCCTTATTTTATCGAGATTTGACCGAAAACAGCAAGAAAAACGAATAATTTTAGCGAAATTTCAATTTCTTTCCTCTTTTTTTCCCTTAATTTTCCTTAGTTTATCGAGATTTGAACGGAAAAAGCAAGAAAAACGAATAATTTTAGCGAAATTTCAATTTTTATCCTCTTTTTTCCCTTAATTTTCCTTATTTTATCGAGATTTGACCGAAAAAACCAAGAAAAACGAATAATTTTAGCGAAATTTAAATTTTTTCCTCTTTTTTTCCATTAATTTTTCTTATTTTATCGATACTTTACCGAAAAAAGCAAGAAAAACGAACAATTTTAGCGAAATATCAATTTTTATCATCTTTTTTCCCTTGATTTTTCTTATTTTATCGAGATTTGACCGAAAAAAGCAAGAAAAACGAATAATTTTATCGAAATTTCAATTTTTATCATCTTGTTTCCCTTGATTTTCCTTATTTAATCGAGATTTGGCCGAAAAAAGCAAGTAAAACGAATAATTTTATGCGAAATTTCAATTTTTTTCCTCTTTTTTTCCATTAATTTTCCTTATTTTATCGAGATTTGACCGAAAAAAGGAAGAAAAACGAATAATTTTAGCGAAATATCAATTTTTATCCTCTTTTTTTCCCTTAATTTTCCTTATTTTATGAAAAGTTTTGACCGAAAAAAGCAAGAAAAACGAATAATTTTAGCGAAATTTAATTTTTTTTCCTCTTTTTTTCCCTTAATTTTCCTTGTTTTATCGAGATTTGACCGAAAAAAGCAAGAAAAACCAATAATTTTAGCGAAATTTCAATTTTTTTCCACTTTATTCCTTCATTCTCCTCATTTAACGAGCTTTGACCGAAAAAAGCAAGAAAAACGAATAATTTTATCGAAATAACAATTTTTATCCTCTTTTTTTCCATTAATTTTCCTTATTTTATTGAGATTTGACCGACAAAAGGAAGAAAAACGTATAATTTTAGCGAAATTTCAATTGTTTTCCTCTTTTTTTCCCTTAATTTTTCTTATTTTATCGATATTTTACCGAAAAAAGCAAGAAAAACGAACAATTTTAGCGAAATATCAATTTTTATCATCTTTTTTCCCTTGATTTTTCTTATTTTATCGAGATTTGACCGAAAAAAGCAAGAAAAACGAATAATTTTATCGAAATTTCAATTTTTATCATCTTGTTTCCCTTGATTTTCCTTATTTAATCGAGATTTGGCCGAAAAAAGCAAGTAAAACGAATAATTTTTGCGAAATTTCAATTTTTTTCCTCTTTTTTTCCATTAATTTTCCTTATTTTATCGAGATTTGACCGAAAAAAGGAAGAAAAACGAATAATTTTAGCGAAATATCAATTTTTATCCTCTCTTTTTCCCTTAATTTTCCTTATTTTATGAAAAGTTTTGACCGAAAAAAGCAAGAAAAACGAATAATTTTAGCGAAATTTAATTTTTTTTCCTCTTTTTTTCCCTTAATTTTCCTTGTTTTATCGAGATTTGACCGAAAAAAGCAAGAAAAACCAATAATTTTAGCGAAATTTCAATTTTTTTCCACTTTATTCCTTCATTCTCCTCATTTAACGAGCTTTGACCGAAAAAAGCAAGAAAAACGAATAATTTTATCGAAATAACAATTTTTATCCTCTTTTTTTCCATTAATTTTCCTTATTTTATTGAGATTTGACCGACAAAAGGAAGAAAAACGAATAATTTTAGCGAAATTTCAATTGTTTTCCTCTTTTTTACCCTTAATTTTCCTTATTTTATCGAGATTTGACCGAAAAAAGCAAGAAAAACGAATAATTTTAGAAAATATAATAAATTTCAATTTTTTTCTTCTTTTTTTCCCTTAATTTTCCTTATTTTATCGAGATTATACCGAAAAAAGCAAGAAAAACGAATAATTTTAGCAAAATTTCAATTTTTTTCATCTTTTTTTCCCTTAAATTTCCTTATTTTATCGAGATTTGACCGAAAAAAACAAGAAAAACGAATAATTTGAGCGAAATTTCAATTTTTTTCCTCTTTTTTTCCCTTAATTTTTTTAGTTTATCGAGATTTGACCGAAAAAAGCAAGAAAAACGAATAATTTTAGTGAAATTTCAATTTTTATCATCTTTTTTCCCTTTAATTTTACTTATTTTATCGAGATTTGACCGAAAAAAGCAAGAAAAACGAATAATTTTATCGAAATAACAATTTTTATCCTCTTTTTTTCGATTAATTTTCCTTATTTTATCGAGATTTGACCGAAAAAAGCAAAAAAAAACGAATAATTTTAGAAAATATAATAAATTTCAATTTTTTTCTTCTTTTTTTCCCTTAATTTTCCTTATTTTATCGAGATTTGACCGAAAAAAGCAAGAAAAACGAATAATTTTATCGAAATAACAATTTTTATCCTCTTTTTTTCGATTAATTTTCCTTATTTTATCGAGATTTGACCGAAAAAAGGAAAAAAAAACGAATAATTTTAGCGAAATTTCAATTTTTTTCCACTTTTTTTTCCCTTAATTTTCCTTATTTAAGCGAGATTTGACTGAAAAAAGCAAGAAAAACGAATAATTTTAGCGAAATATCAATTTTTTTCATCTTTTTTTCCTTCATTCTCCTCATTTAACGAGATTTGACCGAAAAAAGAAAGAAAAAAGAATAATTTTATCGAAATAACAATTTTTATGCTCTTTTTTTCCATTAATTTTCCTTATTTTATCGAGATTTGACCGAAAAAAGGAAGAAAAACGAATAATTTTAGAAAATATAATAAATTTCAATTTTTTTCTTCTTTTTTTCCCTTAATTTTCCTTATTTTATCGAGATTATACCGAAAAAAGCAAGAAAAACGAATAATTTTTGCGAAATTTCAATTTTTTTCATCTTTCCTTCCATTAATTTTCCTTATTTTATCGAGATTTGACCGAAAAAAGCAAGAAAAACGAATAATTTTCGCGAAATTTAATTTTTTTTCCTCTTTTTTTCCCTTAATTTTCCTTGTTTTGTCGAGATTTGACCGAAAAAAGCACGAAAAACGAATAATTTTAGCGAAATTTCAATTTTTTTCCTCTTTATTCCTTCATTCTCCTCCTTTAGCGAGCTTTGACCGAAAAAAGCAAGAAAAACGAATAATTTTATCGAAATAACAATTTTTATCCTCTTTTTTTCCATTAATTTTCCTTATTTTATTGAGATTTGACCGAAAAAAGGAAGAAAAACGAATAATTTTAGCGAAATTTCAATTGTTTTCCTCTTTTTTTCCCTTAATTTTCCTTATTTTATCGAGATTTGACCGAAAAAAGCAAGAAAAACGAATAATTTTAGAAAATATAATAAATTTCAATTTTTTTCTTCTTTTTTTCCCTTAATTTTCCTTATTTTATCGAGATTATACCGAAAAAAGCAAGAAAAACGAATAATTTTAGCAAAATTTCAATTTTTTTCATCTTTTTTTCCTTAAATTTCCTTATTTTATCGAGATTAGACCGAAAAAAGCAAGAAAAACGAATAATTTTAGCGAAATTTCAATTTTTTTCCTCTTTTTTTCCCTTAATTTTTTTAGTTTATCGAGATTTGACCGAAAAAAGCAAGAAAAACGAATAATTTTAGTGAAATTTCAATTTTTATCATCTTTTTTCCCTTAATTTTACTTATTTTATCGAGATTTGACCGAAAAAAGCAAGAAAAACGAATAATTTTATCGAAATAACAATTTTTATCCTCTTTTTTTCGATTAATTTTCCTTATTTTATCGAGATTTGACCGAAAAAAGGAAAAAAAAACGAATAATTTTAGCGAAATTTCAATTTTTTTCCACTTTTTTTTCCCTTAATTTTCCTTATTTAATCGAGATTTGACCGAAAAAAGCAAGAAAAACGAATAATTTTAGCGAAATATCAATTTTTTTCCTCTTTTTTTCCTTCATTCTCCTCATTTAACGAGATTTGACCGAAAAAAGAAAGAAAAAAGAATAATTTTATCGAAATAACAATTTTTATGCTATTTTTTTCCATTAATTTTCCTTATTTTATCGAGATTTGACCGAAAAAAGGAAGAAAAACGAATAATTTTAGAAAATATAATAAATTTCAATTTTTTTCTTCTTTTTTTCCCTTAATTTTCCTTATTTTATCGAGATTATACCGAAAAAAGCAAGAAAAACGAATAATTTTTGCGAAATTTCAATTTTTTTCATCTTTTTTACCCTTAACTTTCCTTATTTTATCGAGATTTGACCGAAAACAGCAAGAAAAACGAATAATTTTAGCGAAATTTCAATTTCTTTCCTCTTTTTTTCCCTTAATTTTCCTTAGTTTATCGAGATTTGAACGGAAAAAGCAAGAAAAACGAATAATTTTAGCGAAATTTCAATTTTTATCCTCTTTTTTCCCTTAATTTTCCTTATTTTATCGAGATTTGACCGAAAAAACCAAGAAAAACGAATAATTTTAGCGAAATTTAAATTTTTTCCTCTTTTTTTCCCTTAATTTTTCTTATTTTATCGATATTTTACCGAAAAAAAACAAGAAAAACGAACAATTTTAGCGAAATATCAATTTTTATCATCTTTTTTCCCTTGATTTTTCTTATTTTATCGAGATTTGACCGAAAAAAGCAAGAAAAACGAATAATTTTATCGAAATTTCAATTTTTATCATCTTGTTTCCCTTGATTTTCCTTATTTAATCGAGATTTGGCCGAAAAAAGCAAGTAAAACGAATAATTTTTGCGAAATTTCAATTTTTTTCCTCTTTTTTTCCATTAATTTTCCTTATTTTATCGAGATTTGACCGAAAAAAGGAAGAAAAACGAATAATTTTAGCGAAATATCAATTTTTATCCTCTTTTTTTCCCTTAATTTTCCTTATTTTATGAAAAGTTTTGACCGAAAAAAGCAAGAAAATCGAATAATTTTAGCGAAATTTAATTTTTTTTCCTCTTTTTTACCCTTAATTTTCCTTATTTTATCGAGATTTGACCGAAAAAAGCAAGAAAAACGAATAATTTTAGCGAAATTTCAATTTTTTTCCTCTTTTTTTCCCTTAATTTTCCTTAGTTTATCGAGATTTGACCGAAAAAAGCAAGAAAAACGAATAATTTTAGCGAAATTTCAATTTTTATCCTATTTTTTCCCTTAATTTTCCTTATTTTATCGAGATTTGACCAAAAAAAACCAAGAAAAACGAATAATTTTAGCGAAATTTAAATTTTTTTCTCTTTTTTTCCCTTAATTTTCCTTATTTTATCGATATTTGACCGAAAAAAGCAAGAAAAACGAATAATTTTAGCGAAATATCAATTTTTATCATCTTTTTTCCCTTGATTTTCCTTATTTTATCGATATTTGACCGAAAAAAGCAAGAAAAACGAATAATTTTAGCGAAATATCAATTTTTATCCTCTTTTTTTCCCTTAATTTTCCTTATTTTATCGAGATTTGACCGAAAAAAGCAAGAAAAACGAATAATTTTAGCGAAATATCAATTTTTATCATCTTTTTTCCCTTGATTTTCCTTATTTTATCGAAATTTGACCGAAAAAAGCAAGAAAAACGAATAATTTTAGCGAAATTTCAATTTTTATCCTCTTTTTTTCCCTTAATTAATCGAGATTTAACCGAAAAAAGCATGAAAACGAATAATTATAGCGAAATTTCTATTTTTTTCTTCTTTTTTTCCTTTAATTTTCCTTATTTTATCGAGATTTGACCGAAAAAAGCAAGAAAAACGAATAATTTTAGCGAAATATCAATTTTTATCATCTTTTTTCCCTTGATTTTCCTTATTTTATCGAGATTTGACCGAAAAAAGCAAGAAAAACGAATAATTTTATCGAAATTTCAATTTTTATCATCTTTTTTCCCTTGATTTTCCTTATTTTATCGAGATTTGGCCGAAAAAAGCAAGTAAAACGAATAATTTTTGCGAAATTTCAATTGTATTCCTCTTTTTTTCCCTTAATTTTCCTTATTTTATCGAGATTTGACTGAAAAAAGCAAGAAAAACGAATAATTATAGATAATATAATAAATTTCAATTTTTTTCATCTTTTTTTCCCTTAATTTTCCTTATTTTATCGAGATTTGACCGAAAAAAGCAAGAAAAACGAATAATTTTAGCGAAATTTCAATTTCTTTCCTATTTTTTTCCCTTAATTTTCCTTATTTTATCGAGATTTGACCGAAAAAAGCAAGAAAAACGAATAATTTTTGCGAAATTTCAATTTTTTTCATCTTTTTTACCCTTAATTTTCCTTATTTTATCGAGATTTGACCGAAAACAGCAAGAAAAACGAATAATTTTAGCGAAATTTCAATTTCTTTCCTCTTTTTTTCCCTTAATTTTCCTTAGTTTATCGAGATTTGAACGGAAAAAGCAAGAAAAACGAATAATTTTAGCGAAATTTCAATTTTTATCCTCTTTTTTCCCTTAATTTTCCTTATTTTATCGAGATTTGACCGAAAAAACCAAGAAAAACGAATAATTTTAGCGAAATTTAAATTTTTTCCTCTTTTTTTCCCTTAATTTTTCTTATTTTATGAAAAGTTTTGACCGAAAAAAGCAAGAAAAACGAATAATTTTAGCGAAATTTAATTTTTTTTCCTCTTTTTTTCCCTTAATTTTCCTTGTTTTATCGAGATTTGACCGAAAAAAGCAAGAAAAACCAATAATTTTAGCGAAATTTCAATTTTTTTCCACTTTATTCCTTCATTCTCCTCATTTAACGAGCTTTGACCGAAAAAAGCAAGAAAAACGAATAATTTTATCGAAATAACAATTTTTATCCTCTTTTTTTCCATTAATTTTCCTTATTTTATTGAGATTTGACCGACAAAAGGAAGAAAAACGAATAATTTTAGCGAAATTTCAATTGTTTTCCTCTTTTTTTCCCTTAATTTTCCTTATTTTATCGAGATTTGACCGAAAAAAGCAAGAAAAACGAATAATTTTAGAAAATATAATAAATTTCAATTTTTTTCTTCTTTTTTTCCCTTAATTTTCCTTATTTTATCGAGATTATACCGAAAAAAGCAAGAAAAACGAATAATTTTAGCAAAATTTCAATTTTTTTCATCTTTTTTTCCCTTAAATTTCCTTATTTTATCGAGATTTGACCGAAAAAAACAAGAAAAACGAATAATTTTAGCGAAATTTCAATTTTTTTCCTCTTTTTTTCCCTTAATTTTTTTAGTTTATCGAGATTTGACCGAAAAAAGCAAGAAAAACGAATAATTTTAGTGAAATTTCAATTTTTATTATCTTTTTTCCCTTTAATTTTACTTATTTTATCGAGATTTGACCGAAAAAAGCAAGAAAAACGAATAATTTTATCGAAATAACAATTTTTATCCTCTTTTTTTCGATTAATTTTCCTTATTTTATCGAGATTTGACCGAAAAAAGCAAAAAAAAGGAATAATTTTAGAAATTATAATAAATTTCAATTTTTTTCTTCTTTTTTTCCCTTAATTTTCCTTATTTTATCGAGATTTGACCGAAAAAAGCAAGAAAAACGAATAATTTTATCGAAATAACAATTTTTATCCTCTTTTTTTCGATTAATTTTCCTTATTTTATCGAGATTTGACCGAAAAAAGGAAAAAAAACGAATAATTTTAGCGAAATTTCAATTTTTTTCCACTTTTTTTTCCCTTAATTTTCCTTATTTAATCGAGATTTGACCGAAAAAAGCAAGAAAAACGAATAATTTTAGCGAAATATCAATTTTTTTCCTCTTTTTTTCCTTCATTCTCCTCATTTAACGAGATTTGACCGAAAAAAGAAAGAAAAAAGAATAATTTTATCGAAATAACAATTTTTATGCTCTTTTTTTCCATTAATTTTCCTTATTTTATCGAGATTTGACCGAAAAAAGGAAGAAAAACGAATAATTTTAGAAAATATAATAAATTTCAATTTTTTTCTTCTTTTTTTCCCTTAATTTTCCTTATTTTATCGAGATTATACCGAAAAAAGCAAGAAAAACGAGTAATTTTTGCGAAATTTCAATTTTTTTCATCTTTCCTTCCATTAATTTTCCTTATTTTATCGAGATTTGACCGAAAACAGCAAGAAAAACGAATAATTTTAGCGAAATATCAATTTTTATCCTCTTTTTTTCCCTTAATTTTCCTTATTTTATGAAAAGTTTTGACCGAAAAAAGCAAGAAAAACGAATAATTTTTGCGAAATTTAATTTTTTTTCCTCTTTTTTTCCCTTAATTTTCCTTGTTTTGTCGAGATTTGACCGAAAAAAGCACGAAAAACGAATAATTTTAGCGAAATTTCAATTTTTTTCCTCTTTATTCCTTCATTCTCCTCATTTAACGAGCTTTGACCGAAAAAAGCAAGAAAAACGAATAATTTTATCGAAATAACAATTTTTATCCTCTTTTTTTCCATTAATTTTCCTTATTTTATTGAGATTTGACCGAAAAAAGGAAGAAAAACGAATAATTTTAGCGAAATTTCAATTGTTTTCCTCTTTTTTTCCCTTAATTTTCCTTATTTTATCGAGATTTGACCGAAAAAAGCAAGAAAAACGAATAATTTTAGAAAATATAATAAATTTCAATTTTTTTCTTCTTTTTTTCCCTTAATTTTCCTTATTTTATCGAGATTATACCGAAAAAAGCAAGAAAAACGAATAATTTTAGCAAAATTTCAATTTTTTTCATCTTTTTTTCCCTTAAATTTCCTTATTTTATCGAGATTAGACCGAAAAAAGCAAGAAAAACGAATAATTTTAGCGAAATTTCAATTTCTTTCCTCTTTTTTTTCCCTTAATTTTTTTAGTTTATCGAGATTTGACCGAAAAAAGCAAGAAAAACGAATAATTTTAGTGAAATTTCAATTTTTATCATCTTTTTTCCCTTAATTTTACTTATTTTATCGAGATTTGACCGAAAAAAGCAAGAAAAACGAATAATTTTATCGAAATAACAATTTTTATCCTCTTTTTTTCGATTAATTTTCCTTATTTTATCGAGATTTGACCGAAAAAAGGAAAAAAAAACGAATAATTTTAGCGAAATTTCAATTTTTTTCCACTTTTTTTTCCCTTAATTTTCCTTATTTAATCGAGATTTGACCGAAAAAAGCAAGAAAAACGAATAATTTTAGCGAAATATCAATTTTTTTCCTCTTTTTTTCCTTCATTCTCCTCATTTAACGAGATTTGACCGAAAAAAGAAAGAAAAAAGAATAATTTTATCGAAATAACAATTTTTATGCTATTTTTTTCCATTAATTTTCCTTATTTTATCGAGATTTGACCGAAAAAAGGAAGAAAAACGAATAATTTTAGAAAATATAATAAATTTCAATTTTTTTCTTCTTTTTTTCCCTTAATTTTCCTTATTTTATCGAGATTATACCGAAAAAAGCAAGAAAAACGAATAATTTTTGCGAAATTTCAATTTTTTTCATCTTTTTTACCCTTAATTTTCCTTATTTTATCGAGATTTGACCGAAAACAGCAAGAAAAACGAATAATTTTAGCGAAATTTCAATTTCTTTCCTCTTTTTTTCCCTTAATTTTCCTTAGTTTATCGAGATTTGAACGGAAAAAGCAAGAAAAACGAATAATTTTAGCGAAATTTCAATTTTTATCCTCTTTTTTCCCTTAATTTTCCTTATTTTATCGAGATTTGACCGAAAAAACCAAGAAAAACGAATAATTTTAGCGAAATTTAAATTTTTTCCTCTTTTTTTCCCTTAATTTTTCTTATTTTATCGATATTTTACCGAAAAAAACAAGAAAAACGAACAATTTTAGCGAAATATCAATTTTTATCATCTTTTTTCCCTTGATTTTTCTTATTTTATCGAGATTTAACCGAAAAAAGCAAGAAAAACGAATAATTTTATCGAAATTTCAATTTTTATCATCTTGTTTCCCTTGATTTTCCTTATTTAATCGAGATTTGGCCGAAAAAAGCAAGTAAAACGAATAATTTTTGCGAAATTTCAATTTTTTTCCTCTTTTTTTCCATTAATTTTCCTTATTTTATCGAGATTTGACCGAAAAAAGGAAGAAAAACGAATAATTTTAGCGAAATATCAATTTTTATCCTCTTTTTTTCCCTTAATTTTCCTTATTTTATGAAAAGTTTTGACCGAAAAAAGCAAGAAAAACGAATAATTTTAGCGAAATTTAATTTTTTTTCCTCTTTTTTTCCCTTAATTTTCCTTGTTTTATCGAGATTTGACCGAAAAAAGCAAGAAAAACGAATAATTTTATCGAAATAACAATTTTTATCCTCTTTTTTTCCATTAATTTTCCTTATTTTATTGAGATTTGACCGAAAAAAGGAAGAAAAACGAATAATTTTAGCGAAATTTCAATTGTTTTCCTCTTTTTTTCCCTTAATTTTCCTTATTTTATCGAGATTTGACCGAAAAAAGCAAGAAAAACGAATAATTTTAGAAAATATAATAAATTTCAATTTTTTTCTTCTTTTTTTCCCTTAATTTTCCTTATTTTATCGAGATTATACCGAAAAAAGCAAGAAAAACGAATAATTTTAGCAAAATTTCAATTTTTTTCATCTTTTTTTCCCTTAAATTTCCTTATTTTATCGAGATTTGACCGAAAAAAGCAAGAAAAACGAATAATTTTAGCGAAATTTCAATTTTTTTCCTCTTTTTTTCCGTTAATTTTTTTAGTTTATCGAGATTTGACCGAAAAAAGCAAGAAAAACGAAGAATTTTAGTGAAATTTCAATTTTTATCATCTTTTTTCCCTTAATTTTACTTATTTTATCGAGATTTGACCGAAAAAAGCAAGAAAAACGAATAATTTTATCGAAATAACAATTTTTATTCTCTTTTTTTCGATTAATTTTCCTTATTTTATCGAGATTTGACCGAAAAAAGCAAAAAAAAACGAATAATTTTAGAAAATATAATAAATTTCAATTTTTTTCTTCTTTTTTTCCCTTAATTTTCCTTATTTTATCGAGATTTGACCGAAAAAAGCAAGAAAAACGAAAAATTTTATCGAAATAACAATTTTTATCCTCTTTTTTTCGATTAATTTTCCTTATTTTATCGAGATTTGACCGAAAAAAGGAAAAAAAACGAATAATTTTAGCGAAATTTCAATTTTTTTCCAATTTTTTTCCCTTAATTCTCCTTATTTAATCGAGATTTGACCGAAAAAAGCAAGAAAAACGAATAATTTTAGCGAAATATCAATTTTTTTCCTCTTTTTTTCCTTCATTCTCCTCATTTAACGAGATTTGACCGAAAAAAGAAAGAAAAAAGAATAATTTTATCGAAATAACAATTTTTATGCTCTTTTTTTCCATTAATTTTCCTTATTTTATCGAGATTTTACCGAAAAAAGGAAGAAAAACGAATAATTTTAGAATATATAATAAATTTCAATTTTTTTCTTCTTTTTTTCCCTTAATTTTCCTTATTTTATCGAGATTATACCGAAAAAAGCAAGAAAAACGAATAATTTTAGCGAAATTTCAATTTTTTTCATCTTTTTTTCCCTTAATTTTCCTTATTTTATCGAGATTTGACCGAAAAAAGCAAGAAAAACGAAAAATTATAGCGAAATTTCATTTTTTTTCCTCTTTCTTTCCCTTAATTTTTTTAGTTTATCGAGATTTGACCGAAAAAAGCAAGAAAAACGAATAATTTTAGCGAAATTTCAATTTTTATCATCTTTTTTCCCTTAATTTTACTTATTTTATCGAGATTTGACCGAAAAAAGCAAGAAAAACGAATAATTTTATCGAAATAACAATTTTTATCCTCTTTTTTTCGATTAATTTTCCTTATTTTATCGAGATTTGACCGAAAAAAGGAAGAAAAACGAATTATTCTAGCGAAATTTCAATTGTTTTCCTCTTTTTTTCCCTTTATTTTCCTTATTTTATCGAGATTTGACCGAAAAAAGCAAGAAAAACGAATAATTTTAGCAAAATTTCAATTTTTTTCCTCTTTTTTCCCTTCATTCTCCTCATTTAACGAGATGTGACCGAAAAAAGCAAGAAAAACGAATAATTTTATCGAAATAACAATTTTTATCCTCTTTTTTTCCATTAATTTTCCTTATTTTATCGAGATTTGACCGAAAAACGGAAGAAAAACGAATAATTTTAGCAAAATTTCATTTTTTCCCTCTTTTTTTCCCTTAATTTTCCTTACTTTATCGAGATTTGACCGCGAAAAGCAAGAAAAACGAATAATTTTA
Source organism: Sympetrum striolatum (assembly GCA_947579665.1). NCBI lineage: Eukaryota > Metazoa > Arthropoda > Insecta > Odonata > Libellulidae > Sympetrum > Sympetrum striolatum. The sequence goes on from OX388346.1 coordinate 9,812,478, forward strand.
GCGAAATTTTAATTGTTTTCCTCTTTTTTTCCCTTAATTTTCCTTATTTTATCGAGATTTGACCGAAAAAAGCAAGAAAAACGAATAATTATAGATAATATAATAAATTTCAATTTTTTTCTTCTTTTTTTCCCTTAATTTTCCTTATTTTATCCAGATTTGACATAAAAAAGCAAGAAAAACGAATAATTTTAGCAAAATTTTAATTTTTTTCATCTTTTTTTCCCATAATTTTCCTTATTTTATCGAGATATGACCGAAAAAGCAAGAAAAACGAATAATTTTATCGAAATAACAATTTTTATCCTCTTTTTTTCCATTAATTTTCCTTATTTTATCGAGATTTGACCGAAAAAAGGAAGAAAAACGAATAATTTTAGCGAAATTTCAATTTTTTCCTCTTTTTTCCCCTTAATTTTCCTTACTTTATCGAAATTTGACCGCAAAAAGCAAGAAAAACGAATAATTTTAGCGAAATTTCAATTGTTTTCCTCTTTTTTTCCCTTAATTTTCCTTATTTTATCGAGATTTGACCGAAAAAAGCAAGAAAAACGAATAATTATAGATAATATAATAAATTTCAATTTTTTTCTTCTTTTTACCCTTAATTTTCCTTGTTTGATGCAGATTTGGCCGAAAAAAGCAAGAAAAACGAATAATTTTAGCGAAATTTCAATTTTTTTCATCTTTTTTTCCCTTTATTTTCCTTATTATATCGAGATTTGACCGAAAAAAGCAAGAAAAACGAATAATTTTAGCGAAATTTCAATTTTTTTCCTCTTTTTTTTCCCTTAATTTTCCTTATTTTATCGAGATTTGACCGAAAAAAGCAAGAAAAACGAATAATTTCAGCGAAATTTCAATTTTTTTCATCTTTTTTACCCTTAATTTTCCTTATTTTATCGAGATTTGACCAAAAAAAGCAAGAAAAACGAATAATTTTAGCGAAATTTCAATTTTTTTCCTCTTTTTTTCCCTTAATTTTCCTTAGTTTATCGAGATTTGACCGAAAAAAGCAAGAAAAACGAATAATTTTAGCGAAATTTCAATTTTTATGCTATTTTTTCCCTTAATTTTCCTTATTTTATCGAGATTTGACCAAAAAAACCAAGAAAAACGAATAATTTTAGCGAAATTTAAATTTTATCCTCTTTTTTTCCCTTAATTTTCCTTATTTTATCGATATTTTACCGAAAAAAGCAAGAAAAACGAATAATTTTAGCGAAATATCAATTTTTATCATCTTTTTTCCCTTGATTTTCCTTATTTTATCGATATTTGACCGAAAAAAGCAAGAAAAACGAATAATTTTAGCGAAATATCAATTTTTATCCTCTTTTTTTCCCTAAATTTTCCTTATTTTATCGAGATTTGACCGAAAAAAGCAAGAAAAACGAATAACTTTAGCGAAATTTCAATTTTTTTCCTCTTTTTTCCCTAAATTTTCCTTATTTTATCAAGATTTGACCGAAAAAAGCAAGAAAAACGAATAATTTTAGCGAAATTTCAATTTTTTTCCTCTTTTTTTCCCTTAATTTTCCTTATTTTATCGAGATTTGACCGAAAAAAGCAAGAAAAACGAATAATTTTAGCGAAATATCAATTTTTATCATCTTTTTTCCCTTGATTTTCCTTATTTTATCGAAATTTGACCGAAAAAAGCAAGAAAAACGAATAATTTAGCGAAATTTCAATTTTTATCCTCTTTTTTTCCCTTAATTAATCGAGATTTAACCGAAAAAAGCATGAAAACGAATAATTATAGTGAAATTTCTATTTTTTTCTTCTTTTTTTCCTTTAATTTTCCTTATTTTATCGAGATTTGACCGAAAAAAGCAAGAAAAACGAATAATTTTAGCGAAATATCAATTTTTATCATCTTTTTTCCCTTGATTTTCCTTATTTAATCGAGATTTGACCGAAAAAAGCAAGAAAAACGAATAATTTTAGCGAAATTTCAATTTTTTTCCTCTTTTTTTCCCTTAATTTTCCTTAGTTTATTGAGATTTGACCGAAAAAAGCAAGAAAAACGAATAATTTTTGCGAAATTTCAATTTTTATCCTCTTTTTTTCACTTAATTAATCGAGATTTAACCGAAAAAAGCATGAAAACGAATAATTATAGCGAAATTTCTATTTTTTTCTTCTTTTTTTCCTTTAATTTTCCTTATTTTATCGAGATTTGACCGAAAAAAGCAAGAAAAACGAATAATTTTAGAGAAATATCAATTTTTATCATCTTTTTTCCCTTGATTTTCCTTATTTTATCGAGATTTGACCGAAAAAAGCAAGAAAAACGAATAATTTTATCGAAATTTCAATTTTTATAATCTTTTTTCCCTTGATTTTCCTTATTTTATCGAGATTTGGCCGAAAAAAGCAAGTAAAACGAATAATTTTTGCGAAATTTCAATTTTTTTCCTCTTTTTTTCCATTAATTTTCCTTATTTTATATAGATTTGACCGAAAAAAGGAAGAAAAACGAATAATTTTAGCGAAATTTCAATTGTTTTCCTCTTTTTTTCCCTTAATTTTCCATATTTTATCGAGATTTGACCGAAATAAGCAAAAAAAAACGAATAATTATAGATAATATAATAAATTTCAATTTTTTTCTTCTTTTTTTCCCTAAATTTTCCTTATTTTATGTAGATTTGACCGAAAAAAGCAAGAAAAAAGAATAATTTTAGCGAAAAATCAATTTTTTTCATCTTTTTTTCCCTTAATTTTCCTTATTTTATCGAGATTTGACCGAAAAAAGCAAGAAAAACGAATAATTTTAGCGAAATTTCAATTTTTTTCCTATTTTTTTCCCTTAATTTTCCTTATTTTATCAAGATTTGACCGAAAAAAGCAAGAAAAACGAATAATTTCAGCGAAATTTCAATTTTTTTCATCTTTTTTTCCCTTAATTTTCCTTAGTTTATCGAGATTCGACCGGAAAAAGCAAGAAAAACGGATAATTTTAAGGAAATTTCAAATTTTATCCTCTTTTTTCCCTTAATTTTCCTTATTTTATCGAGATTTGACCGAAAAAACCAAGAAAAACGAATAATTTTAGCGAAATATCAATTTTTATCATCTTTTTTCCCTTGATTTTCCTTATTTTATCGAGATTTGACCGAAAAAAGCAAGAAAAACGAATAATTTTAGCGAAATTTCAATTTTTTTCCTCTTTTTTTCCCTTAATTTTCCTTAGTTTATTGAGATTTGACCGAAAAAAGCAAGAAAAACGAATAATTTTTGCGAAATTTCAATTTTTATCCTCTTTTTTTCCCTTAATTAATCGAGATTTAACCGAAAAATGCATGAAAACGAATAATTATAGCGAAATTTCTATTTTTTTCTTCTTTTTTTCCTTTAATTTTCCTTATTTTATCGAGATTTGACCGAAAAAGGCAAGAAAAACGAATAATTTTAGCGAAATATCAATTTTTATCATCTTTTTTCCCTTGATTTTCCTTATTTTATCGAGATTTGACCGAAAAAAGCAAGTAAAACGAATAATTTTATCGAAATTTCAATTTTTATCATCTTTTTTCCCTAGATTTTCCTAATTTTATCGAGATTTGGCCGAAAAAAGCAAGTAAAACGAATAATTTTTGCGAAATTCAATTTGTTTCCTCTTTTTTTCCATTAATTTTCCTTATTTTATCGAGATTTGACCGAAAAAAGGAAGAAAAACGAATAATTTTAGCGAAATATCAATTTTTATCCTCTTTTTTTCCCTTAATTTTCCTTATTTTATGAAAAGTTTTGTCTGAAAAAAGCAAGAAAAACGAATAATTTTAGCGAAATTTCAATTTTTTTCCTCTTTTTTTCCTTCATTCTCCTCATTTAACGAGATTTAACCGAAAAAAGCAAGAAAAACGAATAATTTTATCGAAATAACAATTTTTATCCTCTTTTTTTCCCTTAATTTTCCTTATTTTATCGAGATTTGACCAAAAAAAGCAAGAAAAACGAATAATTTTAAAAAATATAATAAATTTCAATTTTTTTCTTCTTTTTTTCCCTTAATTTTCCTTATTTTATCGAGATTTTACCGAAAAAAGCAAGAAAAACGAATAATTTTAGCGAAATTTCAATTTTTTTCATCTTTTTTTCCCTTAATTTTCCTTATTTTATCGAGATTTGACCGAAAAAAGCAAGAAAAACGAATAATTTTAGCAAAATTTCAATTTTTTTCCTCTTTTTTTCCCTTAATTTTCCTTATATTATCGAGATTTGACCGAAAAAAGCAAGAAAAACGAATAATTTTAGCGAAATTTCAATTTTTATCATCTTTTTTCCCTTAATTTTCCATATTTTATCGAGATTTGACCGAAAAAACCAAGAAAAACGAATAATTTTAGCGAAATTTCAATATTTTCCTCTTTTTTCCCTTAATTTTCCTTATTTTATCGAGATTTGACCGAAAAAAGCAAGAAAAACTAATAATTTTTGCGAAATTTCAATTTTTTTCATCTTTTTTACCCTTAATTTTCCTTATTTTATCGAGATTTGACCGAAAAAAGCAAGAAAAACGAATAATTTTAGCGAAATTTCGATTTCTTTCCTCTTTTTTTCCCTTAATTTTCCTTAGTTTATCGAGATTTTACCGGAAAAAGCAAGAAAAACGAATAATTTTAGCGAAATTTCAATTTTTATCCTCTTTTTTCCCTTAATTTTCCTTATTTTATCGAGATTTGACCGAAAAAACCAAGAAAAACGAAAAATTTTAGCGAAATTTAAATTTTTTCCTCTTTTTTTCCCTTAATTTTTCTTATTTTATCGATATTTGACCGAAAAAAGCAAGAAAAACGAATAATTTTAGTTAAATATCAATTTTTATCATCTTTTTTCCCTTGATTTTCCTTATTTTATCGAGATTTGACCGAAAAAAGCAAGAAAAACGAATAATTTTATCGAAATTTCAATTTTTATCATCTTGTTTCCCTTGATTTTCCTTATTTAATCGAGATTTGACCGAAAAAAGCAAGAAAAACGAATAATTTTAGCGAAATTTCAATTTTCTTCCTCTTTTTTTCCCTTAATTTTCCTTAGTTTATCGAGATTTGACCGAAAAAAGCAAGAAAAACGAATAATTTTAGCGAAATTTCAATTTTTATCCTCTTTTTTTCCCTTAATTAATCGAGATTTAACCGAAAAAAGCATGAAAACGAATAATTATAGCGAAATTTCTATTTTTTTCTTCTTTTTTTCCTTTAATTTTCCTTATTTTATCGAGATTTGACCGAAAAAAGCAAGAAAAACGAATAATTTTAGCGAAATATCAATTTTTATCATCTTTTTTCCCTTGATTTTCCTTATTTTATCGAGATTTGACCGAAAAAAGCAAGAAAAACGAATAATTTTATTGAAATTTCAATTTTTATCATCTTTTTTTCCCTTAATTTTCCTTATTTTATCGAGATTTGGCCGAAAAAAGCAAGTAAAACGAATAATTTTTGCGAAATTCAATTTTTTTCCTCTTCTTTTCCATTAATTTTCCTTATTTTATCGAGATTTGAACGAAAAAAGGAAGAAAAACGAATAATTTTAGCGAAATATCAATTTTTATCCTCTTTTTTTCCCTTAATTTTCCTTATTTTATGAAAAGTTTTGTCCGAAAAAAGCAAGAAAAACGAATAATTTTAGCGAAATTTCAATTTTTTTCATCTTTTTTTCCCTTAATTTTCCTTAGTTTATCGAGATTCGACCGGAAAAAGCAAGAAAAACGGATAATTTTAAGGAAATTTCAAATTTTATCCTCTTTTTTCCCTTAATTTTCCTTATTTTATCGAGATTTGACCGAAAAAAACCAAGAAAAACGAATAATTTTAGCGAAATATCAATTTTTATCATCTTTTTTCCCTTGATTTTCCTTATTTTATCGAGATTTGACCGAAAAAAGCAAGAAAAACGAATAATTTTAGCGAAATTTCAATTTTTTTCCTCTTTTTTTCCCTTAATTTTCCTTAGTTTATTGAGATTTGACCGAAAAAAGCAAGAAAAACGAATAATTTTTGCGAAATTTCAATTTTTATCCTCTTTTTTTCCCTTAATTAATCGAGATTTAACCGAAAAATGCATGAAAACGAATAATTATAGCGAAATTTCTATTTTTTTCTTCTTTTTTTCCTTTAATTTTCCTTATTTTATCGAGATTTGACCGAAAAAAGCAAGAAAAACGAATAATTTTAGCGAAATATCAATTTTTATCATCTTTTTTCCCTTGATTTTCCTTATTTTATCGAGATTTGACCGAAAAAAGCAAGTAAAACGAATAATTTTATCGAAATTTCAATTTTTATCATCTTTTTTCCCTAGATTTTCCTAATTTTATCGAGATTTGGCCGAAAAAAGCAAGTAAAACGAATAATTTTTGCGAAATTCAATTTGTTTCCTCTTTTTTTCCATTAATTTTCCTTATTTTATCGAGATTTGACCGAAAAAAGGAAGAAAAACGAATAATTTTAGCGAAATATCAATTTTTATCCTCTTTTTTTCCCTTAATTTTCCTTATTTTATGAAAAGTTTTGTCTGAAAAAAGCAAGAAAAACGAATAATTTTAGCGAAATTTCAATTTTTTTCCTCTTTTTTTCCTTCATTCTCCTCATTTAACGAGATTTAACCGAAAAAAGCAAGAAAAACGAATAATTTTATCGAAATAACAATTTTTATCCTCTTTTTTTCCCTTAATTTTCCTTATTTTATCGAGATTTGACCAAAAAAAGCAAGAAAAACGAATAATTTTAAAAAATATAATAAATTTCAATTTTTTTCTTCTTTTTTTCCCTTAATTTTCCTTATTTTATCGAGATTTTACCGAAAAAAGCAAGAAAAACGAATAATTTTAGCGAAATTTCAATTTTTTTCATCTTTTTTTCCCTTAATTTTCCTTATTTTATCGAGATTTGACCGAAAAAAGCAAGAAAAACGAATAATTTTAGCAAAATTTCAATTTTTTTCCTCTTTTTTTCCCTTTATTTTCCTTATATTATCGAGATTTGACCGAAAAAAGCAAGAAAAACGAATAATTTTAGCGAAATTTCAATTTTTATCATCTTTTTTCCCTTAATTTTCCATATTTTATCGAGATTTGACCGAAAAAACCAAGAAAAACGAATAATTTTAGCGAAATTTCAATATTTTCCTCTTTTTTCCCTTAATTTTCCTTATTTTATCGAGATTTGACCGAAAAAAGCAAGAAAAACTAATAATTTTTGCGAAATTTCAATTTTTTTCATCTTTTTTACCCTTAATTTTCCTTATTTTATCGAGATTTGACCGAAAAAAGCAAGAAAAACGAATAATTTTAGCGAAATTTCGATTTCTTTCCTCTTTTTTTCCCTTAATTTTCCTTAGTTTATCGAGATTTGACCGGAAAAAGCAAGAAAAACGAATAATTTTAGCGAAATTTCAATTTTTATCCTCTTTTTTCCCTTAATTTTCCTTATTTTATCGAGATTTGACCGAAAAAACCAAGAAAAACGAAAAATTTTAGCGAAATTTAAATTTTTTCCTCTTTTTTTCCCTTAATTTTCTTATTTTATCGATATTTGACCGAAAAAAGCAAGAAAAACGAATAATTTTAGTTAAATATCAATTTTTATCATCTTTTTTCCCTTGATTTTCCTTATTTTATCGAGATTTGACCGAAAAAAGCAAGAAAAACGAATAATTTTATCGAAATTTCAATTTTTATCATCTTGTTTCCCTTGATTTTCCTTATTTAATCGAGATTTGACCGAAAAAAGCAAGAAAAACGAATAATTTTAGCGAAATTTCAATTTTCTTCCTCTTTTTTTCCCTTAATTTTCCTTAGTTTATCGAGATTTGACCGAAAAAAGCAAGAAAAACGAATAATTTTAGCGAAATTTCAATTTTTATCCTCTTTTTTTCCCTTAATTAATCGAGATTTAACCGAAAAAAGCATGAAAACGAATAATTATAGCGAAATTTCTATTTTTTTCTTCTTTTTTTCCTTTAATTTTCCTTATTTTATCGAGATTTGACCGAAAAAAGCAAGAAAAACGAATAATTTTAGCGAAATATCAATTTTTATCATCTTTTTTCCCTTGATTTTCCTTATTTTATCGAGATTTGACCGAAAAAAGCAAGAAAAACGAATAATTTTATTGAAATTTCAATTTTTATCATCTTTTTTTCCCTTAATTTTCCTTATTTTATCGAGATTTGGCCGAAAAAAGCAAGTAAAACGAATAATTTTTGCGAAATTCAATTTTTTTCCTCTTCTTTTCCATTAATTTTCCTTATTTTATCGAGATTTGAACGAAAAAAGGAAGAAAAACGAATAATTTTAGCGAAATATCAATTTTTATCCTCTTTTTTTCCCTTAATTTTCCTTATTTTATGAAAAGTTTTGTCCGAAAAAAGCAAGAAAAACGAATAATTTTAGCGAAATTTCAAATTTTTTCCTCTTTTTTTCCTTTAATTTTCCATATTTTATCGAGATTTGACCGAAAAAAGCAAGAAAAACGAATAATTTTAACGAAATAACAATTTTTATCCTCTTTTTTTCCCTTAATTTTCCTTATTTTATCGAGATTTGACCAAAAAAAGCAAGAAAAACGAATAATTCTAAAAAATATAATAAATTTCAATTTTTTTCTTCTTTTTTTCCCTTAATTTTCCTTATTTTATCGAGATTTTACCGAAAAAAGTAAGAAAAACGAATAATTTTAGCGAAATTTCAATTTTTTTCATCTTTTTTTCCCTTAATTTTTCTTATTTTATCGAGATTTTACCAAGAAAAAGCAAGAAAAACGAATAATTTTAGCAAAATTTCAATTTTTTTCCTCTTTTTCCCCTTAATTTTCCTTATTTTATCGAGATTTGACCGAAAAAAGCAAGAAAAACGAATAATTTTAGCGAAATTTCAATTTTTTTCATCTTTTTTTCCCTTAATTTTCCTTATTTTATCGAGATTTGACCGAAAAAAGCAAGAAAAACGAATAATTTTAGCGAAATTTCAATTTTTTTCCTCTTTTTTTCCCTTAATTTTTTTAGTTTATCGAGATTTGACCGAAAAAAGCAAGAAAAACGAATAATTTTAGCGAAATTTCAATTTTTATCATCTTTTTTCCCTTAATTTTCCATATTTTATCGAGATTTGACCGAAAAAACCAAGAAAAACGAATAATTTTAGCGAAATTTCAATATTTTCCTCTTTTTTTCCCTTAATTTTACTTATTTTATCGATATTTGACCGAAAATAGCAAGAAAAACGAATAATTTTAGCGAAATATCAATTTTATCATCTTTTTTCCCTTGATTTTCCTTATTTTATCAAGATTTGACCGAAAAAAGCAAGAAAAACGAATAATTTTAGCGAAATATCAATTTTTATCCTCTTTTCTTCCCTTAATTGTCCTTATTTTATCGAGATTTGACCGAAAAAAGCAAGAAAAACGAATAACTTTAGCGAAATTTCAATTTTTTTCCTCTTTTTTTCCCTTAATTTTCCTTATCTTATCGAGATTTGACCGAAAAAAGCAAGAAAAACGAATAATTTTAGCGAAATTTCAATTTTTTTTCCTCTTTTTTTCCTTCATTCTCCTCATTTAACGAGATTTGACCGAAAAAAGCAAGAAAAACGAATAATTTTAGCGAAATTTAAATTTTTATCCTCTTTTTTCCCTTAATTAATCGAGATTTAACCGAAAAAAGCAAGAAAACAAATAATTATAGCGAAATTTCAATTTTTTTCTTCTTTTTTTCCCTTAATTTTCGTTATTTTATCGAGATTTGACCGAAAAAAGGCAAGAAAAACGAATAATTTTATCGAAATTTCAATTTTTATCATCTTGTTTCCCTTGATTTTCCTTATTTAATCGAGATTCGACCGAAAAAAGCAAGAAAAACGAATAATTTTAGCGAAATTTCAATTTTTTTCCTCTTTTTTTCCCTTAATTTTCCTTAGTTTATCGACATTTGACCGAAAAAAGCAAGAAAAACGAATAATTTTAGCGAAATTTCAATTTTTATCCTCTTTTTTCCCTTAATTAATCGAGATTTAACCGAAAAAAGCATGGAAACGAATAATTATAGCGAAATTTCTATTTTTTTCTTCTTTTTTTCCTTTAATTTTCCTTATTTTATCGAGATTTGACCGAAAAAAGCAAGAAAAACGAATAATTTTAGCGAAATATCAATTTTTATCATCTTTTTTCCCTTGATTTTCCTTATTTTATCGAGATTTGACCGAAAAAAGCAAGAAAAACGAATAATTTTATCGAAATTTCAATTTTTATCATCTTTTTTCCCTAGATTTTCCTAATTTTATCGAGATTTGGCCGAAAAAAGCAAGTAAAACGAATAATTTTTGCGAAATTCAATTTTTTTCCCCTTTTTTTTCATTAATTTTCCTTATTTTATCGAGATTTGACCGAAAAAAGGAAGAAAAACGAAAAATTTTAGCGAAATATCAATTTTTATCCTCTTTTTTTCCCTTAATTTTCCTTATTTTATGAAAAGTTTTGTCCGAAAAAAGCAAGAAAAACGAATAATTTAAGCGAAATTTCAATTTTTTTCCTCTTTTTTTCCCTTAATTTTCCATATTTTATCTAGATTTGACCGAAAAAAGCAAGAAAAACGAATAATTTTATCGAAATAACAATTTTTATCCTCTTTTTTTCCCTTAATTTTCCTTATTTTATCGAGATTTGACCGAAAAAAGCAAGAAAAACGAATAATTTTAGCGAAATTTCAATTTCTTTCCTATTTTTTTCCCTTAATTTTCCTTATTTTATCGAGATTTGACCGAAAAAAGCAAGAAAAACGAATAATTTTTGCGAAATTTCAATTTTTTCATCTTTTTTTCCCTTAATTTTCCTTATTTTATCGAGATTTGGCCGAAAAAAGCAAGTAAAACGAATAATTTTTGCGAAATTCAATTTTTTTCCTCTTCTTTTCCATTAATTTTCCTTATTTTATCGAGATTTGAACGAAAAAAGGAAGAAAAACGAATAATTTTAGCGAAATATCAATTTTTATCCTCTTTTTTTCCCTTAATTTTCCTTATTTTATGAAAAGTTTTGTCCGAAAAAAGCAAGAAAAACGAATAATTTTAGCGAAATTTCAAATTTTTTCCTCTTTTTTTCCCTTAATTTTCCATATTTTATCGAGATTTGACCGAAAAAAGCAAGAAAAACGAATAATTTTAACGAAATAACAATTTTTATCCTCTTTTTTTCCCTTAATTTTCCTTATTTTATCGAGATTTGACCAAAAAAAGCAAGAAAAACGAATAATTCTAAAAAATAAAATAAATTTCAATTTTTTTCTTCTTTTTTTCCCTTAATTTTCCTTATTTTATCGAGATTTTACCGAAAAAAGTAAGAAAAACGAATAATTTTAGCGAAATTTCAATTTTTTTCATCTTTTTTTCCCTTAATTTTTCTTATTTTATCGAGATTTTACCAAGAAAAAGCAAGAAAAACGAATAATTTTAGCAAAATTTCAATTTTTTTCCTCTTTTTCCCCTTAATTTTCCTTATTTTATCGAGATTTGACCGAAAAAAGCAAGAAAAACGAATAATTTTAGCGAAATTTCAATTTTTTTCCTCTTTTTTTCCCTTAATTTTTTTAGTTTATCGAGATTTGACCGAAAAAAGCAAGAAAAACGAATAATTTTAGCGAAATTTCAATTTTTATCATCTTTTTTCCCTTAATTTTCCATATTTTATCGAGATTTGACCGAAAAAACCAAGAAAAACGAATAATTTTAGCGAAATTTCAATATTTTCCTCTTTTTTTCCCTTAATTTTCCTTATTTTATCGATATTTGACCGAAAATAGCAAGAAAAACGAATAATTTTAGCGAAATATCAATTTTATCATCTTTTTTCCCTTGATTTTCCTTATTTTATCAAGATTTGACCGAAAAAGCAAGAAAAACGAATAATTTTAGCGAAATATCAATTTTTATCCTCTTTTCTTCCCTTAATTGTCCTTATTTTATCGAGATTTGACCGAAAAAAGCAAGAAAAACGAATAACTTTAGCGAAATTTCAATTTTTTTCCTCTTTTTTTCCCTTAATTTTCCTTATCTTATCGAGATTTGACCGAAAAAAGCAAGAAAAACGAATAATTTTAGCGAAATTTCAATTTTTTTCCTCTTTTTTTCCTTCATTCTCCTCATTTAACGAGATTTGACCGAAAAAAGCAAGAAAAACGAATAATTTTAGCGAAATTTAAATTTTTATCCTCTTTTTTCCCTTAATTAATCGAGATTTAACCGAAAAAAGCAAGAAAACAAATAATTATAGCGAAATTTCAATTTTTTTCTTCTTTTTTTCCCTTAATTTTCCTTATTTTATCGAGATTTGACCGAAAAAAGGCAAGAAAAACGAATAATTTTATCGAAATTTCAATTTTTATCATCTTGTTTCCCTTGATTTTCCTTATTTAATCGAGATTTGACCGAAAAAAGCAAGAAAAACGAATAATTTTAGCGAAATTTCAATTTTTTTCCTCTTTTTTTCCCTTAATTTTCCTTAGTTTATCGACATTTGACCGAAAAAAGCAAGAAAAACGAATAATTTTAGCGAAATTTCAATTTTTATCCTCTTTTTTCCCTTAATTAATCGAGATTTAACCGAAAAAAGCATGGAAACGAATAATTATAGCGAAATTTCTATTTTTTTCTTCTTTTTTTCCTTTAATTTTCCTTATTTTATCGAGATTTGACCGAAAAAAGCAAGAAAAACGAATAATTTTAGCGAAATATCAATTTTTATCATCTTTTTTCCCTTGATTTTCCTTATTTTATCGAGATTTGACCGAAAAAAGCAAGAAAAACGAATAATTTTATCGAAATTTCAATTTTTATCATCTTTTTTCCCTAGATTTTCCTAATTTTATCGAGATTTGGCCGAAAAAAGCAAGTAAAACGAATAATTTCTGCGAAATTCAATTTTTTTCCCCTTTTTTTTCATTAATTTTCCTTATTTTATCGAGATTTGACCGAAAAAAGGAAGAAAAACGAAAAATTTTAGCGAAATATCAATTTTTATCCTCTTTTTTTCCCTTAATTTTCCTTATTTTATGAAAAGTTTTGTCCGAAAAAAGCAAGAAAAACGAATAATTTAAGCGAAATTTCAATTTTTTTCCTCTTTTTTTCCCTTAATTTTCCATATTTTATCGAGATTTGACCGAAAAAAGCAAGAAAAACGAATAATTTTATCGAAATAACAATTTTTATCCTCTTTTTTTCCCTTAATTTTCCTTATTTTATCGAGATTTGACCGAAAAAAGCAAGAAAAACGAATAATTTTAGCGAAATTTCAATTTTTATCATCTTTTTTCCCTTAATTTTCCATATTTTATCGAGATTTGACCGAAAAAACCAAGAAAAACGAATAATTTTAGCGAAATTTCAATATTTTCCTCTTTTTTTTCCCTTGATTTTCCTTATTTTATCAAGATTTGACCGAAAAAAGCAAGAAAAACGAATAATTATAGCGAAATATCAATTTTTATCCTCTTTTCTTCCCTTAATTTTCCTTATTTCATCGAGATTTGACCGAAAAAAGCAAGAAAAACGAATAACTTTAGCGAAATTTCAATTTTTTTCCTCTTTTTTTCCCTTAATTTTCCTTATTTTATCGAGATTTGACCGAAAAAAGCAAGAAAAACGAATAATTTTAGCGAAATTTCAATTTTTTTCCTCTTTTTTTCCTTCATTCTCCTCATTTAACGAGATTTGACCGAAAAAAGCAAGAAAAACGAATAATTTTAGCGAAATTTAAATTTTTATCCTCTTTTTTTCCCTTAATTAATCGAGATTTAACCGAAAAAAGCAAGAAAACAAATAATTATAGCGAAATTTCAATTTTTTTCTTCTTTTTTTCCCTTAATTTTCCTTATTTTATCGTGATTTGACCGAAAAAAGGCAAGAAAAACGAATAATTTTAGCGAAATATCAATTTTTATCATATTTTTTCCCTTGATTTTCCTTATTTTATCGAGATTTGACCGAAAAAGCAAGAAAAACGAATAATTTTATCGAAATTTCAATTTTTATCATCTTTTTTCCCTTGATTTTCCTTATTTTATCGAGATTTGACCGAAAAAAGCAAGAAAAACGAATAATTTTAGCGAAATATCAATTTATATCCTCTTTTTTCCCTTAATTTTCCTTATTTTATCGAGATTTGACCGAAAAAAGCAAGAAAAACGAATAACTTTATCGAAATTTCAATTTCTATCCTCTTCTTTTCCTTTAATTTTGCTTATTTTATCGAGATTTGACCGAAAAAAGCAGGAAAAACGAATAATTTTAGCGAAATTTCAATTTTTATCCTCTTTTTTCCCTTAATTTTCCTTATTTTATCGAGATTTGACCGAAAAAAGCAAGAAAAACGAATAATTTTAGCGAAATTTAAATTTTTTTCCTCTTTTTTTCCCTTAATTTTCCTCGTTTTTATCGAGGTTTGACCGAAAAAAGCAAGAAAAACGAATAATTTTAGCGAAATTTCAATTTTTTTCCTCTTTTTTTCCTTCATTCTCCTCATTTAACGAGATTTGACCGAAAAAAGCAAGAAAAACGAATTATTTTATCAAAATAACAATTTTTATCCTCTTTTTTTCCCTTAATTCTCCTTATTTTATCGAGATTTGACCAAAAAAAGCAAGAAAAACGAATAATTTTAGAAAATATAATAAATTTCAATTTTTTTCTTCTTTTTTTCCCTTAATTTTCCTTATTTTGTCGAGATTTTACCGCAAAAAGCAAGAAAAACGAATAATTTTAGCGAAGTTTCAATTGTTTTCCTCTTTTTTTCCCTTAATTTTCCTTAGTTAATGTAGATTTGACCGAAAAAAGCAAGAAAAACGAATAATTATAGATAATATAATAAATTTCAATTTTTTTCTTCTTTTTTTCCCTTAATGTTCCTTATTTTATCGAGATTTGACCGAAAAAAGCAAGAAAAACGAATAATTTTAGCGAAATTTCAATTTTTTTCATCTTTTTTTCCCTTCATTTTCCTTATTTTATCGAGATTTGACCGAAAAAAGCAAGAGAAACGAATAATTTTAGCGAAGTTTCAATTTTTTTCCTCTTTTTTTCCCTTAATTTTCCTTATTTTATCGAGATTTGACCGAAAAAAGCAAGAAAAACGAATAATTTTAGCGAAATTTCAATTTTTTTCATCTTTTTTTCCCTTAATTTTCCTTATTTTATCGAGATTTGACCGAAAAAAGCAAGAAAAACGAATAATTTTAGCGAAATTTCAATTTTTTTCCTCTTTTTTTCCCTTAATTTTCCTTAGTTTATCGAGATTTGACCGAAAAAAGCAAGAAAAACGAATAATTTTAGCGAAATTTCAATTTTTATCCTCTTTTTTCCCTTAATTTTGCTTATTTTATCGAGATTTTACCGAAAAAAGCAAAAAAAACGAATAATTTTAGCGAAATATCAATTTTTATCATCTTTTTTCCCTTAATTTCCCTTATTTTATCGAGATTTGACCAAAAAAGCAAGAAAAACGAATAACTTTAGCGAAATTTCAATTTTTTTCCTCTTTTTTCCCTTAATTTTCCTTATTTTATCGAGATTTGGCCGAAAAAAGCAAGTAAAACGAATAATTTTAGCGAAATTTCAATTTTTATCCTCTCTTTTCCCTTAAGTTTCTTTATTTTATCGAGATTTGACCGAAAAAAGCAAGAAAAACGAATAATTTTATCGAAATTTCAATTTTTATCCTCTTTTTTTCCCTTAATTTTCCTTATTTTATCGAGATTTGACCGAGAAAAGCAAGAAAAACGAATAATTTTAGCGAAATTTCAATTTTTTTCATCTTTTTTTCCCTTAATTTTCCTTATTTTATCGAGATTTGACCGAAAAAAGAAAGAAAAACGAATAATTTTAGCGAAATATCAATTTTTATCCTCTCTTTTCCCTTAATTTTCCTTATTTTATCGAGATTTGACCGAAAAAAGCAAGAAAAACGATTAATTTTCGCGAAATATCAGTTTTTATCATCTTTTTTCCCTTGATTTTCCTTATTTTATCGAGATTTGATCGAAAAAAGCAAGAAAAACGAATAATTTTATCGAAATTTCAATTTTTATCATCTTTTTTCCCTTGATTTTCCTTATTTTATCGAGATTTTATCGAAAAAAGCAAGAAAAACGAATAATTTTATCGAAATTTCAATTTTTATCATCTTTTTTCCCTTGATTTTCCTTATTTTATCGAGATTTGACCGAAAAAAGCAAGAAAAACGAATAATTTTAGCGAAATATCAATTTTTATCCTCTTTTTTTCCCTTAATTTTTTTAGTTTATCGAGATTTGACCGAAAAAAGCAAGAAAAACGAATAATTTTATCGAAATTTCAATTTTTATCATCTTTTTTCCCTTAATTTTCCTTATTTTATCGAGATTTGACCGAAAAAATCAACAAAAACGAATCATTTTAGTGAAATTTCAATTTTTTTCCTCTTTATTTTCTTTAATTTACATCATTTTATCAAGAATTCATTTTAAAATGCCGTAAGAACGAATAATTACAGAGAATTTTCAATTGTTCTCCTCTTTTTTCTTTAAGTTTCCTTATTTTATCGAGATATGATCGAAAAAACAACAAAAACGAATAATTTCAGCGAAATTTTCATTGTTTTCCTTAATTTTCCTCATTTTATCGAGATATTATCCAAAAAAGAACCAAAAACGGTATAATTTTAGCGTAAATTCATTTTTTTTCCTTTTATTTTTCCATAATCTTCCTCATTTTATCGAGATATAATCGAAGAAAGCAACAAAAACGTATAATTTTAGCAAAATTTCAATTTTTTTCCCGTTTATTTTCCAAAATGTTTCTCATTTTATCGAGATATTATTAAAAAAAGAAAAAAACGAATAATTTTAGTGAAATTTCAATTTTATCCTCTTTTTTTCTTTATTTTCCATATTTTATGTAGGTATTATCGAAAAAAGCAACAAAATCGTATAATTTTAGCGAAATTTCAAATTTTTTCCTTTTTTTCCTTAATTTTCGTAATTTTTTCGACATATTATCGAAAAAAGCAACAAAACGAATAATTTTAGCGAAAATTCCTTTTTTT
The DNA here is from genome assembly GCA_947579665.1 of Sympetrum striolatum. NCBI lineage: Eukaryota > Metazoa > Arthropoda > Insecta > Odonata > Libellulidae > Sympetrum > Sympetrum striolatum. The sequence goes on from OX388346.1 coordinate 9,829,556, forward strand.
CCTATAATTATTTCCTCAATTTTCCTCATTTTATCAAGATATTATTGAAAAAAGAAACAAAAACGATAAAATTTTAGCGAAATTTCAATTTTTATCCTCTTTTTTTCTTCAATTTTCCTCATTTTATCGAGGTATTACCGAAAAATGCAAGAAAACGAATAATTTTAGCAAAATTTCATTTTTTTTTCCTCTTCTTTTCCCTAAATTTTCCACATTTTATCGAGATATGAACGAAAAAAGCAACAAAAACTAATAGTGTTAGCGAAATTTCAATGTTTTTCCTCTTTTTTTCCTTATATTTCATCATTTTATCGTGGTATTAACAAAAAAAGCAACAAAAACGAATAATTTTGGCGAAATTTCAATTTTTTTCCTCATTATTTTCTTTAATTTACCTCATTTTATCGAGAATTCATTTTAAAAAGCCACAAAAACGAATAATTATTAAGAAATTTCAATTTTTTTCCCCATTTTTTTCCTAAATTTTCCTCATTTTATCGAGAAATTATCGAAAAAAGAAACAAAACAGATAATTTTAGCAAAATTTCAATTTTTTTTTCTTAAATACCCTCATTTTATAGAGATATGACCGAAAAATCAACAAAAACAAATAATTTTAGTGAAATTTCAATGTTTTCCTCTTTTTTCCCGAAATTTTCCACATATAATCGAGATATGACCGAAAAAAGCAACAAAAACGAATAATTTTAGCGAAATTTTAATTTTTTTTCCTGTTTGTTTTCCTTAATTTTCCTCATTTTATCGATATATTATCAAAAAATGCAGCAATAACCGATAATTTTAGCAAAATTATATTTTTTCCCTCTTTTTTTTCCTTAATTTTCCTCATTTTATCGGGATATTATTGAAAAATGCAACAAAAAGAGATAATTTTAGCGACATTTCAATTTTTTCCTCTTTTTTCCGTGAATTTTACACATTTTATCAAGATATGACCGAAAAAAGAAACAAAAACGAATAGTGTTAGCAAAATTTCAATATTTTTCCTCTTTTTTTTCTCATTTTATCGAGATATTATCGAAAAGAGCAACAAATACGAATAATTTAAGCGAAAATTCAATTTTTACCTCTTTTTTCCCTTTATTTTCCTCATTTTATCGAGATATCTCCGAGTTATGAAACGAAAACGATTAATTATAGAGAAATTTCAATTTTTCTCCGCTTTTTCTCCTTAATTTTCTTCATTTTATCGAAATATGATCGAAAAAAGAAAGAAAAACGAATAATTTTAGCGAAATATCAATTTTTATCCTCTTATTTTCCCTTAATTTTCCTTATTTTAACGAGATTTGACCAATAAAAGGAAGAAAAAAGAATAATTTTTGCGAAATATCAATTTTTATCATCTTTTTTCCCTTGATTTTCCTTATTTTATCGAGATTTGACCGAAAAAAGCAAGAAAAACGAATAATTTTAGCGAAATATCAATTTTTATCCTCTTTTTTTCCCTTAATTTTCCTTATTTTATCGAGATTTGACCGAAAAAAGCAAAAAAAAACGAATAACGATAGCGAAATATCAATTTTTATCCTCTTTTTTCCCTTAATTTTCCTTATTTTATCGAGATTTGACCGAAAAAAGCAAGAAAAACGAATAATTTTATTGAAATTTCAATTTTTTTCCTGTTTTTTTCCCTTAATTTTCCTTATTATATCAAGATTTGACCAATAAAAGCAAGAAAAACGAATAATTTTAGCGAAATATCAATTTTTATCATCTTTTTTCCCTTGATTTTCCTTATTTTATCGAGATTTGACCGAAAAAAGCAAGAAAAACGAATAATTTTAGCGAAATATCAATTTTTATCATCTTTTTTCCCTTAATTTTCCTTATTTTATCGAGATTTGACCGAAAAAAGCAAGAAAAACGAATAATTTTAGCGAAATTTCAATTTTTTTCATCTTTTTTCCCTTGATTTTCCTTATTTTATCGAGATTTGACCGAAAAAAGCAAGAAAAACGAATAATTTTAGCGAAATATCAATTTTTATCCTCTTTTTTTCCCTTAATTTTCCTTATTTTATCGAGATTTGACCGAAAAAAGCAAGAAAAACGAATAATTTTAGCGAAATTTCAATTTTTTTCCTCTTTTTTTCCCTTAATTTTCCATATTTTATCGAGATTTGACCGAAAAAAGCAAGAAAAACGAATAATTTTAGCGAAATTTCAATTTTTTTCCTCTTTTTTTCCCTTAATTTTCCTTATTTTATCGAGATTTGGCCGAACAAAGCAAGTAAAACGAATAATTTTAGCGAAATTTCAATTTTTTTCCTCTTTTTTTACTTCATTCTCCTCATTTAACGAGATTTGACCGAAAAAAGCAAGAAAAACGAATAATTTTATCGAAATAACAATTTTTATCCTCTTTTTTTCCATTAATTTTCCTTATTTTATCGAGATTTGACCGAAAAAAGCAAGAAAAACGAATAATTTTAGCGAAATTTCAATTTTTTTCCTCTTTTTTCCCCTTAATTTTCCTTACTTTATCGAAATTTGACCGCAAAAAGCAAGAAAAACGAATAATTTTAGCGAAATTTCATTTGTTTTCCTCTTTTTTTCCCTTAATTTTCCTTATTTTATCGAGATTTGACCGAAAAAAGCAAGAAAAACGATTAATTATAGATAATATAATAAATTTCAATTTTTTTCTTCTATTTACCCTTAATTTTCCTTATTTGATGCAGATTTGACCGAAAAAAGCAAGAAAAACTTATAATTTTAGCGAAATTTCAATTTTTTTCCCTTTATTTTCCTTATTTTATCGAGATTTGACCGAAAAAATCAACAAAAACGAATCATTTTAGTGAAATTTCAATTTTTTTCCTCTTTATTTTCTTTAATTTACATCATTTTATCAAGAATTCATTTTAAAATGCCGTAAGAACGAATAATTACAGAGAATTTTCAATTGTTCTCCTCTTTTTTCTTTAAGTTTCCTTATTTTATCGAGATATGATCGAAAAAACAACAAAAACGAATAATTTCAGCGAAATTTTCATTGTTTTCCTTAATTTTCCTCATTTTATCGAGATATTATCCAAAAAAGAACCAAAAACGGTATAATTTTAGCGTAAATTCATTTTTTTTCCTTTTATTTTTCCATAATCTTCCTCATTTTATCGAGATATAATCGAAGAAAGCAACAAAAACGTATAATTTTAGCAAAATTTCAATTTTTTTCCCGTTTATTTTCCAAAATGTTTCTCATTTTATCGAGATATTATTAAAAAAAGAAAAAAACGAATAATTTTAGTGAAATTTCAATTTTATCCTCTTTTTTTCTTTATTTTCCATATTTTATGTAGGTATTATCGAAAAAAGCAACAAAATCGTATAATTTTAGCGAAATTTCAAATTTTTTCCTTTTTTTCCTTAATTTTCGTAATTTTTTCGACATATTATCGAAAAAAGCAACAAAACGAATAATTTTAGCGAAAATTCCTTTTTTTCCTATAATTATTTCCTCAATTTTCCTCATTTTATCAAGATATTATTGAAAAAAGAAACAAAAACGATAAAATTTTAGCGAAATTTCAATTTTTATCCTCTTTTTTTCTTCAATTTTCCTCATTTTATCGAGGTATTACCGATAAATGCAAGAAAACGAATAATTTTAGCAAAATTTCATTTTTTTTTCCTCTTCTTTTCCCTAAATTTTCCACATTTTATCGAGATATGAACGAAAAAAGCAACAAAAACTAATAGTGTTAGCGAAATTTCAATGTTTTTCCTCTTTTTTTCCTTATATTTCATCATTTTATCGTGGTATTAACAAAAAAAGCAACAAAAACGAATAATTTTGGCGAAATTTCAATTTTTTTCCTCATTATTTTCTTTAATTTACCTCATTTTATCGAGAATTCATTTTAAAAAGCCACAAAAACGAATAATTATTAAGAAATTTCAATTTTTTTCCCCATTTTTTTCCTAAATTTTCCTCATTTTATCGAGAAATTATCGAAAAAAGAAACAAAACAGATAATTTTAGCAAAATTTCAATTTTTTTTTCTTAAATACCCTCATTTTATAGAGATATGACCGAAAAATCAACAAAAACAAATAATTTTAGTGAAATTTCAATGTTTTCCTCTTTTTTCCCGAAATTTTCCACATATAATCGAGATATGACCGAAAAAAGCAACAAAAACGAATAATTTTAGCGAAATTTTAATTTTTTTTCCTGTTTGTTTTCCTTAATTTTCCTCATTTTATCGATATATTATCAAAAAATGCAGCAATAACCGATAATTTTAGCAAAATTATATTTTTTCCCTCTTTTTTTTCCTTAATTTTCCTCATTTTATCGGGATATTATTGAAAAATGCAACAAAAAGAGATAATTTTAGCGACATTTCAATTTTTTCCTCTTTTTTCCGTGAATTTTACACATTTTATCAAGATATGACCGAAAAAAGAAACAAAAACGAATAGTGTTAGCAAAATTTCAATATTTTTCCTCTTTTTTTTCTCATTTTATCGAGATATTATCGAAAAGAGCAACAAATACGAATAATTTAAGCGAAAATTCAATTTTTACCTCTTTTTTCCCTTTATTTTCCTCATTTTATCGAGATATCTCCGAGTTATGAAACGAAAACGATTAATTATAGAGAAATTTCAATTTTTCTCCGCTTTTTCTCCTTAATTTTCTTCATTTTATCGAAATATGATCGAAAAAAGAAAGAAAAACGAATAATTTTAGCGAAATATCAATTTTTATCCTCTTATTTTCCCTTAATTTTCCTTATTTTAACGAGATTTGACCAATAAAAGGAAGAAAAAAGAATAATTTTTGCGAAATATCAATTTTTATCATCTTTTTTCCCTTGATTTTCCTTATTTTATCGAGATTTGACCGAAAAAAGCAAGAAAAACGAATAATTTTAGCGAAATATCAATTTTTATCCTCTTTTTTTCCCTTAATTTTCCTTATTTTATCGAGATTTGACCGAAAAAAGCAAAAAAAAACGAATAACGATAGCGAAATATCAATTTTTATCCTCTTTTTTCCCTTAATTTTCCTTATTTTATCGAGATTTGACCGAAAAAAGCAAGAAAAACGAATAATTTTATTGAAATTTCAATTTTTTTCCTGTTTTTTTCCCTTAATTTTCCTTATTATATCAAGATTTGACCAATAAAAGCAAGAAAAACGAATAATTTTAGCGAAATATCAATTTTTATCATCTTTTTTCCCTTGATTTTCCTTATTTTATCGAGATTTGACCGAAAAAAGCAAGAAAAACGAATAATTTTAGCGAAATATCAATTTTTATCATCTTTTTTCCCTTAATTTTCCTTATTTTATCGAGATTTGACCGAAAAAAGCAAGAAAAACGAATAATTTTAGCGAAATTTCAATTTTTTTCATCTTTTTTCCCTTGATTTTCCTTATTTTATCGAGATTTGACCGAAAAAAGCAAGAAAAACGAATAATTTTAGCGAAATATCAATTTTTATCCTCTTTTTTTCCCTTAATTTTCCTTATTTTATCGAGATTTGACCGAAAAAAGCAAGAAAAACGAATAATTTTAGCGAAATTTCAATTTTTTTCCTCTTTTTTTCCCTTAATTTTCCATATTTTATCGAGATTTGACCGAAAAAAGCAAGAAAAACGAATAATTTTAGCGAAATTTCAATTTTTTTCCTCTTTTTTTCCCTTAATTTTCCTTATTTTATCGAGATTTGGCCGAACAAAGCAAGTAAAACGAATAATTTTAGCGAAATTTCAATTTTTTTCCTCTTTTTTTACTTCATTCTCCTCATTTAACGAGATTTGACCGAAAAAAGCAAGAAAAACGAATAATTTTATCGAAATAACAATTTTTATCCTCTTTTTTTCCATTAATTTTCCTTATTTTATCGAGATTTGACCGAAAAAAGCAAGAAAAACGAATAATTTTAGCGAAATTTCAATTTTTTTCCTCTTTTTTCCCCTTAATTTTCCTTACTTTATCGAAATTTGACCGCAAAAAGCAAGAAAAACGAATAATTTTAGCGAAATTTCATTTGTTTTCCTCTTTTTTTCCCTTAATTTTCCTTATTTTATCGAGATTTGACCGAAAAAAGCAAGAAAAACGATTAATTATAGATAATATAATAAATTTCAATTTTTTTCTTCTATTTACCCTTAATTTTCCTTATTTGATGCAGATTTGACCGAAAAAAGCAAGAAAAACTTATAATTTTAGCGAAATTTCAATTTTTTTCCCTTTATTTTCCTTATTTTATCGAGATTTGACCGAAAAAAGCAAGAAAAACGAATAATTTTAGCGAAATTTCAATTTTTTTCCTCTTTTTTTTCCCTTAATTTTCCTTATTTTATCAAGATTTGACCGAAAAAAGCAAGAAAAACGAATAATTTCAGCGAAATTTCAATTTTTTTCATCTTTTTTACCCTTAATTTTCCTTATTTTATCGAGATTTGACCGAAAAAAGCAAGAAAAACGAATAATTTTAGCGAAATTTCAATTTTTTTCCTCTTTTTTTCCCTTAATTTTCCTTAGTTTATCGAGATTTGACCGAAAAAAGCAAGAAAAACGAATAATTTTAGCGAAATTTCAATTTTTTTCCTCTTTTTTTCCCTTAATTTTCCTTAGTTTATCGAGATTTGACCGAAAAAAGCAAGAAAAACGAATAATTTTAGCGAAATTTAAATTTTTTTCTCTTTTTTTCCCTTAATTTTCCTTATTTTATCGATATTTGACCGAAAAAAGCAAGAAAAACGAATAATTTTAGCGAAATTTCAATTTTTTTCCTCTTTTTTTCCCTTAATTTTCCTTAGTTTATCGAGATTTGACCGAAAAAAGCAAAAAAAACGAATAATTTTAGCGAAATTTCAATTTTTATCCTATTTTTTCCCTTAATTTTCCTTATTTTATCGAGATTTGACCAAAAAAACCAAGAAAAACGAATAATTTTAGCGAAATATCAATTTTTATCATCTTTTTTCCCTTGATTTTCCTTATTTTATCGATATTTGACCGAAAAAAGCAAGAAAAACGAATAATTTTAGCGAAATATCAATTTTTATCCTCTTTTTTTCCCTTAATTTTCCTTATTTTATCGAGATTTGACCGAAAAAAGCAAGAAAAACGAATAATTTTAGCGAAATATCAATTTTTATCATCATTTTTCCCTTGATTTTCCTTATTTTATCGAAATTTGACCGAGAAAAGCAAGAAAAACGAATAATTTTAGCGAAATATCAATTTTTATCCTCTTTTTTTCCCTTAATTTTCCTTATTTTATCGAGATTTGACCGAAAAAAGCAAAAAAAAACGAATAACGATAGCGAAATATCAATTTTTATCCTCTTTTTTCCCTGAATTTTCCTTTTTTTATCGAGATTTGACCGAAAAAAGCAAGAAAAACGAATAATTTTATTGAAATTTCAATTTTTTTCCTGTTTTTTTCCCTTAATTTTCCTTATTATATCAAGATTTGACCAATAAAAGCAAGAAAAACGAATAATTTTAGCGAAATATCAATTTTTATCATCTTTTTTCCCTTGATTTTCCTTATTTTATCGAGATTTGACCGAAAAAAGCAAGAAAAACGAATAATTTTAGCGAAATATCAATTTTTATCATCTTTTTTCCCTTAATTTTCCTTATTTTATCGAGATTTGACCGAAAAAAGCAAGAAAAACGAATAATTTTATCAAAATTTCAACTTTTATCATCTTTTTTCCCTTGATTTTCCTTATTTTATCGAGATTTGACCGAAAAAAGCAAGAAAAACGAATAATTTTAGCGAAATATCAATTTTTATCCTCTTTTTTTCCCTTAATTTTCCTTATTTTATCGAGATTTGACCGAAAAAAGCAAGAAAAACGAATAATTTTAGCGAAATTTCAATTTTTTTCCTCTTTTTTTCCCTTAATTTTCCATATTTTATCGAGATTTGACCGAAAAAAGCAAGAAAAACGAATAATTTTAGCGAAATTTCAATTTTTTTCCTCTTTTTTTCCCTTAATTTTCCTTATTTTATCGAGATTTGGCCGAACAAAGCAAGTAAAACGAATAATTTTAGTGAAATTTCAATTTTTTTCCCCTTTTTTTACTTCATTCTCCTCATTTAACGAGATTTGACCGAAAAAAGCAAGAAAAACGAATAATTTTATCGAAATAACAATTTTTATCCTCTTTTTTTCCATTAATTTTCCTTATTTTATCGAGATTTGACCGAAAAAAGCAAGAAAAACGAATAATTTTAGCGAAATTTCAATTTTTTTCCTCTTTTTTCCCCTTAATTTTCCTTACTTTATCGAAATTTGACCGCAAAAAGCAAGAAAAACGAATAATTTTAGCGAAATTTCAATTGTTTTCCTCTTTTTTTCCCTTAATTTTCCTTATTTTATCGAGATTTGACCGAAAAAAGCAAGAAAAACGAATAATTATAGATAATATAATAAATTTCAATTTTTTTCTTCTATTTACCCTTAATTTTCCTTATTTGATGCAGATTTGACCGAAAAAAGCAAGAAAAACTTATAATTTTAGCGAAATTTCAATTTTTTTCCCTTTATTTTCCTTATTTTATCGAGATTTGACCGAAAAAAGCAAGAAAAAAGAATAATTTTAGCGAAATTTCAATTTTTTTCCTCTTTTTTTTCCCTAAATTTTCCTTATTTTATCGAGATTTGACCGAAAAAAGCAAGAAAAACGAATAATTTCAGCGAAATTTCAATTTTTTTTCATCTTTTTTACCCTTAATTTTCCTTATTTTATCGAGATTTGACCGAAAAAAGCAAGAAAAACGAATAATTTTAGCGAAATTTCAATTTTTTTCCTCTTTTTTTCCCTTAATTTTCCTTAGTTTATCGAGATTTGACCGAAAAAAGCAAGAAAAACGAATAATTTTAGCGAAATTTCAATTTTTTTCCTCTTTTTTTCCCTTAATTTTCCTTAGTTTATCGAGATTTGACCGAAAAAAGCAAGAAAAACGAATAATTTTAGCGAAATTTAAATTTTTTTCTCTTTTTTTCCCTTAATTTTCCTTATTTTATCGATATTTGACCGAAAAAAGCAAGAAAAACGAATAATTTTAGCGAAATTTCAATTTTTTTCCTCTTTTTTTCCCTTAATTTTCCTTAGTTTATCGAGATTTGACCGAAAAAAGCAAGAAAAACGAATAATTTTAGCGAAATTTCAATTTTTATCCTATTTTTTCCCTTAATTTTCCTTATTTTATCGAGATTTGACCAAAAAAACCAAGAAAAACGAATAATTTTAGCGAAATATCAATTTTTATCATCTTTTTTCCCTTGATTTTCCTTATTTTATCGATATTTGACCGAAAAAAGCAAGAAAAACGAATAATTTTAGCGAAATATCAATTTTATCCTCTTTTTTTCCCTTAATTTTCCTTATTTTATCGAGATTTGACCGAAAAAAGCAAGAAAAACGAATAATTTTAGCGAAATATCAATTTTTATCATCTTTTTTCCCTTGATTTTCCTTATTTTATCGAAATTTGACCGAAAAAAGCAAGAAAAACGAATAATTTTAGCGAAATTTCAATTTTTATCCTCTTTTTTTCCCTTAGTTAATCGAGATTTAACCGAAAAAAGCATGAAAACCAATAATTATAGCGAAATTTCTATTTTTTTCTTCTTTTTTTCCTTTAATTTTCCTTATTTTATCGAGATTTGACCGAAAAAAGCAAGAAAAACGAATAATTTTAGCGAAATATCAATTTTTATCATCTTTTTTCCCTTAATTTTCCTTATTTTATCGATATTTGACCGAAAAAAGCAAGAAAAACGAATAATTTTAGCGAAATTTCAATTTTTTTCCTCTTTTTTTCCCTTAATTTTCCTTAGTTTATCGAGATTTGACCGAAAAAAGCAAGAAAAACGAATAATTTTAGCGAAATTTCAATTTTTATCCTATTTTTTCCCTTAATTTTCCTTATTTTATCGAGATTTGACCAAAAAAACCAAGAAAAACGAATAATTTTAGCGAAATATCAATTTTTATCATCTTTTTTCCCTTGATTTTCCTTATTTTATCGATATTTGACCGAAAAAAGCAAGAAAAACGAATAATTTTAGCGAAATATCAATTTTTATCCTCTTTTTTTCCCTTAATTTTCCTTATTTTATCGAGATTTGACCGAAAAAAGCAAGAAAAACGAATAATTTTAGCGAAATATCAATTTTTATCATCTTTTTTCCCTTGATTTTCCTTATTTTATCGAAATTTGACCGAAAAAAGCAAGAAAAACGAATAATTTTAGCGAAATTTCAATTTTTATCCTCTTTTTTTCCCTTAGTTAATCGAGATTTAACCGAAAAAAGCATGAAAACCAATAATTATAGCGAAATTTCTATTTTTTTCTTCTTTTTTTCCTTTAATTTTCCTTATTTTATCGAGATTTGACCGAAAAAAGCAAGAAAAACGAATAATTTTAGCGAAATATCAATTTTTATCATCTATTTTCCCTTGATTTTCCTTATTTTATCGAGATTTGACCGAAAAAAGCAAGAAAAACGAATAATTTTATCGAAATTTCAATTTTTATCATCTTTTTTCCCTTGATTTTCCTTATTTTATCGAGATTTGGCCGAAAAAAGCAAGTAAAACGAATAATTTTTGCGAAATTTCCAATTTTTTCCTCTTTTTTTCCATTAATTTTCCTTATTTAATCGAGATTTGGCCGAAAAAAGCAAGTAAAACGAATAATTTTTGCGAAATTTCAATTGTATTCCTCTTTTTTTCCCTTAATTTTCCTTATTTTATCGAGATTTGACTGAAAAAAGCAAGAAAAACGAATAATTATAGATAATATAATAAATTTCAATTTTTTTCATCTTTTTTACCCTTAATTTTCCTTATTTTATCGAGATTTGACCGAAAAAAGCAAGAAAAACGAATAATTTTAGCGAAATTTCAATTTCTTTCCTATTTTTTTCCCTTAATTTTCCTTATTTTATCGAGATTTGACCGAAAAAAGCAAGAAAAACGAATAATTTTAGCGAAATATCAATTTTTATCATCTTTTTTCCCTTAATTTTCCTTATTTTATCGAGATTTGACCGAAAAAAGCAAGAAAAACGAATAATTTTATCAAAATTTCAACTTTTATCATCTTTTTTCCCTTGATTTTCCTTATTTTATCGAGATTTGACCGAAAAAAGCAAGAAAAACGAATAATTTTAGCGAAATATCAATTTTTATCCTCTTTTTTTCCCTTAATTTTCCTTATTTTATCGAGATTTGACCGAAAAAAGCAAGAAAAACGAATAATTTTAGCGAAATTTCAATTTTTTTCCTCTTTTTTTCCCTTAATTTTCCATATTTTATCGAGATTTGACCGAAAAAAGCAAGAAAAAGGAATAATTTTAGCGAAATTTCAATTTTTTTCCTCTTTTTTTCCCTTAATTTTCCATATTTTATCGAGATTTGACCGAAAAAAGCAAGAAAAACGAATAATCTTAGCGAAATTTCAATTTTTTTCCTCTTTTTTCCCCTTAATTTTCCTTACTTTATCGAAATTTGACCGCAAAAAGCAAGAAAAACGAATAATTTTGGCGAAATTTCAATTGTTTTCCTCTTTTTTTCCCTTAATTTTCCTTATTTTATCGAGATTTGACCAAAAAAAGCAAGAAAAACGAATAATTATAGATAATATAATAAATTTCAATTTTTTTCTTCTATTTACCCTTAATTTTCCTTATTTGATGGAGATTTGACCGAAAAAAGCAAGAAAAACTTATAATTTTAGCGAAATTTCAATTTTTTTCATCTTTTTTTCCTTTTATTTTCCTTATTTTATCGAGATTTGACCGAAAAAAGCAAGAAAAACGAATAATTTTAGCGAAATTTCAATTTTTTTCCTCTTTTTTTTCCCTTAATTTTCCTTATTTTATCGAGATTTGAACGAAAAAAGCAAGAAAAACGAATAATTTCAGCGAAATTTCAATTTTTTTCATCTTTTTTACCCTTAATTTTCCTTATTTTATCGAGATTTGACCGAAAAAAGCAAGAAAAACGAATAATTTTAGTGAAATTTCAATTTTTTTCCTCTTTTTTTCCCTTAATTTTCCTTAGTTTATCGAGATTTGACCGAAAAAAGCAAGAAAAACGAATAATTTTAGCGAAATTTCAATTTTTATCCTATTTTTTCCCTTAATTTTCCTTATTTTATCGAGATTTGACCAAAAAAACCAAGAAAAACGAATAATTTTAGCGAAATTTAAATTTTTTTCTCTTTTTTTCCCTTAATTTTCCTTATTTTATCGATATTTGACCGAAAAAAGCAAGAAAAACGAATAATTTTAGCGAAATATCAATTTTTATCATCTTTTTTCCCTTGATTTTCCTTATTTTATCGATATTTGACCGAAAAAAGCAAGAAAAACGAATAATTTTAGCGAAATATCAATTTTTATCCTCTTTTTTTCCCTTAATTTTCCTTATTTTATCGAGATTTAACCGAAAAAAGCAAGAAAAACGAATAATTTTAGCGAAATATCAATTTTTATCATCTTTTTTCCCTTGATTTTCCTTATTTTATCGAAATTTGACCGAAAAAAGCAAGAAAAACGAATAATTTTAGCGAAATTTCAATTTTTATCCTCTTTTTTTCCCTTAATTAATCGAGATTTAACCGAAAAAAGCATGAAAACGAATAATTATAGCGAAATTTCTGTTTTTTTCTTCTTTTTTTCCTTTAATTTTCCTTATTTTATCGAGATTTGACCAAAAAAGCAAGAAAAACGAATAATTTTAGCGAAATATCAATTTTTATCATCTTTTTTCCCTTGATTTTCCTTATTTTATCGAGATTTGACCGAAAAAAGCAAGAAAAACGAATAATTTTATCGAAATTTCAATTTTTATCATCTTTTTTCCCTTGATTTTCCTTATTTTATCGAGATTTGGCCGAAAAAAGCAAGTAAAACGAATAATTTTTGCGAAATTTCAATTTTTTTCCTCTTTTTTTCCATTAATTTTCCTTATTTAATCGAGATTTGGCCGAAAAAAGCAAGTAAAACGAATAATTTTTGCGAAATTTCAATTGTATTCCTCTTTTTTTCCCTTAATTTTCCTTATTTTATCGAGATTTGACTGAAAAAAGCAAGAAAAACGAATAATTATAGAAAATATAATAAATTTCAATTTTTTTCATCTTTTTTTCCCTAAATTTTCCTTATTTTATCGAGATTTGACCGAAAAAAGCAAGAAAAACGAATAATTTTAGCGAAATTTCAATTTCTTTCCTATTTTTTCCCTTAATTTTCCTTATTTTATCGAGATTTGACCGAAAAAAGCAAGAAAAACGAATAATTTTTGCGAAATTTCAATTTTTTTCATCTTTTTTACCCTTAATTTTCCTTATTTTATCGAGATTTGACCGAAAACAGCAAGAAAAACGAATAATTTTTGCGAAATTTCAATTTCTTTCCTCTTTTTTTCCCTTAATTTTCCTTAGTTTATCGAGATTTGAACGGAAAAAGCAAGAAAAACGAATAATTTTAGCGAAATTTCAATTTTTATCCTCTTTTTTCCCTTAATTTTCCTTATTTTATCGAGATTTGACCGAAAAAACCAAGAAAAACGAATAATTTTAGCGAAATTTAAATTTTTTCCTCTTTTTTTCCCTTAATTTTTCTTATTTTATCGATATTTTACCGAAAAAAGCAAGAAAAACGAACAATTTTAGCGAAATATCAATTTTTATCATCTTTTTTCCCTTGATTTTTCTTATTTTATCAAGATTTGACCGAAAAAAGCAAGAAAAACGAATAATTTTATCGAAATTTCAATTTTTATCATCTTGTTTCCCTTGATTTTCCTTATTTAATCGAGATTTGGCCGAAAAAAGCAAGTAAAACGAATAATTTTTGCGAAATTTCAATTTTTTTCCTCTTTTTTTCCATTAATTTTCCTTATTTTATCGAGATTTGACCGAAAAAAGGAAGAAAAACGAATAATTTTAGCGAAATATCAATTTTTATCCTCTTTTTTTCCCTTAATTTTCCTTATTTTATGAATAGTTTTGACCGAAAAAAGCAAGAAAAACGAATAATTTTAGCGAAATTTAATTTTTTTTCCTCTTTTTTTCCCTTAATTTTCCTTGTTTTATCGAGATTTGACCGAAAAAAGCAAGAAAAACGAATAATTTTAGCGAAATTTCAATTTTTTTCCACTTTATTCCTTCATTCTCCTCATTTAACGAGCTTTGACCGAAAAAAGCAAGAAAAACGAATAATTTTATCGAAATAACAATTTTATCCTCTTTTTTTCCATTAATTTTCCTTATTTTATTGAGATTTGACCGACAAAAGGAAGAAAAACGAATAATTTTAGCGAAATTTCAATTGTTTTCCTCTTTTTTTCCCTTAATTTTCCTTATTTTATCGAGATTTGACCGAAAAAAGCAAGAAAAACGAATAATTTTAGAAAATATAATAAATTTCAATTTTTTTCTTCTTTTTTTCCCTTAATTTTCCTTATTTTATCGAGATTATACCGAAAAAAGCAAGAAAAACGAAAAATTTTAGCAAAATTTCAATTTTTTTCATCTTTTTTTCCCTTAAATTTCCTTATTTTATCGAGATTTGACCGATAAAAACAAGAAAAACGAATAATTTTAGCGAAATTTCAATTTTTTTCCTCTTTTTTTCCCTTAATTTTTTTAGTTTATCGAGATTTGACCGATAAAAGCAAGAAAAACGAATAATTTTAGAAAATATAATAAATTTCAATTTTTTTTATCTTTTTTTCCCTTAATTTTCCTTATTTTATCGAGATTTGACCGAAAAAAGCAAGAAAAACGAATAATTTTATCGAAATAACAATTTTTATCCTCTTTTTTTCGATTAATTTTCCTTATTTTATCGAGATTTGACCGAAAAAAGGAAAAAAAACGAATAATTTTAGCGAAATTTCAATTTTTTTCCACTTTTTTTTCCCTTAATTTTCCTTATTTAATCGAGATTTGACCGAAAAAAGCAAGAAAAACGAATAATTTTAGCGAAATATCAATTTTTTTCCTCTTTTTTTCCTTCATTCTCCTCATTTAACGAGATTTGACCGAAAAAAGAAAGAAAAAAGAATAATTTTATCGAAATAACAATTTTTATGCTCTTTTTTTCCATTAATTTTCCTTATTTTATCGAGATTTGACCGAAAAAATGAAGAAAAACGAATAATTTTAGAAAATATAATAAATTTCAATTTTTTTCTTCTTTTTTTCCCTTAATTTTCCTTATTTTATCGAGATTTGACCGAAAAAAGCAAGAAAAACGAATAATTTTATCGAAATAACAATTTTTATCCTCTTTTTTTCGATTAATTTTCCTTATTTTATCGAGATTTGACCGAAAAAAGGAAAAAAAACGAATAATTTTAGCGAAATTTCAATTTTTTTCCACTTTTTTTTCCCTTAATTTTCCTTATTTAATCGAGATTTGACCGAAAAAATGAAGAAAAACGAATAATTTTAGAAAATATAATAAATTTCAATTTTTTTCTTCTTTTTTTCCCTTAATTTTCCTTATTTTATCGAGATTATACCGAAAAAAGCAAGAAAAACGAATAATTTTTGCGAAATTTCAATTTTTTTCATCTTTTTTACCCTTAATTTTCCTTATTTTATCGATATTTGACCGAAAAAAGCAAGAAAAACGAATAATTTTAGCGAAATTTCAATTTTTTTCCTCTTTTTTCCCCTTAATTTTCCTTACTTTATCGAAATTTGACCGCAAAAAGCAAGAAAAACGAATAATTTTGGCGAAATTTCAATTGTTTTCCTCTTTTTTTCCCTTAATTTTCCTTATTTTATCGAGATTTGACCAAAAAAAGCAAGAAAAACGAATAATTATAGATAATATAATAAATTTCAATTTTTTTCTTCTATTTACCCTTAATTTTCCTTATTTGATGGAGATTTGACCGAAAAAAGCAAGAAAAACTTATAATTTTAGCGAAATTTCAATTTTTTTCATCTTTTTTTCCTTTTATTTTCCTTATTTTATCGAGATTTGACCGAAAAAAGCAAGAAAAACGAATAATTTTAGCGAAATTTCAATTTTTTTCCTCTTTTTTTTCCCTTAATTTTCCTTATTTTATCGAGATTTGAACGAAAAAAGCAAGAAAAACGAATAATTTCAGCGAAATTTCAATTTTTTTCATCTTTTTTACCCTTAATTTTCCTTATTTTATCGAGATTTGACCGAAAAAAGCAAGAAAAACGAATAATTTTAGTGAAATTTCAATTTTTTTCCTCTTTTTTTCCCTTAATTTTCCTTAGTTTATCGAGATTTGACCGAAAAAAGCAAGAAAAACGAATAATTTTAGCGAAATTTCAATTTTTATCCTATTTTTTCCCTTAATTTTCCTTATTTTATCGAGATTTGACCAAAAAAACCAAGAAAAACGAATAATTTTAGCGAAATTTAAATTTTTTTCTCTTTTTTTCCCTTAATTTTCCTTATTTTATCGATATTTGACCGAAAAAAGCAAGAAAAACGAATAATTTTAGCGAAATATCAATTTTTATCATCTTTTTTCCCTTGATTTTCCTTATTTTATCGATATTTGACCGAAAAAAGCAAGAAAAACGAATAATTTTAGCGAAATATCAATTTTTATCCTCTTTTTTTCCCTTAATTTTCCTTATTTTATCGAGATTTAACCGAAAAAAGCAAGAAAAACGAATAATTTTAGCGAAATATCAATTTTTATCATCTTTTTTCCCTTGATTTTCCTTATTTTATCGAAATTTGACCGAAAAAAGCAAGAAAAACGAATAATTTTAGCGAAATTTCAATTTTTATCCTCTTTTTTTCCCTTAATTAATCGAGATTTAACCGAAAAAAGCATGAAAACGAATAATTATAGCGAAATTTCTGTTTTTTTCTTCTTTTTTTCCTTTAATTTTCCTTATTTTATCGAGATTTGACCGAAAAAAGCAAGAAAAACGAATAATTTTAGCGAAATATCAATTTTTATCATCTTTTTTCCCTTGATTTTCCTTATTTTATCGAGATTTGACCGAAAAAAGCAAGAAAAACGAATAATTTTATCGAAATTTCAATTTTTATCATCTTTTTTCCCTTGATTTTCCTTATTTTATCGAGATTTGGCCGAAAAAAGCAAGTAAAACGAATAATTTTTGCGAAATTTCAATTTTTTTCCTCTTTTTTTCCATTAATTTTCCTTATTTAATCGAGATTTGGCCGAAAAAAGCAAGTAAAACGAATAATTTTTGCGAAATTTCAATTGTATTCCTCTTTTTTTCCCTTAATTTTCCTTATTTTATCGAGATTTGACTGAAAAAAGCAAGAAAAACGAATAATTATAGAAAATATAATAAATTTCAATTTTTTTCATCTTTTTTTCCCTTAATTTTCCTTATTTTATCGAGATTTGACCGAAAAAAGCAAGAAAAACGAATAATTTTAGCGAAATTTCAATTTCTTTCCTATTTTTTTCCCTTAATTTTCCTTATTTTATCGAGATTTGACCGAAAAAAGCAAGAAAAACGAATAATTTTTGCGAAATTTCAATTTTTTTCATCTTTTTTACCCTTAATTTTCCTTATTTTATCGAGATTTGACCGAAAACAGCAAGAAAAACGAATAATTTTTGCGAAATTTCAATTTCTTTCCTCTTTTTTTCCCTTAATTTTCCTTAGTTTATCGAGATTTGAACGGAAAAAGCAAGAAAAACGAATAATTTTAGCGAAATTTCAATTTTTATCCTCTTTTTTCCCTTAATTTTCCTTATTTTATCGAGATTTGACCGAAAAAACCAAGAAAAACGAATAATTTTAGCGAAATTTAAATTTTTTCCTCTTTTTTTCCCTTAATTTTTCTTATTTTATCGATATTTTACCGAAAAAAGCAAGAAAAACGAACAATTTTAGCGAAATATCAATTTTTATCATCTTTTTTCCCTTGATTTTTCTTATTTTATCAAGATTTGACCGAAAAAAGCAAGAAAAACGAATAATTTTATCGAAATTTCAATTTTTATCATCTTGTTTCCCTTGATTTTCCTTATTTAATCGAGATTTGGCCGAAAAAAGCAAGTAAAACGAATAATTTTTGCGAAATTTCAATTTTTTTCCTCTTTTTTTCCATTAATTTTCCTTATTTTATCGAGATTTGACCGAAAAAAGGAAGAAAAACGAATAATTTTAGCGAAATATCAATTTTTATCCTCTTTTTTTCCCTTAATTTTCCTTATTTTATGAAAAGTTTTGACCGAAAAAAGCAAGAAAAACGAATAATTTTAGCGAAATTTAATTTTTTTTCCTCTTTTTTTCCCTTAATTTTCCTTGTTTTATCGAGATTTGACCGAAAAAAGCAAGAAAAACGAATAATTTTAGCGAAATTTCAATTTTTTTCCACTTTATTCCTTCATTCTCCTCATTTAACGAGCTTTGACCGAAAAAAGCAAGAAAAACGAATAATTTTATCGAAATAACAATTTTATCCTCTTTTTTTCCATTAATTTTCCTTATTTTATTGAGATTTGACCGACAAAAGGAAGAAAAACGAATAATTTTAGCGAAATTTCAATTGTTTTCCTCTTTTTTTCCCTTAATTTTCCTTATTTTATCGAGATTTGACCGAAAAAAGCAAGAAAAACGAATAATTTTAGAAAATATAATAAATTTCAATTTTTTTCTTCTTTTTTTCCCTTAATTTTCCTTATTTTATCGAGATTATACCGAAAAAAGCAAGAAAAACGAATAATTTTAGCAAAATTTCAATTTTTTTCATCTTTTTTTCCCTTAAATTTCCTTATTTTATCGAGATTTGACCGATAAAAACAAGAAAAACGAATAATTTTAGCGAAATTTCAATTTTTTTCCTCTTTTTTTCCCTTAATTTTTTTAGTTTATCGAGATTTGACCGATAAAAGCAAGAAAAACGAATAATTTTAGAAAATATAATAAATTTCAATTTTTTTCTTCTTTTTTTCCCTTAATTTTCCTTATTTTATCGAGATTTGACCGAAAAAAGCAAGAAAAACGAATAATTTTATCGAAATAACAATTTTTATCCTCTTTTTTTCCCTTAATTTTCCTTATTTAATCGAGATTTGACCGAAAAAAGCAAGAAAAACGAATAATTTTAGCGAAATATCAATTTTTTTCCTCTTTTTTTCCTTCATTCTCCTCATTTAACGAGATTTGACCGAAAAAAGAAAGAAAAAAGAATAATTTTATCGAAATAACAATTTTTATGCTCTTTTTTTCCATTAATTTTCCTTATTTTATCGAGATTTGACCGAAAAAATGAAGAAAAACGAATAATTTTAGAAAATATAATAAATTTCAATTTTTTTCTTCTTTTTTTCCCTTAATTTTCCTTATTTTATCGAGATTATACCGAAAAAAGCAAGAAAAACGAATAATTTTTGCGAAATTTCAATTTTTTTCATCTTTTTTACCCTTAATTTTCCTTATTTTATCGAGATTTGACCGAAAACAGCAAGAAAAACGAATAATTTTAGCGAAATTTCAATTTCTTTCCTCTTTTTTTCCCTTAATTTTCCTTAGTTTATCGAGATTTGAACGGAAAAAGCAAGAAAAACGAATAATTTTAGCGAAATTTCAATTTTTATCCTCTTTTATCCCTTAATTTTCCTTATTTTATCGAGATTTGACCGAAAAAACCAAGAAAAACGAATAATTTTAGCGAAATTTAAATTTTTTCCTCTTTTTTTCCCTTAATTTTTCTTATTTTATCGATATTTTACCGAAAAAAGCAAGAAAAACGAACAATTTTAGCGAAATATCAATTTTTATCATCTTTTTTCCCTTGATTTTTCTTATTTTATCGAGATTTGACCGAAAAAAGCAAGAAAAACGAATAATTTTATCGAAATTTCAATTTTTATCATCTTGTTTCCCTTGATTTTCCTTATTTAATCGAGATTTGGCCGAAAAAAGCAAGTAAAACGAATAATTTTTGCGAAATTTCAATTTTTATCATCTTTTTTCCCTTGATTTTTCTTATTTTATCGAGATTTGACCGAAAAAAGCAAGAAAAACGAACAATTTTAGCGAAATATCAATTTTTATCTTCTTTTTTCCCTTGATTTTTCTTATTTTATCGAGATTTGACCGAAAAAAGCTAGAAAAACGAATAATTTTATCGAAATTTCAATTTTTATCATCTTGTTTCCCTTGATTTTCCTTATTTAATCGAGATTTGGCCGAAAAAAGCAAGTAAAACGAATAATTTTTGCGAAATTTCTATTTTTTTCCTCTTTTTTTCCATTAATTTTCCTTATTTTATCGAGATTTGACCGAAAAAAGGAAGAAAAACGAATAATTTTAGCGAAATATCAATTTTTATCCTCTTTTTTTCCCTTAATTTTCCTTATTTTATGAAAAGTTTTGACCGAAAAAAGCAAGAAAAACGAATAATTTTAGCGAAATTTAATTTTTTTTTCTCTTTTTTTCCCTTAATTTTCCTTGTTTTATCGAGATTTGACCGAAAAAACAAGAAAAACAGATAATTTTATCGAAATAACAATTTTTATCCTCTTTTTTTCCATTAATTTTCCTTATTTTATTGAGATTTGACCGAAAAAAGGAAGAAAAACGAATAATTTTAGCGAAATTTCAATTGTTTTCCTCTTTTTTTCCCTTAATTTTCCTTATTTTATCGAGATTTGACCGAAAAAAGCAAGAAAAACGAATAATTTTATCGAAATTTCAATTTTTATCATCTTGTTTCCCTTGATTTTCCTTATTTAATCGAGATTTGGCCGAAAAAAGCAAGTAAAACGAATAATTTTTGCGAAATTTCAATTTTTTTCCTCTTTCCTTCCATTAATTTTCCTTATTTTATCGAGATTTGACCGAAAAAAGGAAGAAAAACGAATAATTTTAGCGAAATTTCAATTTTTTTCCTCTTTTTTTCCGTTAATTTTTTTCGTTTATCGAGATTTGACCGAAAAAAGCAAGAAAAACGAATAATTTTAGTGAAATTTCAATTTTTATCATCTTTTTTCCCTTAATTTTACTTATTTTATCGAGATTTGACCGAAAAAAGCAAGAAAAACGAATAATTTTATCGAAATAACAATTTTTATCCTCTTTTTTTCGATTAATTTTCCTTTTTTTATCGAGATTTGACCGAAAAAAGCAAAAAAAAACGAATAATTTTAGAAAATATAATAAATTTCAATTTTTTTCTTCTTTTTTTCCCTTAGTTTTCCTTATTTTATCGAGATTTGACCGAAAAAAGCAAGAAAAACGAAAAATTTTATCGAAATAACAATTTTTATCCTCTTTTTTTCGATTAATTTTCCTTATTTTATCGAGATTTGACCGAAAAAAGGAAAAAAAACGAATAATTTTAGCGAAATTTCAATTTTTTTCCACTTTTTTTCCCTTAATTCTCCTTATTTAATCGAGATTTGACCGAAAAAAGCAAGAAAAACGAATAATTTTAGCGAAATATCAATTTTTTTCCTCTTTTTTTCCTTCATTCTCCTCATTTAACGAGATTTGACCGAAAAAAGAAAGAAAAAAGAATAATTTTATCGAAATAACAATTTTTATGCTCTTTTTTTCCATTAATTTTCCTTATTTTATCGAGATTTGACCGAAAAAAGGAAGAAAAACGAATAATTTTAGAAAATATAATAAATTTCAATTTTTTTCTTCTTTTTTTCCCTTAATTTTCCTTATTTTATCGAGATTATACCGAAAAAAGCAAGAAAAACGAATAATTTTAGCGAAATTTCAATTTTTTTCATCTTTTTTTCCCTTAATTTTCCTTATTTTATCGAAATTTGACCGAAAAAAGCAAGAAAAACGAATAATTTTAGCGAAATTTCATTTTTTTTCCTCTTTCTTTCCCTTAATTTTTTTAGTTTATCGAGATTTGACCGAAAAAAGCAAGAAAAACGAATAATTTTAGCGAAATTTCAATTTTTATCATCTTTTTTCCCTTAATTTTACTTATTTTATCGAGATTTGACCGAAAAAAGCAAGAAAAACGAATAATTTTATCGAAATAACAATTTTTATCCTCTTTTTTTCGATTAATTTTCCTTATTTAATCGAGATTTGACCGAAAAAAGGAAGAAAAACGAATTATTCTAGCGAAATTTCAATTGTTTTCCTCTTTTTTTCCCTTTATTTTCCTTATTTTATCGAGATTTGACCGAAAAAAGCAAGAAAAACGAATAATTTTAGCAAAATTTCAATTTTTTTCATCTTTTTTTCCCTTAAATTTCCTTATTTTATCGAGATTAGACCGAAAAAAGCAAGAAAAACGAATAATTTTAGCGAAATTTCAATTTTTTTCCTCTTTTTTTCCCTTAATTTTTTTAGTTTATCGAGATTTGACCGAAAAAAGCAAGAAAAACGAATAATTTTAGTGAAATTTCAATTTTTATCATCTTTTTTCCCTTAATTTTACTTATTTTATCGAGATTTGACCGAAAAAAGCAAGAAAAACGAATAATTTTATAGAAATAACAATTTTTATCCTCTTTTTTTCGATTAATTTTCCTTATTTTATCGAGATTTGACCGAAAAAAGGAAAAACAACGAATAATTTTATCGAAATAACAATTTTTATCCTCTTTTTTTCGATTAATTTTCCTTATTTTATCGAGATTTGACCGAAAAAAGGAAAAACAACGAATAATTTTAGCGAAATTTCAATTTTTTTCTACTTTTTTTTCCCTTAATTTTCCTTATTTAATCGAGATTTGACCGAAAAAAGCAAGAAAAACGAATAATTTTAGCGAAATATCAATTTTTTTCCTCTTTTTTTCCTTCATTCTCCTCATTTAACGAGATTTGACCGAAAAAAGAAAGAAAAAAGAATAATTTTATCGAAATAACAATTTTTATGCTCTTTTTTTCCATTAATTTTCCTTATTTTATCGAGATTTGACCGAAAAAAGGAAGAAAAACGAATAATTTTAGAAAATATAATAAATTTCAATTTTTTTCTTCTTTTTTTCCCTTAATTTTCCTTATTTTATCGAGATTATACCGAAAAAAGCAAGAAAAACGAATAATTTTTGCGAAATTTCAATTTTTTTCATCTTTTTTACCCTTAATTTTCCTTATTTTATCGAGATTTGACCGAAAACAGCAAGAAAAACGAATAATTTTAGCGAAATTTCAATTTCTTTCCTCTTTTTTTCCCTTAATTTTCCTTAGTTTATCGAGATTTGAACGGAAAAAGCAAGAAAAACGAATAATTTTATCGAAATTTCAATTTTTATCCTCTTTTTTCCCTTAATTTTCCTTATTTTATCGAGATTTGACCGAAAAAACCAAGAAAAACGAATAATTTTAGCAAAATTTAAATTTCTTCCTCTTTTTTTCCCTTAATTTTTCTTATTTTATCGATATTTTACCGAAAAAAACAAGAAAAACGAACAATTTTAGCGAAATATCAATTTTTATCATCTTTTTTCCCTTGATTTTTCTTATTTTATCGAGATTTGACCGAAAAAAGCAAGAAAAACGAATAATTTTATCGAAATTTCAATTTTTATCATCTTGTTTCCCTTGATTTTCCTTATTTAATCGAGATTTGGCCGAAAAAAGCAAGTAAAACGAATAATTTTTGCGAAATTTCAATTTTTTTCCTCTTTTTTTCCATTAATTTTCCTTATTTTATCGAGATTTGACCGAAAAAAGGAAGAAAAACGAATAATTTTAGCGAAATATCAATTTTTATCCTCTTTTTTTCCCTTAATTTTCCTTATTTTATGAAAAGTTTTGACCGAAAAAAGCAAGAAAAACGAATAATTTTAGCGAAATTTAATTTTTTTTCCTCTTTTTTTCCCTTAATTTTCCTTGTTTTATCGAGATTTGACCGAAAAAAGCAAGAAAAACGAATAATTTTATCGAAATAACAATTTTTATCCTCTTTTTTTCCATTAATTTTCCTTATTTTATTGAGATTTGACCGAAAAAAGGAAGAAAAACGAATAATTTTAGCGAAATTTCAATTGTTTTCCTCTTTTTTTCCCTTAATTTTCCTTATTTTATCGAGATTTGACCGAAAAAAGCAAGAAAAACGAATAATTTTAGAAAATATAATAAATTTCAATTTTTTTCTTCTTTTTTTCCCTTAATTTTCCTTATTTTATCGAGATTATACCGAAAAAAGCAAGAAAAACGAATAATTTTAGCAAAATTTCAATTTTTTTCATCTTTTTTTCCCTTAAATTTCCTTATTTTATCGAGATTTGACCGAAAAAAGCAAGAAAAACGAATAATTTTAGCGAAATTTCAATTTTTTTCCTCTTTTTTTCCGTTAATTTTTTTAGTTTATCGAGATTTGACCGAAAAAAGCAAGAAAAACGAATAATTTTAGTGAAATTTCAATTTTTATCATCTTTTTTCCCTTAATTTTACTTATTTTATCGAGATTTGACCGAAAAAAGCAAGAAAAACGAATAATTTTATCGAAATAACAATTTTTATCCTCTTTTTTTCGATTAATTTTCCTTATTTTATCGAGATTTGACCGAAAAAAGCAAAAAAAACGAATAATTTTAGAAAATATAATAAATTTCAATTTTTTTCTTCTTTTTTTCCCTTAATTTTCCTTATTTTATCGAGATTTGACCGAAAAAAGCAAGAAAAACGAAAAATTTTATCGAAATAACAATTTTTATCCTCTTTTTTTCGATAAATTTTCCTTATTTTATCGAGATTTGACCGAAAAAAGGAAAAAAAAACGAATAATTTTAGCGAAATTTCAATTTTTTTCCACTTTTTTTCCCTTAATTCTCCTTATTTAATCGAGATTTGACCGAAAAAAGCAAGAAAAACGAATAATTTTAGCGAAATATCAATTTTTTTCCTCTTTTTTTCCTTCATTCTCCTCATTTAACGAGATTTGACCGAAAAAAGAAAGAAAAAAGAATAATTTTATCGAAATAACAATTTTTATGCTCTTTTTTTCCATTAATTTTCCTTATTTTATCGAGATTTGACCGAAAAAAGGAAGAAAAACGAATAATTTTAGAAAATATAATAAATTTCAATTTTTTTCTTCTTTTTTTCCCTTAATTTTCCTTATTTTATCGAGATTATACCGAAAAAAGCAAGAAAAACGAATAATTTTAGCGAAATTTCAATTTTTTTAATCTTTTTTTCCCTTAATTTTCCTTATTTTATCGAGATTTGACCGAAAAAAGCAAGAAAAACGAATAATTTTAGCGAAATTTCATTTTTTTTCCTCTTTCTTTCCCTTAATTTTTTTGGTTTATCGAGATTTGACCGAAAAAAGCAAGAAAAACGAATAATTTTAGCGAAATTTCAATTTTTATCATCTTTTTTCCCTTAATTTTACTTATTTTATCGAGATTTGACCGAAAAAAGCAAGATAAACGAATAATTTTATCGAAATAACAATTTTGATCCTCTTTTTTTCGATTAATTTTCCTTATTTTATCGAGATTTGACCGAAAAAAGGAAGAAAAACGAATTATTCTAGCGAAATTTCAATTGTTTTCCTCTTTTTTTCCCTTTATTTTCCTTATTTTATCGAGATTTGACCGAAAAAAGCAAGAAAAACGAATAATTTTAGTAAAATTTCAATTTTTTTCATCTTTTTTTCCCTTAAATTTCCTTATTTTATCGAGATTAGACCGAAAAAAGCAAGAAAAACGAATAATTTTAGCGAAATTTCAATTTTTTTCCTCTTTTTTTCCCTTAATTTTTTTAGTTTATCGAGATTTGACCGAAAAAAGCAAGAAAAACGAATAATTTTAGTGAAATTTCAATTTTTATCATCTTTTTTCCCTTAATTTTACTTATTTTATCGAGATTTGACCGAAAAAAGCAAGAAAAACGAATAATTTTATCGAAATAACAATTTTTATCCTCTTTTTTTCGATTAATTTTCCTTATTTTATCGAGATTTGACCGAAAAAAGGAAAAAAAACGAATAATTTTAGCGAAATTTCAATTTTTTTCCACTTTTTTTTCCCTTAATTTTCCTTATTTAATCGAGATTTGACCGAAAAAAGCAAGAAAAACGAATAATTTTAGCGAAATATCAATTTTTTTCCTCTTTTTTTCCTTCATTCTCCTCATTTAACGAGATTTGACCGAAAAAAGAAAGAAAAAAGAATAATTTTATCGAAATAACAATTTTTATGCTCTTTTTTTCCATTAATTTTCCTTATTTTATCGAGATTTGACCGAAAAAAGGAAGAAAAACGAATAATTTTTGAAAATATAATAAATTTCAATTTTTTTCTTCTTTTTTTCCCTTAATTTTCCTTATTTTATCGAGATTATACCGAAATAAGCAAGAAAAACGAATAATTTTTGCGAAATTTCAATTTTTTTCATCTTTTTTACCCTTAATTTTCCTTATTTTATCGAGATTTGACCGAGAGCAGCAAGAAAAACGAATAATTTTAGCGAAATTTCAATTTCTTTCCTCTTTTATTCCCTTAATTTTCCTTAGTTTATCGAGATTTGAACGGAAAAAGCAAGAAAAACGAATAATTTTAGCGAAATTTCAATTTTTATCCTCTTTTTTCCCTTAATTTTCCTTATTTTATCGAGATTTGACCGAAAAAACCAAGAAAAACGAATAATTTTAGCGAAATTTAAATTTTTTTCCTCTTTTTTTCCCTTAATTTTCCTTATTTTATCGAGATTTGGCCGAACAAAGCAAGTAAAACGAATAATTTTAGCGAAATTTCAATTTTTTTCCTCTTTTTTTACTTCATTCTCCTCATTTAACGAGATTTGACCGAAAAAAGCAAGAAAAACGAATAATTTTATCGAAATAACAATTTTTATCCTCTTTTTTTCCATTAATTTTCCTTATTTAATCGAGATTTGACCGAAAAAAGCAAGAAAAACGAATAATTTTAGCGAAATATCAATTTTTTTCCTCTTTTTTTCCTTCATTCTCCTCATTTAACGAGATTTGACCGAAAAAAAGAAAGAAAAAAGAATAATTTTATCGAAATAACAATTTTTATGCTCTTTTTTTCCATTAATTTTCCTTATTTTATCGAGATTTGACCGAAAAAAGGAAGAAAAACGAATAATTTTAGAAAATATAATAAATTTCAATTTTTTTCTTCTTTTTTTCCCTTAATTTTCCTTATTTTATCGAGATTATACCGAAAAAAGCAAGAAAAACGAATAATTTTAGCGAAATTTCAATTTTTTTAATCTTTTTTTCCCTTAATTTTCCTTATTTTATCGAGATTTGACCGAAAAAAGCAAGAAAAACGAATAATTTTAGCGAAATTTCATTTTTTTTCCTCTTTCTTTCCCTTAATTTTTTTGGTTTATCGAGATTTGACCGAAAAAAGCAAGAAAAACGAATAATTTTAGCGAAATTTCAATTTTTATCATCTTTTTTCCCTTAATTTTACTTATTTTATCGAGATTTGACCGAAAAAAGCAAGATAAACGAATAATTTTATCGAAATAACAATTTTGATCCTCTTTTTTTCGATTAATTTTCCTTATTTTATCGAGATTTGACCGAAAAAAGGAAGAAAAACGAATTATTCTAGCGAAATTTCAATTGTTTTCCTCTTTTTTTCCCTTTATTTTCCTTATTTTATCGAGATTTGACCGAAAAAAGCAAGAAAAACGAATAATTTTAGTAAAATTTCAATTTTTTTCATCTTTTTTTCCCTTAAATTTCCTTATTTTATCGAGATTAGACCGAAAAAAGCAAGAAAAACGAATAATTTTAGCGAAATTTCAATTTTTTTCCTCTTTTTTTCCCTTAATTTTTTTAGTTTATCGAGATTTGACCGAAAAAAGCAAGAAAAACGAATAATTTTAGTGAAATTTCAATTTTTATCATCTTTTTTCCCTTAATTTTACTTATTTTATCGAGATTTGACCGAAAAAAGCAAGAAAAACGAATAATTTTATCGAAATAACAATTTTTATCCTCTTTTTTTCGATTAATTTTCCTTATTTTATCGAGATTTGACCGAAAAAAGGAAAAAAAAACGAATAATTTTAGCGAAATTTCAATTTTTTTCCACTTTTTTTTCCCTTAATTTTCCTTATTTAATCGAGATTTGACCGAAAAAAGCAAGAAAAACGAATAATTTTAGCGAAATATCAATTTTTTCCTCTTTTTTTCCTTCATTCTCCTCATTTAACGAGATTTGACCGAAAAAAGAAAGAAAAAAGAATAATTTTATCGAAATAACAATTTTTATGCTCTTTTTTTCCATTAATTTTCCTTATTTTATCGAGATTTGACCGAAAAAAGGAAGAAAAACGAATAATTTTTGAAAATATAATAAATTTCAATTTTTTTCTTCTTTTTTTCCCTTAATTTTCCTTATTTTATCGAGATTATACCGAAATAAGCAAGAAAAACGAATAATTTTTGCGAAATTTCAATTTTTTTCATCTTTTTTACCCTTAATTTTCCTTATTTTATCGAGATTTGACCGAGAGCAGCAAGAAAAACGAATAATTTTAGCGAAATTTCAATTTCTTTCCTCTTTTATTCCCTTAATTTTCCTTAGTTTATCGAGATTTGAACGGAAAAAGCAAGAAAAACGAATAATTTTAGCGAAATTTCAATTTTTATCCTCTTTTTTCCCTTAATTTTCCTTATTTTATCGAGATTTGACCGAAAAAACCAAGAAAAACGAATAATTTTAGCGAAATTTAAATTTTTTTCCTCTTTTTTTCCCTTAATTTTCCTTATTTTATCGAGATTTGGCCGAACAAAGCAAGTAAAACGAATAATTTTAGCGAAATTTCAATTTTTTTCCTCTTTTTTTACTTCATTCTCCTCATTTAACGAGATTTGACCGAAAAAAGCAAGAAAAACGAATAATTTTATCGAAATAACAATTTTTATCCTCTTTTTTTCCATTAATTTTCCTTATTTTATCGAGATTTGACCGAAAAAAGCAAGAAAAACGAATAATTTTAGCGAAATTTCAATTTTTTTCCTCTTTTTTCCCCTTAATTTTCCTTACTTTATCGAAATTTGACCGCAAAAAGCAAGAAAAACGAATAATTTTAGCGAAATTTCAATTGTTTTCCTCTTTTTTTCCCTTAATTTTCCTTATTTTATCGAGATTTGACCGAAAAAAGCAAGAAAAACGAATAATTATAGATAATATAATAAATTTCAATTTTTTTCTTCTATTTACCCTTAATTTTCCTTATTTGATGCAGATTTGACCGAAAAAAGCAAGAAAAACTTATAATTTTAGCGAAATTTCAATTTTTTTCATCTTTTTTTCCCTTTATTTTCCTTATTTTATCGAGATTTGACCGAAAAAAGCAAGAAAAACGAATAATTTTAGCGAAATTTCAATTTTTTTCCACTTTTTTTTCCCTTAATTTTCCTTATTTAATCGAGATTTGACCGAAAAAAGCAAGAAAAACGAATAATTTTAGTGAAATTTCAATTTTTATCATCTTTTTTCCCTTAATTTTACTTATTTTATCGAGATTTGACCGAAAAAAGCAAGAAAAACGAATAATTTTATCGAAATAACAATTTTTATCCTCTTTTTTTCGATTAATTTTCCTTATTTTATCGAGATTTGACCGAAAAAAGGAAAAAAAACGAATAATTTTAGCGAAATTTCAATTTTTTTCCACTTTTTTTCCCTTAATTCTCCTTATTTAATCGAGATTTGACCGAAAAAAGCAAGAAAAACGAATAATTTTAGCGAAATATCAATTTTTTTCCTCTTTTTTTCCTTCATTCTCCTCATTTAACGAGATTTGACCGAAAAAAGAAAGAAAAAAGAATAATTTTATCGAAATAACAATTTTTATGCTCTTTTTTTCCATTAATTTTCCTTATTTTATCGAGATTTGACCGAAAAAATGAAGAAAAACGAATAATTTTAGAAAATATAATAAATTTCAATTTTTTTCTTCTTTTTTTCCCTTAATTTTCCTTATTTTATCGAGATTATACCGAAAAAAGCAAGAAAAACGAATAATTTTTGCGAAATTTCGATTTTTTTCATCTTTTTTACCCTTAATTTTCCTTATTTTATCGAGATTTGACCGAAAACAGCAAGAAAAAACGAATAATTTTAGCGAAATTTCAATTTCTTTCCTCTTTTTTTCCCTTAATTTTCCTTAGTTTATCGAGATTTGAACGGAAAAAGCAAGAAAAACGAATAATTTTAGCGAAATTTCAATTTTTATCCTCTTTTATCCCTTAATTTTCCTTATTTTATCGAGATTTGACCGAAAAAACCAAGAAAAACGAATAATTTTAGCGAAATTTAAATTTTTTCCTCTTTTTTTCCCTTAATTTTTCTTATTTTATCGATATTTTACCGAAAAAAGCAAGAAAAACGAACAATTTTAGCGAAATATCAATTTTTATCATCTTTTTTCCCTTGATTTTTCTTATTTTATCGAGATTTGACCGAAAAAAAGCAAGAAAAACGAATAATTTTATCGAAATTTCAATTTTTATCATCTTGTTTCCCTTGATTTTCCTTATTTAATCGAGATTTGGCCGAAAAAAGCAAGTAAAACGAATAATTTTTGCGAAATTTCAATTTTTATCATCTTTTTTCCCTTGATTTTTCTTATTTTATCGAGATTTGACCGAAAAAAGCAAGAAAAACGAACAATTTTAGCGAAATATCAATTTTTATCTTCTTTTTTCCCTTGATTTTTCTTATTTTATCGAGATTTGACCGAAAAAAGCAAGAAAAACGAATAATTTTATCGAAATTTCAATTTTTATCATCTTGTTTCCCTTGATTTTCCTTATTTAATCGAGATTTGGCCGAAAAAAGCAAGTAAAACGAATAATTTTTGCGAAATTTCTATTTTTTTCCTCTTTTTTTCCATTAATTTTCCTTATTTTATCGAGATTTGACCGAAAAAAGGAAGAAAAACGAATAATTTTAGCGAAATATCAATTTTTATCCTCTTTTTTTCCCTTAATTTTCCTTATTTTATGAAAAGTTTTGACCGAAAAAAGCAAGAAAAACGAATAATTTTAGCGAAATTTAATTTTTTTTTCTCTTTTTTTCCCTTAATTTTCCTTGTGTTATCGAGATTTGACCGAAAAAACAAGAAAAACAGATAATTTTATCGAAATAACAATTTGTATCCTCTTTTTTTCCATTAATTTTCCTTATTTTATTGAGATTTGACCGAAAAAAGGAAGAAAAACGAATAATTTTAGCGAAATTTCAATTGTTTTCCTCTTTTTTTCCCTTAATTTTCCTTATTTTATCGAGATTTGACCGAAAAAAGCAAGAAAAACGAATAATTTTATCGAAATTTCAATTTTTATCATCTTGTTTCCCTTGATTTTCCTTATTTAATCGAGATTTGGCCGAAAAAAGCAAGTAAAACGAATAATTTTTGCGAAATTTCAATTTTTTTCCTCTTTCCTTCCATTAATTTTCCTTATTTTATCGAGATTTGACCGAAAAAAGGAAGAAAAACGAATAATTTTAGCGAAATTTCAATTTTTTTCCTCTTTTTTTCCGTTAATTTTTTTCGTTTATCGAGATTTGACCGAAAAAAGCAAGAAAAACGAATAATTTTAGTGAAATTTCAATTTTTATCATCTTTTTTCCCTTAATTTTACTTATTTTATCGAGATTTGACCGAAAAAAGCAAGAAAAACGAATAATTTTATCGAAATAACAATTTTTATCCTCTTTTTTTCGATTAATTTTCCTTTTTTTATCGAGATTTGACCGAAAAAAAGCAAAAAAAAACGAATAATTTTAGAAAATATAATAAATTTCAATTTTTTTCTTCTTTTTTCCCTTAATTTTCCTTATTTTATCGAGATTTGACCGAAAAAAGCAAGAAAAACGAAAAATTTTATCGAAATAACAATTTTTATCCTCTTTTTTTCGATTAATTTTCCTTATTTTATCGAGATTTGACCGAAAAAAGGAAAAAAAAACGAATAATTTTAGCGAAATTTCAATTTTTTTCCACTTTTTTTCCCTTAATTCTCCTTATTTAATCGAGATTTGACCGAAAAAAGCAAGAAAAAACGAATAATTTTAGCGAAATATCAATTTTTTTCCTCTTTTTTTCCTTCATTCTCCTCATTTAACGAGATTTGACCGAAAAAAGAAAGAAAAAAGAATAATTTTATCGAAATAACAATTTCTATGCTCTTTTTTTCCATTAATTTTCCTTATTTTATCGAGATTTGACCGAAAAAAGGAAGAAAAACGAATAATTTTAGAAAATATAATAAATTTCAATTTTTTTCTTCTTTTTTTCCCTTAATTTTCCTTATTTTATCGAGATTATACCGAAAAAAAGCAAGAAAAACGAATAATTTTAGCGAAATTTCAATTTTTTTCATCTTTTTTTCCCTTAATTTTCCTTATTTTATCGAAATTTGACCGAAAAAAGCAAGAAAAACGAATAATTTTAGCGAAATTTCATTTTTTTTCCTCTTTCTTTCCCTTAATTTTTTTAGTTTATCGAGATTTGACCGAAAAAAGCAAGAAAAACGAATAATTTTAGCGAAATTTCAATTTTTATCATCTTTTTTCCCTTAATTTTACTTATTTTATCGAGATTTGACCGAAAAAAGCAAGAAAAACGAATAATTTTATCGAAATAACAATTTTTATCCTCTTTTTTTCGATTAATTTTCCTTATTTTATCGAGATTTGACCGAAAAAAGGAAGAAAAACGAATTATTCTAGCGAAATTTCAATTGTTTTCCTCTTTTTTTCCCTTTATTTTCCTTATTTTATCGAGATTTGACCGAAAAAAGCAAGAAAAACGAATAATTTTAGCAAAATTTCAATTTTTTTCATCTTTTTTTCCCTTAAATTTCCTTATTTTATCGAGATTAGACCGAAAAAAGCAAGAAAAACGAATAATTTTAGCGAAATTTCAATTTTTTTCCTCTTTTTTTCCCTTAATTTTTTTAGTTTATCGAGATTTGACCGAAAAAAGCAAGAAAAACGAATAATTTTAGTGAAATTTCAATTTTTATCATCTTTTTTCCCTTAATTTTACTTATTTTATCGAGATTTGACCGAAAAAAGCAAGAAAAACGAATAATTTTATCGAAATAACAATTTTTATCCTCTTTTTTTCGATTAATTTTCCTTATTTTATCGAGATTTGACCGAAAAAAGGAAAAACAACGAATAATTTTATCGAAATAACAATTTTTATCCTCTTTTTTTCGATTAATTTTCCTTATTTTATCGAGATTTGACCGAAAAAAGGAAAAACAACGAATAATTTTAGCGAAATTTCAATTTTTTTCCACTTTTTTTTCCCTTAATTTTCCTTATTTAATCGAGATTTGACCGAAAAAAAGCAAGAAAAACGAATAATTTTAGCGAAATATCAATTTTTTTCCTCTTTTTTTCCTTCATTCTCCTCATTTAACGAGATTTGACCGAAAAAAGAAAGAAAAAAGAATAATTTTATCGAAATAACAATTTTTATGCTCTTTTTTTCCATTAATTTTCCTTATTTTATCGAGATTTGACCGAAAAAAGGAAGAAAAACGAATAATTTTAGAAAATATAATAAATTTCAATTTTTTTCTTCTTTTTTTCCCTTAATTTTCCTTATTTTATCGAGATTATACCGAAAAAAGCAAGAAAAACGAATAATTTTTGCGAAATTTCAATTTTTTTCATCTTTTTTACCCTTAATTTTCCTTATTTTATCGAGATTTGACCGAAAACAGCAAGAAAAACGAATAATTTTAGCGAAATTTCAATTTCTTTCCTCTTTTTTTCCCTTAATTTTCCTTAGTTTATCGAGATTTGAACGGAAAAAGCAAGAAAAACGAATAATTTTATCGAAATTTCAATTTTTATCCTCTTTTTTCCCTTAATTTTCCTTATTTTATCGAGATTTGACCGAAAAAACCAAGAAAAACGAATAATTTTAGCAAAATTTAAATTTCTTCCTCTTTTTTTCCCTTAATTTTTCTTATTTTATCGATATTTTACCGAAAAAAACAAGAAAAACGAACAATTTTAGCGAAATATCAATTTTTATCATCTTTTTTCCCTTGATTTTTCTTATTTTATCGAGATTTGACCGAAAAAAGCAAGAAAAACGAATAATTTTATCGAAATTTCAATTTTTATCATCTTGTTTCCCTTGATTTTCCTTATTTAATCGAGATTTGGCCGAAAAAAGCAAGTAAAACGAATAATTTTTGCGAAATTTCAATTTTTTTCCTCTTTTTTTCCATTAATTTTCCTTATTTTATCGAGATTTGACCGAAAAAAGGAAGAAAAACGAATAATTTTAGCGAAATATCAATTTTTATCCTCTTTTTTTCCCTTAATTTTCCTTATTTTATGAAAAGTTTTGACCGAAAAAAGCAAGAAAAACGAATAATTTTAGCGAAATTTAATTTTTTTTCCTCTTTTTTTCCCTTAATTTTCCTTGTTTTATCGAGATTTGACCGAAAAAAGCAAGAAAAACGAATAATTTTATCGAAATAACAATTTTTATCCTCTTTTTTTCCATTAATTTTCCTTATTTTATTGAGATTTGACCGAAAAAAGGAAGAAAAACGAATAATTTTAGCGAAATTTCAATTGTTTTCCTCTTTTTTTCCCTTAATTTTCCTTATTTTATCGAGATTTGACCGAAAAAAGCAAGAAAAACGAATAATTTTAGAAAATATAATAAATTTCAATTTTTTTCTTCTTTTTTTCCCTTAATTTTCCTTATTTTATCGAGATTATACCGAAAAAAGCAAGAAAAACGAATAATTTTAGCAAAATTTCAATTTTTTTCATCTTTTTTTCCCTTAAATTTCCTTATTTTATCGAGATTTGACCGAAAAAAGCAAGAAAAACGAATAATTTTAGCGAAATTTCAATTTTTTTCCTCTTTTTTTCCGTTAATTTTTTTAGTTTATCGAGATTTGACCGAAAAAAGCAAGAAAAACGAATAATTTTAGTGAAATTTCAATTTTTATCATCTTTTTTCCCTTAATTTTACTTATTTTATCGAGATTTGACCGAAAAAAGCAAGAAAAACGAATAATTTTATCGAAATAACAATTTTTATCCTCTTTTTTTCGATTAATTTTCCTTATTTTATCGAGATTTGACCGAAAAAAGCAAAAAAAACGAATAATTTTAGAAAATATAATAAATTTCAATTTTTTTCTTCTTTTTTTCCCTTAATTTTCCTTATTTTATCGAGATTTGACCGAAAAAAGCAAGAAAAACGAAAAATTTTATCGAAATAACAATTTTTATCCTCTTTTTTTCGATAAATTTTCCTTATTTTATCGAGATTTGACCGAAAAAAGGAAAAAAAAACGAATAATTTTAGCGAAATTTCAATTTTTTTCCACTTTTTTTCCCTTAATTCTCCTTATTTAATCGAGATTTGACCGAAAAAAGCAAGAAAAACGAATAATTTTAGCGAAATATCAATTTTTTTCCTCTTTTTTTCCTTCATTCTCCTCATTTAACGAGATTTGACCGAAAAAAGAAAGAAAAAAGAATAATTTTATCGAAATAACAATTTTTATGCTCTTTTTTTCCATTAATTTTCCTTATTTTATCGAGATTTGACCGAAAAAAGGAAGAAAAACGAATAATTTTAGAAAATATAATAAATTTCAATTTTTTTCTTCTTTTTTTCCCTTAATTTTCCTTATTTTATCGAGATTATACCGAAAAAAGCAAGAAAAACGAATAATTTTAGCGAAATTTCAATTTTTTTAATCTTTTTTTCCCTTAATTTTCCTTATTTTATCGAGATTTGACCGAAAAAAGCAAGAAAAACGAATAATTTTAGCGAAATTTCATTTTTTTTCCTCTTTCTTTCCCTTAATTTTTTTGGTTTATCGAGATTTGACCGAAAAAAGCAAGAAAAACGAATAATTTTAGCGAAATTTCAATTTTTATCATCTTTTTTCCCTTAATTTTACTTATTTTATCGAGATTTGACCGAAAAAAGCAAGATAAACGAATAATTTTATCGAAATAACAATTTTGATCCTCTTTTTTTCGATTAATTTTCCTTATTTTATCGAGATTTGACCGAAAAAAGGAAGAAAAACGAATTATTCTAGCGAAATTTCAATTGTTTTCCTCTTTTTTTCCCTTTATTTTCCTTATTTTATCGAGATTTGACCGAAAAAAGCAAGAAAAACGAATAATTTTAGTAAAATTTCAATTTTTTTCATCTTTTTTTCCCTTAAATTTCCTTATTTTATCGAGATTAGACCGAAAAAAGCAAGAAAAACGAATAATTTTAGCGAAATTTCAATTTTTTTCCTCTTTTTTTCCCTTAATTTTTTTAGTTTATCGAGATTTGACCGAAAAAAGCAAGAAAAACGAATAATTTTAGTGAAATTTCAATTTTTATCATCTTTTTTCCCTTAATTTTACTTATTTTATCGAGATTTGACCGAAAAAAGCAAGAAAAACGAATAATTTTATCGAAATAACAATTTTTATCCTCTTTTTTTCGATTAATTTTCCTTATTTTATCGAGATTTGACCGAAAAAAGGAAAAAAAAACGAATAATTTTAGCGAAATTTCAATTTTTTTCCACTTTTTTTTCCCTTAATTTTCCTTATTTAATCGAGATTTGACCGAAAAAAGCAAGAAAAACGAATAATTTTAGCGAAATATCAATTTTTTTCCTCTTTTTTTCCATCATTCTCCTCATTTAACGAGATTTGACCGAAAAAAGAAAGAAAAAAGAATAATTTTATCGAAATAACAATTTTTATGCTCTTTTTTTCCATTAATTTTCCTTATTTTATCGAGATTTGACCGAAAAAAGGAAGAAAAACGAATAATTTTTGAAAATATAATAAATTTCAATTTTTTTCTTCTTTTTTTCCCTTAATTTTCCTTATTTTATCGAGATTATACCGAAATAAGCAAGAAAAACGAATAATTTTTGCGAAATTTCAATTTTTTTCATCTTTTTTACCCTTAATTTTCCTTATTTTATCGAGATTTGACCGAAAGCAGCAAGAAAAACGAATAATTTTAGCGAAATTTCAATTTCTTTCCTCTTTTATTCCCTTAATTTTCCTTAGTTTATCGAGATTTGAACGGAAAAAGCAAGAAAAACGAATAATTTTAGCGAAATTTCAATTTTTATCCTCTTTTTTCCCTTAATTTTCCTTATTTTATCGAGATTTGACCGAAAAAACCAAGAAAAACGAATAATTTTAGCGAAATTTAAATTTTTTTCCTCTTTTTTTCCCTTAATTTTCCTTATTTTATCGAGATTTGGCCGAACAAAGCAAGTAAAACGAATAATTTTAGCGAAATTTCAATTTTTTTCCTCTTTTTTTACTTCATTCTCCTCATTTAACGAGATTTGACCGAAAAAAAGCAAGAAAAACGAATAATTTTATCGAAATAACAATTTTTATCCTCTTTTTTTCCATTAATTTTCCTTATTTTATCGAGATTTGACCGAAAAAAGCAAGAAAAACGAATAATTTTAGCGAAATTTCAATTTTTTTCCTCTTTTTTCCCCTTAATTTTCCTTACTTTATCGAAATTTGACCGCAAAAAGCAAGAAAAACGAATAATTTTAGCGAAATTTCAATTGTTTTCCTCTTTTTTTCCCTTAATTTTCCTTATTTTATCGAGATTTGACCGAAAAAAGCAAGAAAAACGAATAATTATAGATAATATAATAAATTTCAATTTTTTTCTTCTATTTACCCTTAATTTTCCTTATTTGATGCAGATTTGACCGAAAAAAGCAAGAAAAACTTATAATTTTAGCGAAATTTCAATTTTTTTCATCTTTTTTTCCCTTTATTTTCCTTATTTTATCGAGATTTGACCGAAAAAAGCAAGAAAAACGAATAATTTTAGCGAAATTTCAATTTTTTTCCACTTTTTTTTCCCTTAATTTTCCTTATTTAATCGAGATTTGACCGAAAAAAGCAAGAAAAACGAATAATTTTAGTGAAATTTCAATTTTTATCATCTTTTTTCCCTTAATTTTACTTATTTTATCGAGATTTGACCGAAAAAAGCAAGAAAAACGAATAATTTTATCGAAATAACAATTTTTATCCTCTTTTTTTCGATTAATTTTCCTTATTTTATCGAGATTTGACCCAAAAAAGGAAAAAAAACGAATAATTTTAGCGAAATTTCAATTTTTTTCCACTTTTTTTTCCCTTAATTTTCCTTATTTAATCGAGATTTGACCGAAAAAAGCAAGAAAAACGAATAATTTTAGCGAAATATCAATTTTTTTCCTCTTTTTTTCCTTCATTCTCCTCATTTAACGAGATTTGACCGAAAAAAGAAAGAAAAAAGAATAATTTTATCGAAATAACAATTTTTATGCTCTTTTTTTCCATTAATTTTCCTTATTTTATCGAGATTTGACCGAAAAAAGGAAGAAAAACGAATAATTTTTGAAAATATAATAAATTTCAATTTTTTTCTTCTTTTTTTCCCTTAATTTTCCTTATTTTATCGAGATTATACCGAAATAAGCAAGAAAAACGAATAATTTTTGCGAAATTTCAATTTTTTTCATCTTTTTTACCCTTAATTTTCCTTATTTTATCGAGATTTGACCGAAAACAGCAAGAAAAACGAATAATTTTAGCGAAATTTCAATTTCTTTCCTCTTTTATTCCCTTAATTTTCCTTAGTTTATCGAGATTTGAACGGAAAAAGCAAGAAAAACGAATAATTTTAGCGAAATTTCAATTTTTATCCTCTTTTTTCCCTTAATTTTCCTTATTTTATCGAGATTTGACCGAAAAAAACCAAGAAAAACGAATAATTTTAGCGAAATTTAAATTTTTTTCCTCTTTTTTTCCCTTAATTTTCCTTATTTTATCGAGATTTGGCCGAACAAAGCAAGTAAAACGAATAATTTTAGCGAAATTTCAATTTTTTTCCTCTTTTTTTACTTCATTCTCCTCATTTAACGAGATTTGACCGAAAAAAGCAAGAAAAACGAATAATTTTATCGAAATAACAATTTTTATCCTCTTTTTTTCCATTAATTTTCCTTATTTTATCGAGATTTGACCGAAAAAAGCAAGAAAAACGAATAATTTTAGCGAAATTTCAATTTTTTTCCTCTTTTTTCCCCTTAATTTTCCTTACTTTATCGAAATTTGACCGCAAAAAGCAAGAAAAACGAATAATTTTAGCGAAATTTCAATTTTTTTCCTCTTTTTTTCCCTTAATTTTCCTTATTTTATCGAGATTTGACCGAAAAAAGCAAGAAAAACGAATAATTATAGATAATATAATAAATTTCAATTTTTTTCTTCTATTTACCCTTAATTTTCCTTATTTGATGCAGATTTGACCGAAAAAAGCAAGAAAAACTTATAATTTTAGCGAAATTTCAATTTTTTTCATCTTTTTTTCCCTTTATTTTCCTTATTTTATCGAGATTTGACCGAAAAAAGCAAGAAAAACGAATAATTTTAGCGAAATTTCAATTTTTTTCCACTTTTTTTTCCCTTAATTTTCCTTATTTAATCGAGATTTGACCGAAAAAAGCAAGAAAAACGAATAATTTTAGCGAAATATCAATTTTTTTCCTCTTTTTTTCCTTCATTCTCCTCATTTAACGAGATTTGACCGAAAAAAGAAAGAAAAAAGAATAATTTTATCGAAATAACAATTTTTATGCTCTTTTTTTCCATTAATTTTCCTTATTTTATCGAGATTTGACCGAAAAAAGGAAGAAAAACGAATAATTTTAGAAAATATAATAAATTTCAATTTTTTTCTTCTTTTTTTCCCTTAATTTTCCTTATTTTATCGAGATTATACCGAAAAAAGCAAGAAAAACGAATAATTTTTGCGAAATTTCAATTTTTTTCATCTTTTTTACCCTTAATTTTCCTTATTTTATCGAGATTTGACCGAAAACAGCAAGAAAAACGAATAATTTTAGCGAAATTTCAATTTCTTTCCTCTTTTTTTCCCTTAATTTTCCTTAGTTTATCGAGATTTGAACGGAAAAAGCAAGAAAAACGAATAATTTTAGCGAAATTTCAATTTTTATCCTCTTTTTTCCCTTAATTTTCCTTATTTTATCGAGATTTGACCGAAAAAACCAAGAAAAACGAATAATTTTAGCGAAATTTAAATTTCTTCCTCTTTTTTTCCCTTAATTTTTCTTATTTTATCGATATTTTACCGAAAAAAACAAGAAAAACGAACAATTTTAGCGAAATATCAATTTTTATCATCTTTTTTCCCTTGATTTTTCTTATTTTATCGAGATTTGACCGAAAAAAGCAAGAAAAACGAATAATTTTATCGAAATTTCAATTTTTATCATCTTGTTTCCCTTGATTTTCCTTATTTAATCGAGATTTGGCCGAAAAAAGCAAGTAAAACGAATAATTTTTGCGAAATTTCAATTTTTTTCCTCTTTTTTTCCATTAATTTTCCTTATTTT
Organism: Sympetrum striolatum; assembly: GCA_947579665.1. NCBI lineage: Eukaryota > Metazoa > Arthropoda > Insecta > Odonata > Libellulidae > Sympetrum > Sympetrum striolatum. The sequence continues at coordinate 9,869,948 of OX388346.1, forward strand.
ATCGAGATTTGACCGAAAAAAGGAAGAAAAACGAATAATTTTAGCGAAATATCAATTTTTATCCTCTTTTTTTCCCTTAATTTTCCTTATTTTATGAAAAGTTTTGACCGAAAAAAGCAAGAAAAACGAATAATTTTAGCGAAATTTAATTTTTTTTCCTCTTTTTTTCCCTTAATTTTCCTTGTTTTATCGAGATTTGACCGAAAAAAGCAAGAAAAACGAATAATTTTATCGAAATAACAATTTTTATCCTCTTTTTTTCCATTAATTTTCCTTATTTTATTGAGATTTGACCGAAAAAAGGAAGAAAAACGAATAATTTTAGCGAAATTTCAATTGTTTTCCTCTTTTTTTCCCTTAATTTTCCTTATTTTATCGAGATTTGACCGAAAAAAGCAAGAAAAACGAATAATTTTAGAAAATATAATAAATTTCAATTTTTTTCTTCTTTTTTTCCCTTAATTTTCCTTATTTTATCGAGATTATACCGAAAAAAGCAAGAAAAACGAATAATTTTAGCAAAATTTCAATTTTTTTCATCTTTTTTTCCCTTAAATTTCCTTATTTTATCGAGATTTGACCGAAAAAAGCAAGAAAAACGAATAATTTTAGCGAAATTTCAATTTTTTTCCTCTTTTTTTCCGTTAATTTTTTTAGTTTATCGAGATTTGACCGAAAAAAGCAAGAAAAACGAATAATTTTAGTGAAATTTCAATTTTTATCATCTTTTTTCCCTTAATTTTACTTATTTTATCGAGATTTGACCGAAAAAAGCAAGAAAAACGAATAATTTTATCGAAATAACAATTTTTATCCTCTTTTTTTCGATTAATTTTCCTTATTTTATCGAGATTTGACCGAAAAAAGCAAAAAAACGAATAATTTTAGAAAATATAATAAATTTCAATTTTTTTCTTCTTTTTTTCCCTTAATTTTCCTTATTTTATCGAGATTTGACCGAAAAAAGCAAGAAAAACGAAAAATTTTATCGAAATAACAATTTTTATCCTCTTTTTTTCGATAAATTTTCCTTATTTTATCGAGATTTGACCGAAAAAAGGAAAAAAAAACGAATAATTTTAGCGAAATTTCAATTTTTTTCCACTTTTTTTCCCTTAATTCTCCTTATTTAATCGAGATTTGACCGAAAAAAGCAAGAAAAACGAATAATTTTAGCGAAATATCAATTTTTTTCCTCTTTTTTTCCTTCATTCTCCTCATTTAACGAGATTTGACCGAAAAAAGAAAGAAAAAAGAATAATTTTATCGAAATAACAATTTTTATGCTCTTTTTTTCCATTAATTTTCCTTATTTTATCGAGATTTGACCGAAAAAAGGAAGAAAAACGAATAATTTTAGAAAATATAATAAATTTCAATTTTTTTCTTCTTTTTTTCCCTTAATTTTCCTTATTTTATCGAGATTATACCGAAAAAAGCAAGAAAAACGAATAATTTTAGCGAAATTTCAATTTTTTTAATCTTTTTTTCCCTTAATTTTCCTTATTTTATCGAGATTTGACCGAAAAAAGCAAGAAAAACGAATAATTTTAGCGAAATTTCATTTTTTTTCCTCTTTCTTTCCCTTAATTTTTTTGGTTTATCGAGATTTGACCGAAAAAAGCAAGAAAAACGAATAATTTTAGCGAAATTTCAATTTTTATCATCTTTTTTCCCTTAATTTTACTTATTTTATCGAGATTTGACCGAAAAAAGCAAGATAAACGAATAATTTTATCGAAATAACAATTTTGATCCTCTTTTTTTCGATTAATTTTCCTTATTTTATCGAGATTTGACCGAAAAAAGGAAGAAAAACGAATTATTCTAGCGAAATTTCAATTGTTTTCCTCTTTTTTTCCCTTTATTTTCCTTATTTTATCGAGATTTGACCGAAAAAAGCAAGAAAAACGAATAATTTTAGTAAAATTTCAATTTTTTTCATCTTTTTTTCCCTTAAATTTCCTTATTTTATCGAGATTAGACCGAAAAAAGCAAGAAAAACGAATAATTTTAGCGAAATTTCAATTTTTTTCCTCTTTTTTTCCCTTAATTTTTTTAGTTTATCGAGATTTGACCGAAAAAAGCAAGAAAAACGAATAATTTTAGTGAAATTTCAATTTTTATCATCTTTTTTCCCTTAATTTTACTTATTTTATCGAGATTTGACCGAAAAAAGCAAGAAAAACGAATAATTTTATCGAAATAACAATTTTTATCCTCTTTTTTTCGATTAATTTTCCTTATTTTATCGAGATTTGACCGAAAAAAGGAAAAAAAACGAATAATTTTAGCGAAATTTCAATTTTTTTCCACTTTTTTTTCCCTTAATTTTCCTTATTTAATCGAGATTTGACCGAAAAAAGCAAGAAAAACGAATAATTTTAGCGAAATATCAATTTTTTTCCTCTTTTTTTCCATCATTCTCCTCATTTAACGAGATTTGACCGAAAAAAGAAAGAAAAAAGAATAATTTTATCGAAATAACAATTTTTATGCTCTTTTTTTCCATTAATTTTCCTTATTTTATCGAGATTTGACCGAAAAAAGGAAGAAAAACGAATAATTTTTGAAAATATAATAAATTTCAATTTTTTTCTTCTTTTTTTCCCTTAATTTTCCTTATTTTATCGAGATTATACCGAAATAAGCAAGAAAAACGAATAATTTTTGCGAAATTTCAATTTTTTTCATCTTTTTTACCCTTAATTTTCCTTATTTTATCGAGATTTGACCGAAAGCAGCAAGAAAAACGAATAATTTTAGCGAAATTTCAATTTCTTTCCTCTTTTATTCCCTTAATTTTCCTTAGTTTATCGAGATTTGAACGGAAAAAGCAAGAAAAACGAATAATTTTAGCGAAATTTCAATTTTTATCCTCTTTTTTCCCTTAATTTTCCTTATTTTATCGAGATTTGACCGAAAAAACCAAGAAAAACGAATAATTTTAGCGAAATTTAAATTTTTTTCCTCTTTTTTTCCCTTAATTTTCCTTATTTTATCGAGATTTGGCCGAACAAAGCAAGTAAAACGAATAATTTTAGCGAAATTTCAATTTTTTTCCTCTTTTTTTACTTCATTCTCCTCATTTAACGAGATTTGACCGAAAAAAGCAAGAAAAACGAATAATTTTATCGAAATAACAATTTTTATCCTCTTTTTTTCCATTAATTTTCCTTATTTTATCGAGATTTGACCGAAAAAAGCAAGAAAAACGAATAATTTTAGCGAAATTTCAATTTTTTTCCTCTTTTTTCCCCTTAATTTTCCTTACTTTATCGAAATTTGACCGCAAAAAGCAAGAAAAACGAATAATTTTAGCGAAATTTCAATTGTTTTCCTCTTTTTTTCCCTTAATTTTCCTTATTTTATCGAGATTTGACCGAAAAAAGCAAGAAAAACGAATAATTATAGATAATATAATAAATTTCAATTTTTTTCTTCTATTTACCCTTAATTTTCCTTATTTGATGCAGATTTGACCGAAAAAAGCAAGAAAAACTTATAATTTTAGCGAAATTTCAATTTTTTTCATCTTTTTTTCCCTTTATTTTCCTTATTTTATCGAGATTTGACCGAAAAAAGCAAGAAAAACGAATAATTTTAGCGAAATTTCAATTTTTTTCCACTTTTTTTTCCCTTAATTTTCCTTATTTAATCGAGATTTGACCGAAAAAAGCAAGAAAAACGAATAATTTTAGTGAAATTTCAATTTTTATCATCTTTTTTCCCTTAATTTTACTTATTTTATCGAGATTTGACCGAAAAAAGCAAGAAAAACGAATAATTTTATCGAAATAACAATTTTTATCCTCTTTTTTTCGATTAATTTTCCTTATTTTATCGAGATTTGACCCAAAAAAGGAAAAAAAACGAATAATTTTAGCGAAATTTCAATTTTTTTCCACTTTTTTTTCCCTTAATTTTCCTTATTTAATCGAGATTTGACCGAAAAAAGCAAGAAAAACGAATAATTTTAGCGAAATATCAATTTTTTTCCTCTTTTTTTCCTTCATTCTCCTCATTTAACGAGATTTGACCGAAAAAAGAAAGAAAAAAGAATAATTTTATCGAAATAACAATTTTTATGCTCTTTTTTTCCATTAATTTTCCTTATTTTATCGAGATTTGACCGAAAAAAGGAAGAAAAACGAATAATTTTTGAAAATATAATAAATTTCAATTTTTTTCTTCTTTTTTTCCCTTAATTTTCCTTATTTTATCGAGATTATACCGAAATAAGCAAGAAAAACGAATAATTTTTGCGAAATTTCAATTTTTTTCATCTTTTTTACCCTTAATTTTCCTTATTTTATCGAGATTTGACCGAAAACAGCAAGAAAAACGAATAATTTTAGCGAAATTTCAATTTCTTTCCTCTTTTATTCCCTTAATTTTCCTTAGTTTATCGAGATTTGAACGGAAAAAGCAAGAAAAACGAATAATTTTAGCGAAATTTCAATTTTTATCCTCTTTTTTCCCTTAATTTTCCTTATTTTATCGAGATTTGACCGAAAAAACCAAGAAAAACGAATAATTTTAGCGAAATTTAAATTTTTTTCCTCTTTTTTTCCCTTAATTTTCCTTATTTTATCGAGATTTGGCCGAACAAAGCAAGTAAAACGAATAATTTTAGCGAAATTTCAATTTTTTTCCTCTTTTTTTACTTCATTCTCCTCATTTAACGAGATTTGACCGAAAAAAGCAAGAAAAACGAATAATTTTATCGAAATAACAATTTTTATCCTCTTTTTTTCCATTAATTTTCCTTATTTTATCGAGATTTGACCGAAAAAAGCAAGAAAAACGAATAATTTTAGCGAAATTTCAATTTTTTTCCTCTTTTTTCCCCTTAATTTTCCTTACTTTATCGAAATTTGACCGCAAAAAGCAAGAAAAACGAATAATTTTAGCGAAATTTCAATTTTTTTCCTCTTTTTTTCCCTTAATTTTCCTTATTTTATCGAGATTTGACCGAAAAAAGCAAGAAAAACGAATAATTATAGATAATATAATAAATTTCAATTTTTTTCTTCTATTTACCCTTAATTTTCCTTATTTGATGCAGATTTGACCGAAAAAAGCAAGAAAAACTTATAATTTTAGCGAAATTTCAATTTTTTTCATCTTTTTTTCCCTTTATTTTCCTTATTTTATCGAGATTTGACCGAAAAAAGCAAGAAAAACGAATAATTTTAGCGAAATTTCAATTTTTTTCCACTTTTTTTTCCCTTAATTTTCCTTATTTAATCGAGATTTGACCGAAAAAAGCAAGAAAAACGAATAATTTTAGCGAAATATCAATTTTTTTCCTCTTTTTTTACTTCATTCTCCTCATTTAACGAGATTTGACCGAAAAAAGCAAGAAAAACGAATAATTTTTGCGAAATTTCAATTTTTTTCATCTTTTTTACCCTTAATTTTCCTTATTTTATCGAGATTTGACCGAAAACAGCAAGAAAAACGAATAATTTTAGCGAAATTTCAATTTCTTTCCTCTTTTTTTCCCTTAATTTTCCTTAGTTTATCGAGATTTGAACGGAAAAAGCAAGAAAAACGAATAATTTTAGCGAAATTTCAATTTTTATCCTCTTTTTTCCCTTAATTTTCCTTATTTTATCGAGATTTGACCGAAAAAACCAAGAAAAACGAATAATTTTAGCGAAATTTAAATTTCTTCCTCTTTTTTTCCCTTAATTTTTCTTATTTTATCGATATTTTACCGAAAAAAACAAGAAAAACGAACAATTTTAGCGAAATATCAATTTTTATCATCTTTTTTCCCTTGATTTTTCTTATTTTATCGAGATTTGACCGAAAAAAGCAAGAAAAACGAATAATTTTATCGAAATTTCAATTTTTATCATCTTGTTTCCCTTGATTTTCCTTATTTAATCGAGATTTGGCCGAAAAAAGCAAGTAAAACGAATAATTTTTGCGAAATTTCAATTTTTTTCCTCTTTTTTTCCATTAATTTTCCTTATTTTATCGAGATTTGACCGAAAAAAGGAAGAAAAACGAATAATTTTAGCGAAATATCAATTTTTATCCTCTTTTTTTCCCTTAATTTTCCTTATTTTATGAAAAGTTTTGACCGAAAAAAGCAAGAAAAACGAATAATTTTAGCGAAATTTAATTTTTTTTCCTCTTTTTTTCCCTTAATTTTCCTTGTTTTATCGAGATTTGACCGAAAAAAGCAAGAAAAACGAATAATTTTATCGAAATAACAATTTTTATCCTCTTTTTTTCCATTAATTTTCCTTATTTTATTGAGATTTGACCGACAAAAGGAAGAAAAACGAATAATTTTAGAAAATATAATAAATTTCAATTTTTTTCTTCTTTTTTTCCCTTAATTTTCCTTATTTTATCGAGATTATACCAAAAAAGCAAGAAAAACGAATAATTTTAGCAAAATTTCAATTTTTTTCATCTTTTTTTCCCTTAAATTTCCTTATTTTATCGAGATTTGACCGAAAAAAGCAAGAAAAACGAATAATTTTAGCGAAATTTCAATTTTTTTCCTCTTTTTTTCCGTTAATTTTTTTAGTTTATCGAGATTTGACCGAAAAAAGCAAGAAAAACGAATAATTTTAGTGAAATTTCAATTTTTATCATCTTTTTTCCCTTAATTTTACTTATTTTATCGAGATTTGACCGAAAAAAGCAAGAAAAACGAATAATTTTATCGAAATAACAATTTTTATCCTCTTTTTTTCGATTAATTTTCCTTATTTTATCGAGATTTGACCGAAAAAAGCAAAAAAAACGAATAATTTTAGAAAATATAATAAATTTCAATTTTTTTCTTCTTTTTTTCCCTTAATTTTCCTTATTTTATCGAGATTTGACCGAAAAAAGCAAGAAAAACGAAAAATTTTATCGAAATAACAATTTTTATCCTCTTTTTTTCGATAAATTTTCCTTATTTTATCGAGATTTGACCGAAAAAAGGAAAAAAAACGAATAATTTTAGCGAAATTTCAATTTTTTTCCACTTTTTTTCCCTTAATTCTCCTTATTTAATCGAGATTTGACCGAAAAAAGCAAGAAAAACGAATAATTTTAGCGAAATATCAATTTTTTTCCTCTTTTTTTCCTTCATTCTCCTCATTTAACGAGATTTGACCGAAAAAAGAAAGAAAAAAGAATAATTTTATCGAAATAACAATTTTTATGCTCTTTTTTTCCATTAATTTTCCTTATTTTATCGAGATTTGACCGAAAAAAGGAAGAAAAACGAATAATTTTAGAAAATATAATAAATTTCAATTTTTTTCTTCTTTTTTTCCCTTAATTTTCCTTATTTTATCGAGATTTGACCGAAAAAAGCAAGAAAAACGAATAATTTTAGCGAAATTTCAATTTTTTTAATCTTTTTTTCCCTTAATTTTCCTTATTTTATCGAGATTTGACCGAAAAAAGCAAGAAAAACGAATAATTTTAGCGAAATTTCATTTTTTTTCCTCTTTCTTTCCCTTAATTTTTTTAGTTTATCGAGATTTGACCGAAAAAAGCAAGAAAAACGAATAATTTTAGCGAAATTTCAATTTTTATCATCTTTTTTCCCTTAATTTTACTTATTTTATCGAGATTTGACCGAAAAAAGCAAGATAAACGAATAATTTTATCGAAATAACAATTTTTATCCTCTTTTTTTCGATTAATTTTCCTTATTTTATCGAGATTTGACCGAAAAAAGGAAGAAAAACGAATTATTCTAGCGAAATTTCAATTGTTTTCCTCTTTTTTTCCCTTTATTTTCCTTATTTTATCGAGATTTGACCGAAAAAAGCAAGAAAAACGAATAATTTTAGCAAAATTTCAATTTTTTTCATCTTTTTTTCCCTTAAATTTCCTTATTTTATCGAGATTAGACCGAAAAAAGCAAGAAAAACGAATAATTTTAGCGAAATTTCAATTTTTTTCCTCTTTTTTTCCCTTAATTTTTTTAGTTTATCGAGATTTGACCGAAAAAAGCAAGAAAAACGAATAATTTTAGTGAAATTTCAATTTTTATCATCTTTTTTCCCTTAATTTTACTTATTTTATCGAGATTTGACCGAAAAAAGCAAGAAAAACGAATAATTTTATCGAAATAACAATTTTTATCCTCTTTTTTTCGATTAATTTTCCTTATTTTATCGAGATTTGACCGAAAAAAGGAAAAAAAACGAATAATTTTAGCGAAATTTCAATTTTTTTCCACTTTTTTTTCCCTTAATTTTCCTTATTTAATCGAGATTTGACCGAAAAAAGCAAGAAAAACGAATAATTTTAGCGAAATATCAATTTTTTTCCTCTTTTTTTCCTTCATTCTCCTCATTTAACGAGATTTGACCGAAAAAAGAAAGAAAAAAGAATAATTTTATCGAAATAACAATTTTTATGCTCTTTTTTTCCATTAATTTTCCTTATTTTATCGAGATTTGACCGAAAAAAGGAAGAAAAACGAATAATTTTTGAAAATATAATAAATTTCAATTTTTTTCTTCTTTTTTTCCCTTAATTTTCCTTATTTTATCGAGATTATACCGAAATAAGCAAGAAAAACGAATAATTTTTGCGAAATTTCAATTTTTTTCATCTTTTTTACCCTTAATTTTCCTTATTTTATCGAGATTTGACCGAAAACAGCAAGAAAAACGAATAATTTTAGCGAAATTTCAATTTCTTTCCTCTTTTATTCCCTTAATTTTCCTTAGTTTATCGAGATTTGAACGGAAAAAGCAAGAAAAACGAATAATTTTAGCGAAATTTCAATTTTTATCCTCTTTTTTCCCTTAATTTTCCTTATTTTATCGAGATTTGACCGAAAAAACCAAGAAAAACGAATAATTTTAGCGAAATTTAAATTTTTTTCCTCTTTTTTTCCCTTAATTTTCCTTATTTTATCGAGATTTGGCCGAACAAAGCAAGTAAAACGAATAATTTTAGCGAAATTTCAATTTTTTTCCTCTTTTTTTACTTCATTCTCCTCATTTAACGAGATTTGACCGAAAAAAGCAAGAAAAACGAATAATTTTATCGAAATAACAATTTTTATCCTCTTTTTTTCCATTAATTTTCCTTATTTTATCGAGATTTGACCGAAAAAAGCAAGAAAAACGAATAATTTTAGCGAAATTTCAATTTTTTTCCTCTTTTTTCCCCTTAATTTTCCTTACTTTATCGAAATTTGACCGCAAAAAGCAAGAAAAACGAATAATTTTAGCGAAATTTCAATTGTTTTCCTCTTTTTTTCCCTTAATTTTCCTTATTTTATCGAGATTTGACCGAAAAAAGCAAGAAAAACGAATAATTATAGATAATATAATATATTTCAATTTTTTTCTTCTATTTACCCTTAATTTTCCTTATTTGATGCAGATTTGACCGAAAAAAGCAAGAAAAACTTATAATTTTAGCGAAATTTCAATTTTTTTCATCTTTTTTTCCCTTTATTTTCCTTATTTTATCGAGATTTGACCGAAAAAAGCAAGAAAAACGAATAATTTTAGCGAAATTTCAATTTTTTTCCTCTTTTTTTTCCCTTAATTTTCCTTATTTTATCGAGATTTGACCGAAAAAAGCAAGAAAAACGAATAATTTCAGCGAAATTTCAATTTTTTTCATCTTTTTTACCCTTAATTTTCCTTATTTTATCGAGATTTGACCGAAAAAAGCAAGAAAAACGAATAATTTTAGCGAAATTTCAATTTTTTTCCTCTTTTTTTCCCTTAATTTTCCTTAGTTTATCGAGATTTGACCGAAAAAAGCAAGAAAAACGAATAATTTTAGCGAAATTTCAATTTTTATCCTATTTTTTCCCTTGATTTTTCTTATTTTATCGAGATTTGACCGAAAAAAGCAAGAAAAACGAATAATTTTAGCGAAATTTCAATTTTTTTCCTCTTTTTTTCTTTTAATTTTCCTTAGTTTATCGAGATTTGACCGAAAAAAGCAAGAAAAACGAACAATTTTAGCGAAATATCAATTTTTATCATCTTTTTTCCCTTGATTTTTCTTATTTTATCGAGATTTGACCGAAAAAAGCAAGAAAAACGAATAATTTTATCGAAATTTCAATTTTTATCATCTTGTTTCCCTTGATTTTCCTTATTTAATCGAGATTTGGCCGAAAAAAGCAAGTAAAACGAATAATTTTTGCGAAATTTCAATTTTTTTCCTCTTTTTTTCCATTAATTTTCCTTATTTTATCGAGATTTGACCTAAAAAAGGAAGAAAAACGAATAATTTTAGCGAAATATCAATTTTTATCCTCTTTTTTTCCCTTAATTTTCCTTATTTTATGAAAAGTTTTGACCGAAAAAAGCAAGAAAAACGAATAATTTTAGCGTAATTTAATTTTTTTTCCTCTTTTTTTCCCTTAATTTTCCTTGTTTTATCGAGATTTGACCGAAAAAAGCAAGAAAAACCAATAATTTTAGCGAAATTTCAATTTTTTTCCACTTTATTCCTTCATTCTCCTCATTTAACGAGCTTTGACCGAAAAAAGCAAGAAAAACGAATAATTTTATCGAAATAACAATTTTTATCCTCTTTTTTTCCATTAATTTTCCTTATTTTATTGAGATTTGACCGACAAAAGGAAGAAAAACGAATAATTTTAGCGAAATTTCAATTGTTTTCCTCTTTTTTACCCTTAATTTTCCTTATTTTATCGAGATTTGACCGAAAAAAGCAAGAAAAACGAATAATTTTAGAAAATATAATAAATTTCAATTTTTTTCTTCTTTTTTTCCCTTAATTTTCCTTATTTTATCGAGATTATACCGAAAAAAGCAAGAAAAACGAATAATTTTAGCAAAATTTCAATTTTTTTCATCTTTTTTTCCCTTAAATTTCCTTATTTTATCGAGATTTGACCGAAAAAAACAAGAAAAACGAATAATTTTAGCGAAATTTCAATTTTTTTCCTCTTTTTTTCCCTTAATTTTTTTAGTTTATCGAGATTTGACCGAAAAAAGCAAGAAAAACGAATAATTTTAGTGATATTTCAATTTTTATCATCTTTTTTCCCTTTAATTTTACTTATTTTATCGAGATTTGACCGAAAAAAGCAAGAAAAACGAATAATTTTATCGAAATAACAATTTTTATCCTCTTTTTTTCGATTAATTTTCCTTATTTTATCGAGATTTGACCGAAAAAAGCAAAAAAAAACGAATAATTTTAGAAAATATAATAAATTTCAATTTTTTTCTTCTTTTTTTCCCTTAATTTTCCTTATTTTATCGAGATTTGACCGAAAAAAGCAAGAAAAACGAATAATTTTATCGAAATAACAATTTTTATCCTCTTTTTTTCGATTAATTTTCCTTATTTTATCGAGATTTGACCGAAAAAAGGAAAAAAAACGAATAATTTTAGCGAAATTTCAATTTTTTTCCACTTTTTTTTCCCTTAATTTTCCTTATTTAATCGAGATTTGACCGAAAAAAGCAAGAAAAACGAATAATTTTAGCGAAATATCAATTTTTTTCCTCTTTTTTTCCTTCATTCTCCTCATTTAACGAGATTTGACCGAAAAAAGAAAGAAAAAAGAATAATTTTATCGAAATAACAATTTTTATGCTCTTTTTTTCCATTAATTTTCCTTATTTTATCGAGATTTGACCGAAAAAAGGAAGAAAAACGAATAATTTTAGAAAATATAATAAATTTCAATTTTTTTCTTCTTTTTTTCCCTTAATTTTCCTTATTTTATCGAGATTATACCGAAAAAAGCAAGAAAAACGAATAATTTTTGCGAAATTTCAATTTTTTTCATCTTTTTTACCCTTAATTTTCCTTATTTTATCGAGATTTGACCGAAAACAGCAAGAAAAACGAATAATTTTAGCGAAATTTCAATTTCTTTCCTCTTTTTTTCCCTTAATTTTCCTTAGTTTATCGAGATTTGAACGGAAAAAGCAAGAAAAACGAATAATTTTAGCGAAATTTCAATTTTTATCCTCTTTTTTCCCTTAATTTTCCTTATTTTATCGAGATTTGACCGAAAAAACCAAGAAAAACGAATAATTTTAGCGAAATTTAAATTTCTTCCTCTTTTTTTCCCTTAATTTTTCTTATTTTATCGATATTTTACCGAAAAAAACAAGAAAAACGAACAATTTTAGCGAAATATCAATTTTTATCATCTTTTTTCCCTTGATTTTTCTTATTTTATCGAGATTTGACCGAAAAAAGCAAGAAAAACGAATAATTTTATCGAAATTTCAATTTTTATCATCTTGTTTCCCTTGATTTTCCTTATTTAATCGAGATTTGGCCGAAAAAAGCAAGTAAAACGAATAATATTTGCGAAATTTCAATTTTTTTCCTCTTTTTTTCCATTAATTTTCCTTATTTTATCGAGATTTGACCGAAAAAAGGAAGAAAAACGAATAATTTTAGCGAAATATCAATTTTTATCCTCTTTTTTTCCCTTAATTTTCCTTATTTTATGAAAAGTTTTGACCGAAAAAAGCAAGAAAAACGAATAATTTTAGCGAAATTTAATTTTTTTTCCTCTTTTTTTCCCTTAATTTTCCTTGTTTTATCGAGATTTGACCGAAAAAAGCAAGAAAAACGAATAATTTTATCGAAATAACAATTTTTATCCTCTTTTTTTCCATTAATTTTCCTTATTTTATTGAGATTTGACCGAAAAAAGGAAGAAAAACGAATAATTTTAGCGAAATTTCAATTGTTTTCCTCTTTTTTTCCCTTAATTTTCCTTATTTTATCGAGATTTGACCGAAAAAAGCAAGAAAAACGAATAATTTTAGAAAATATAATAAATTTCAATTTTTTTCTTCTTTTTTTCCCTTAATTTTCCTTATTTTATCGAGATTATACCGAAAAAAGCAAGAAAAACGAATAATTTTAGCAAAATTTCAATTTTTTTCATATTTTTTTCCCTTAAATTTCCTTATTTTATCGAGATTTGACCGAAAAAAGCAAGAAAAACGAATAATTTTAGCGAAATTTCAATTTTTTTCCTCTTTTTTTCCGTTAATTTTTTTAGTTTATCGAGATTTGACCGAAAAAAGCAAGAAAAACGAATAATTTTAGTGAAATTTCAATTTTTATCATCTTTTTTCCCTTAATTTTACTTATTTTATCGAGATTTGACCGAAAAAAGCAAGAAAAACGAATAATTTTATCGAAATAACAATTTTTATCCTCTTTTTTTCGATTAATTTTCCTTATTTTATCGAGATTTGACCGAAAAAAGCAAAGAAAACGAATAATTTTAGAAAATATAATAAATTTCAATTTTTTTCTTCTTTTTTTCCCTTAATTTTCCTTATTTTATCGAGATTTGACCGAAAAAAGCAAGAAAAACGAAAAATTTTATCGAAATAACAATTTTTATCCTCTTTTTTTCGATAAATTTTCCTTATTTTATCGAGATTTGACCGAAAAAAGGAAAAAAAACGAATAATTTTAGCGAAATTTCAATTTTTTTCCACTTTTTTTCCCTTAATTCTCCTTATTTAATCGAGATTTGACCGAAAAAAGCAAGAAAAACGAATAATTTTAGCGAAATATCAATTTTTTTCCTCTTTTTTTCCTTCATTCTCCTCATTTAACGAGATTTGACCGAAAACAGAAAGAAAAAAGAATAATTTTATCGAAATAACAATTTTTATGCTCTTTTTTTCCATTAATTTTCCTTATTTTATCGAGATTTGACCGAAAAATGGAAGAAAAACGAATAATTTTAGAAAATATAATAAATTTCAATTTTTTTCTTCTTTTTTTCCCTTAATTTTCCTTATTTTATCGAGATTATACCGAAAAAAGCAAGAAAAACGAATAATTTTAGCGAAATTTCAATTTTTTTCATCTTTTTTTCCCTTAATTTTCCTTATTTTATCGAGATTTGACCGAAAAAAGCAAGAAAAACGAATAATTTTAGCGAAATTTCATTTTTTTTCCTCTTTCTTTCCCTTAATTTTTTTAGTTTATCGAGATTTGACCGAAAAAAGCAAGAAAAACGAATAATTTTAGCGAAATTTCAATTTTTATCATCTTTTTTCCCTTAATTTTACTTATTTTATCGAGATTTGACCGAAAAAAGCAAGATAAACGAATAATTTTATCGAAATAACAATTTTTATCCTCTTTTTTTCGATTAATTTTCCTTATTTTATCGAGATTTGACCGAAAAAAGGAAGAAAAACGAATTATTCTAGCGAAATTTCAATTGTTTTCCTCTTTTTTTCCCTTTATTTTCCTTATTTTATCGAGATTTGACCGAAAAAAGCAAGAAAAACGAATAATTTTAGCAAAATTTCAATTTTTTTCATCTTTTTTTCCCTTAAATTTCCTTATTTTATCGAGATTAGACCGAAAAAAGCAAGAAAAACGAATAATTTTAGCGAAATTTCAATTTTTTTCCTCTTTTTTTCCCTTAATTTTTTTAGTTTATCGAGATTTGACCGAAAAAAGCAAGAAAAACGAATAATTTTAGTGAAATTTCAATTTTTATCATCTTTTTTCCCTTAATTTTACTTATTTTATCGAGATTTGACCGAAAAAAGCAAGAAAAACGAATAATTTTATCGAAATAACAATTTTTATCCTCTTTTTTTCGATTAATTTTCCTTATTTTATCGAGATTTGACCGAAAAAAGGAAAAAAAACGAATAATTTTAGCGAAATTTCAATTTTTTTCCACTTTTTTTTCCCTTAATTTTCCTTATTTAATCGAGATTTGACCGAAAAAAGCAAGAAAAACGAATAATTTTAGCGAAATATCAATTTTTTTCCTCTTTTTTTCCTTCATTCTCCTCATTTAACGAGATTTGACCGAAAAAAGAAAGAAAAAAGAATAATTTTATCGAAATAACAATTTTTATGCTCTTTTTTTCCATTAATTTTCCTTATTTTATCGAGATTTGACCGAAAAAAGGAAGAAAAACGAATAATTTTTGAAAATATAATAAATTTCAATTTTTTTCTTCTTTTTTTCCCTTAATTTTCCTTATTTTATCGAGATTATACCGAAATAAGCAAGAAAAACGAATAATTTTTGCGAAATTTCAATTTTTTTCATCTTTTTTACCCTTAATTTTCCTTATTTTATCGAGATTTGACCGAAAACAGCAAGAAAAACGAATAATTTTAGCGAAATTTCAATTTCTTTCCTCTTTTTTTCCCTTAATTTTCCTTAGTTTATCGAGATTTGAACGGAGAAGCAAGAAAAACGAATAATTTTAGCGAAATTTCAATTTTTATCCTCTTTTTTCCCTTAATTTTCCTTATTTTATCGAGATTTGACCGAAAAAAACAAGAAAAACGAATAATTTTAGCGAAATTTAAATTTTTTTTCCTCTTTTTTTCCCTTAATTTTCCTTATTTTATCGAGATTTGGCCGAACAAAGCAAGTAAAACGAATAATTTTAGCGAAATTTCAATTTTTTTCCTCTTTTTTTACTTCATTCTCCTCATTTAACGAGATTTGACCGAAAAAAGCAAGAAAAACGAATAATTTTATCGAAATAACAATTTTTATCCTCTTTTTTTCCATTAATTTTCCTTATTTTATCGAGATTTGACCGAAAAAAGCAAGAAAAACGAATAATTTTAGCGAAATTTCAATTTTTTTCCTCTTTTTTCCCCTTAATTTTCCTTACTTTATCGAAATTTGACCGCAAAAAGCAAGAAAAACGAATAATTTTAGCGAAATTTCAATTGTTTTCCTCTTTTTTTCCCTTAATTTTCCTTATTTTATCGAGATTTGACCGAAAAAAGCAAGAAAAACGAATAATTATAGATAATATAATAAATTTCAATTTTTTTCTTCTATTTACCCTTAATTTTCCTTATTTGATGCAGATTTGACCGAAAAAAGCAAGAAAAACTTATAATTTTAGCGAAATTTCAATTTTTTTCATCTTTTTTTCCCTTTATTTTCCTTATTTTATCGAGATTTGACCGAAAAAAGCAAGAAAAACGAATAATTTTAGCGAAATTTCAATTTTTTTCCTCTTTTTTTTCCCTTAATTTTCCTTATTTTATCGAGATTTGACCGAAAAAAGCAAGAAAAACGAATAATTTCAGCGAAATTTCAATTTTTTTCATCTTTTTTACCCTTAATTTTCCTTATTTTATCGAGATTTGACCGAAAAAAGCAAGAAAAACGAATAATTTTAGCGAAATTTCAATTTTTTTCCTCTTTTTTTCCCTTAATTTTCCTTAGTTTATCGAGATTTGACCGAAAAAAGCAAGAAAAACGAATAATTTTAGCGAAATTTCAATTTTTATCCTATTTTTTCCCTTGATTTTTCTTATTTTATCGAGATTTGACCGAAAAAAGCAAGAAAAACGAATAATTTTAGCGAAATTTCAATTTTTTTCCTCTTTTTTTCCCTTAATTTTCCTTAGTTTATCGAGATTTGACCGAAAAAAGCAAGAAAAACGAACAATTTTAGCGAAATATCAATTTTTATCATCTTTTTTCCCTTTATTTTTCTTATTTTATCGAGATTTGACCGAAAAAAGCAAGAAAAACGAATAATTTTATCGAAATTTCAATTTTTATCATCTTGTTTCCCTTGATTTTCCTTATTTAATCGAGATTTGGCCGAAAAAAGCAAGTAAAACGAATAATTTTTGCGAAATTTCAATTTTTTTCCTCTTTTTTTCCATTAATTTTCCTTATTTTATCGAGATTTGACCGAAAAAAGGAAGAAAAACGAATAATTTTAGCGAAATATCAATTTTTATCCTCTTTTTTTCCCTTAATTTTCCTTATTTTATGAAAAGTTTTGACCGAAAAAAGCAAGAAAAACGAATAATTTTAGCGTAATTTAATTTTTTTTCCTCTTTTTTTCCCTTAATTTTCCTTGTTTTATCGAGATTTGACCGAAAAAAGCAAGAAAAACCAATAATTTTAGCGAAATTTCAATTTTTATCCACTTTATTCCTTCGTTCTCCTCATTTAACGAGCTTTGACCGAAAAAAGCAAAAAAAACGAATAATTTTATCGAAATAACAATTTTTATCCTCTTTTTTTCCATTAATTATCCTTATTTTATTGAGATTTGACCGACAAAAGGAAGAAAAACGAATAATTTTAGCGAAATTTCAATTGTTTTCCTCTTTTTTACCCTTAATTTTCCTTATTTTATCGAGATTTGACCGAAAAAAGCAAGAAAAACGAATAATTTTAGAAAATATAATAAATTTCAATTTTTTTCTTCTTTTTTTCCCTTAATTTTCCTTATTTTATCGAGATTATACCGAAAAAAGCAAGAAAAACGAATAATTTTAGCAAAATTTCAATTTTTTTCATCTTTTTTTCCCTTAAATTTCCTTATTTTATCGAGATTTGACCGAAAAAAACAAGAAAAACGAATAATTTTAGCGAAATTTCAATTTTTTTCCTCTTTTTTTCCCTTAATTTTTTTAGTTTATCGAGATTTGACCGAAAAAAGCAAGAAAAACGAATAATTTTAGTGAAATTTCAATTTTTATCATCTTTTTTCCCTTTAAATTTACTTATTTTATCGAGATTTGACCGAAAAAAGCAAGAAAAACGAATAATTTTATCGAATTAACAATTTTTATCCTCTTTTTTTCGATTAATTTTCCTTATTTTATCGAGATTTGACCGAAAAAAGCAAAAAAAACGAATAATTTTAGAAAATATAATAAATTTCAATTTTTTTCTTCTTTTTTTCCCTTAATTTTCCTTATTTTATCGAGATTTGACCGAAAAAAGCAAGAAAAACGAATAATTTTATCGAAATAACAATTTTTATCCTCTTTTTTTCGATTAATTTTCCTTATTTTATCGAGATTTGACCGAAAAAAGGAAAAAAAACGAATAATTTTAGCGAAATTTCAATTTTTTTCCACTTTTTTTTCCCTTAATTTTCCTTATTTAATCGAGATTTGACCGAAAAAAGCAAGAAAAACGAATAATTTTAGCGAAATATCAATTTTTTTCCTCTTTTTTTCCTTCATTCTCCTCATTTAACGAGATTTGACCGAAAAAAGAAAGAAAAAAGAATAATTTTATCGAAATAACAATTTTTATGCTCTTTTTTTCCATTAATTTTCCTTATTTTATCGAGATTTGACCGAAAAAAGGAAGAAAAACGAATAATTTTAGAAAATATAATAAATTTCAATTTTTTTCTTCTTTTTTTCCCTTAATTTTCCTTATTTTATCGAGATTATACCGAAAAAAGCAAGAAAAACGAATAATTTTTGCGAAATTTCAATTTTTTTCATCTTTTTTACCCTTAATTTTCCTTATTTTATCGAGATTTGACCGAAAACAGCAAGAAAAACGAATAATTTTAGCGAAATTTCAATTTCTTTCCTCTTTTTTCCCTTAATTTTCCTTAGTTTATCGAGATTTGAACGGAAAAAGCAAGAAAAACGAATAATTTTAGCGAAATTTCAATTTTTATCCTCTTTTTTCCCTTAATTTTCCTTATTTTATCGAGATTTGACCGAAAAAACCAAGAAAAACGAATAATTTTAGCGAAATTTAAATTTCTTCCTCTTTTTTTCCCTTAATTTTTCTTATTTTATCGATATTTTACCGAAAAAAACAAGAAAAACGAACAATTTTAGCGAAATATCAATTTTTATCATCTTTTTTCCCTTGATTTTTCTTATTTTATCGAGATTTGACCGAAAAAAGCAAGAAAAACGAATAATTTTATCGAAATTTCAATTTTTATCATCTTGTTTCCCTTGATTTTCCTTATTTAATCGAGATTTGGCCGAAAAAAGCAAGTAAAACGAATAATTTTTGCGAAATTTCAATTTTTTTCCTCTTTTTTTCCATTAATTTTCCTTATTTTATCGAGATTTGACCGAAAAAAGGAAGAAAAACGAATAATTTTAGCGAAATATCAATTTTTATCCTCTTTTTTTCCCTTAATTTTCCTTATTTTATGAAAAGTTTTGACCGAAAAAAGCAAGAAAAACGAATAATTTTAGCGAAATTTAATTTTTTTTCCTCTTTTTTTCCCTTAATTTTCCTTGTTTTATCGAGATTTGACCGAGAAAAGCAAGAAAAACGAATAATTTTATCGAAATAACAATTTTTATCCTCTTTTTTTCCATTAATTTTCCTTATTTTATTGAGATTTGACCGAAAAAAGGAAGAAAAACGAATAATTTTAGCGAAATTTCAATTGTTTTCCTCTTTTTTTCCCTTAATTTTCCTTATTTTATCGAGATTTGACCGAAAAAAGCAAGAAAAACGAATAATTTTAGAAAATATAATAAAATTCAATTTTTTTCTTCTTTTTTTCCCTTAATTTTCCTTATTTTATCGAGATTATACCGAAAAAAGCAAGAAAAACGAATAATTTTAGCAAAATTTCAATTTTTTTCATCTTTTTTTCCCTTAAATTTCCTTATTTTATCGAGATTTGACCGAAAAAAGCAAGAAAAACGAATAATTTTAGCGAAATTTCAATTTTTTTCCTCTTTTTTTCCGTTAATTTTTTTATTTTATCGAGATTTGACCGAAAAAAGCAAGAAAAACGAATAATTTTAGTGAAATTTCAATTTTTATCATCTTTTTTCCCTTAATTTTACTTATTTTATCGAGATTTGACCGAAAAAAGCAAGAAAAACGAAAAATTTTATCGAAATAACAATTTTTATCCTCTTTTTTTCGATAAATTTTCCTTATTTTATCGAGATTTGACCGAAAAAAGGAAAAAAAACGAATAATTTTAGCGAAATTTCAATTTTTTTCCACTTTTTTCCCCTTAATTCTCCTTATTTAATCGAGATTTGACCGAAAAAAGCAAGAAAAACGAATAATTTTAGCGAAATATCAATTTTTTTCCTCTTTTTTTCCTTCATTCTCCTCATTTAACGAGATTTGACCGAAAACAGAAAGAAAAAAGAATAATTTTATCGAAATAACAATTTTTATGCTCTTTTTTTCCATTAATTTTCCTTATTTTATCGAGATTTGACCGAAAAAAGGAAGAAAAACGAATAATTTTAGAAAATATAATAAATTTCAATTTTTTTCTTCTTTTTTTCCCTTAATTTTCCTTATTTTATCGAGATTATACCGAAAAAAGCAAGAAAAACGAATAATTTTAGCGAAATTTCAATTTTTTTCATCTTTTTTTCCCTTAATTTTCCTTATTTTATCGAGATTTGACCGAAAAAAGCAAGAAAAACGAATAATTTTAGCGAAATTTCATTTTTTTTCCTCTTTCTTTCCCTTAATTTTTTTAGTTTATCGAGATTTGACCGAAAAAAGCAAGAAAAACGAATAATTTTATCGAAATAACAATTTTTATCCTCTTTTTTTCCATTAATTTTCCTTATTTTATCGAGATTTGACCGAAAAAAGCAAGAAAAACGAATAATTTTAGCGAAATTTCAATTTTTTTCCTCTTTTTTCCCCTTAATTTTCCTTACTTTATCGAAATTTGACCGCAAAAAGCAAGAAAAACGAATAATTTTAGCGAAATTTCAATTGTTTTCCTCTTTTTTTCCCTTAATTTTCCTTATTTTATCGAGATTTGACCGAAAAAAGCAAGAAAAACGAATAATTATAGATAATATAATAAATTTCAATTTTTTTCTTCTATTTACCCTTAATTTTCCTTATTTGATGCAGATTTGACCGAAAAAAGCAAGAAAAACTTATAATTTTAGCGAAATTTCAATTTTTTTCATCTTTTTTTCCCTTTATTTTCCTTATTTTATCGAGATTTGACCGAAAAAAGCAAGAAAAACGAATAATTTTAGCGAAATTTCAATTTTTTTCCTCTTTTTTTTCCCTTAATTTTCCTTATTTTATCGAGATTTGACCGAAAAAAGCAAGAAAAACGAATAATTTCAACGAAATTTCAATTTTTTTCATCTTTTTTACCCTTAATTTTCCTTATTTTATCGAGATTTGACCGAAAAAAGCAAGAAAAACGAATAATTTTAGCGAAATTTCAATTTTTTTCCTCTTTTTTTCCCTTAATTTTCCTTAGTTTATCGAGATTTGACCGAAAAAAGCAAGAAAAACGAATAATTTTAGCGAAATTTCAATTTTTATCCTATTTTTTCCCTTGATTTTTCTTATTTTATCGAGATTTGACCGAAAAAAGCAAGAAAAACGAATAATTTTAGCGAAATTTCAATTTTTTTCCTCTTTTTTTCCCTTAATTTTCCTTAGTTTATCGAGATTTGACCGAAAAAAGCAAGAAAAACGAACAATTTTAGCGAAATATCAATTTTTATCATCTTTTTTCCCTTTATTTTTCTTATTTTATCGAGATTTGACCGAAAAAAGCAAGAAAAACGAATAATTTTATCGAAATTTCAATTTTTATCATCTTGTTTCCCTTGATTTTCCTTATTTAATCGAGATTTGGCCGAAAAAAGCAAGTAAAACGAATAATTTTTGCGAAATTTCAATTTTTTTCCTCTTTTTTTCCATTAATTTTCCTTATTTTATCGAGATTTGACCGAAAAAAGGAAGAAAAACGAATAATTTTAGCGAAATATCAATTTTTATCCTCTTTTTTTCCCTTAATTTTCCTTATTGTATGAAAAGTTTTGACCGAAAAAAGCAAGAAAAACGAATAATTTTAGCGTAATTTAATTTTTTTTCCTCTTTTTTTCCCTTAATTTTCCTTGTTTTATCGAGATTTGACCGAAAAAAGCAAGAAAAACCAATAATTTTAGCGAAATTTCAATTTTTTTCCACTTTATTCCTTCGTTCTCCTCATTTAACGAGCTTTGACCGAAAAAAGCAAAAAAAACGAATAATTTTATCGAAATAACAATTTTTATCCTCTTTTTTTCCATTAATTTTCCTTATTTTATTGAGATTTGACCGACAAAAGGAAGAAAAACGAATAATTTTAGCGAAATTTCAATTGTTTTCCTCTTTTTTACCCTTAATTTTCCTTATTTTATCGAGATTTGACCGAAAAAAGCAAGAAAAACGAATAATTTTAGAAAATATAATAAATTTCAATTTTTTTCTTCTTTTTTTCCCTTAATTTTCCTTATTTTATCGAGATTATACCGAAAAAAGCAAGAAAAACGAATAATTTTAGCAAAATTTCAATTTTTTTCATCTTTTTTTCCCTTAAATTTCCTTATTTTATCGAGATTTGACCGAAAAAAACAAGAAAAACGAATAATTTTAGCGAAATTTCAATTTTTTTCCTCTTTTTTTCCCTTAATTTTTTTAGTTTATCGAGATTTGACCGAAAAAAGCAAGAAAAACGAATAATTTTAGTGAAATTTCAATTTTTATCATCTTTTTTCCCTTTAAATTTACTTATTTTATCGAGATTTGACCGAAAAAAGCAAGAAAAACGAATAATTTTATCGAATTAACAATTTTTATCCTCTTTTTTTCGATTAATTTTCCTTATTTTATCGAGATTTGACCGAAAAAAGCAAAAAAAAACGAATAATTTTAGAAAATATAATAAATTTCAATTTTTTTCTTCTTTTTTTCCCTTAATTTTCCTTATTTTATCGAGATTTGACCGAAAAAAGCAAGAAAAACGAATAATTTTATCGAAATAACAATTTTTATCCTCTTTTTTTCGATTAATTTTCCTTATTTTATCGAGATTTGACCGAAAAAAGGAAAAAAAACGAATAATTTTAGCGAAATTTCAATTTTTTTCCACTTTTTTTTCCCTTAATTTTCCTTATTTAATCGAGATTTGACCGAAAAAAGCAAGAAAAACGAATAATTTTAGCGAAATATCAATTTTTTTCCTCTTTTTTTCCTTCATTCTCCTCATTTAACGAGATTTGACCGAAAAAAGAAAGAAAAAAGAATAATTTTATCGAAATAACAATTTTTATGCTCTTTTTTTCCATTAATTTTCCTTATTTTATCGAGATTTGACCGAAAAAAGGAAGAAAAACGAATAATTTTAGAAAATATAATAAATTTCAATTTTTTTCTTCTTTTTTTCCCTTAATTTTCCTTATTTTATCGAGATTATACCGAAAAAAGCAAGAAAAACGAATAATTTTTGCGAAATTTCAATTTTTTTCATCTTTTTTACCCTTAATTTTCCTTATTTTATCGAGATTTGACCGAAAACAGCAAGAAAAACGAATAATTTTAGCGAAATTTCAATTTCTTTCCTCTTTTTTTCCCTTAATTTTCCTTAGTTTATCGAGATTTGAACGGAAAAAGCAAGAAAAACGAATAATTTTAGCGAAATTTCAATTTTTATCCTCTTTTTTCCCTTAATTTTCCTTATTTTATCGAGATTTGACCGAAAAAACCAAGAAAAACGAATAATTTTAGCGAAATTTAAATTTCTTCCTTTTTTTTTCCCTTAATTTTTCTTATTTTATCGATATTTTACCGAAAAAAACAAGAAAAACGAACAATTTTAGCGAAATATCAATTTTTATCATCTTTTTTCCCTTGATTTTTCTTATTTTATCGAGATTTGACCGAAAAAAGCAAGAAAAACGAATAATTTTATCGAAATTTCAATTTTTATCATCTTGTTTCCCTTGATTTTCCTTATTTAATCGAGATTTGGCCGAAAAAAGCAAGTAAAACGAATAATTTTTGCGAAATTTCAATTTTTTTCCTCTTTTTTTCCATTAATTTTCCTTATTTTATCGAGATTTGACCGAAAAAAGGAAGAAAAACGAATAATTTTAGCGAAATATCAATTTTTATCCTCTTTTTTTCCCTTAATTTTCCTTATTTTATGAAAAGTTATGACCGAAAAAAGCAAGAAAAACGAATAATTTTAGCGAAATTTAATTTTTTTTCCTCTTTTTTTCCCTTAATTTTCCTTGTTTTATCGAGATTTGACCGAAAAAAGCAAGAAAAACGAATAATTTTATCGAAATAACAATTTTTATCCTCTTTTTTTCCATTAATTTTCCTTATTTTATCGAGATTTGACCGAAAAAAGCAAGAAAAACGAATAATTTTAGAAAATATAATAAATTTCAATTTTTTTCTTCTTTTTTTCCCTTAATTTTCCTTATTTTATCGAGATTATACCGAAAAAAGCAAGAAAAACGAATAATTTTAGCAAAATTTCAATTTTTTTCATCTTTTTTTCCCTTAAATTTCCTTATTTTATCGAGATTTGACCGAAAAAAGCAAGAAAAACGAATAATTTTAGCGAAATTTCAATTTTTTTCCTCTTTTTTTCCGTTAATTTTTTTAGTTTATCGAGATTTGACCGAAAAAAGCAAGAAAAACGAATAATTTTAGTGAAATTTCAATTTTTATCATCTTTTTTCCCTTAATTTTACTTATTTTATCGAGATTTGACCGAAAAAAGCAAGAAAAACGAAAAATTTTATCGAAATAACAATTTTTATCCTCTTTTTTTAAATAAATTTTCCTTATTTTATCGAGATTTGACCGAAAAAAGGAAAAAAAACGAATAATTTTAGCGAAATTTCAATTTTTTTCCACTTTTTTTCCCTTAATTCTCCTTATTTAATCGAGATTTGACCGAAAAAAGCAAGAAAAACGAATAATTTTAGCGAAATATCAATTTTTTTCCTCTTTTTTTCCTTCATTCTCCTCATTTAACGAGATTTGACCGAAAACAGAAAGAAAAAAGAATAATTTTATCGAAATAACAATTTTTATGCTCTTTTTTTCCATTAATTTTCCTTATTTTATCGAGATTTGACCGAAAAAAGGAAGAAAAACGAATAATTTTAGAAAATATAATAAATTTCAATTTTTTTCTTCTTTTTTTCCCTTAATTTTCCTTATTTTATCGAGATTATACCGAAAAAAGCAAGAAAAACGAATAATTTTAGCGAAATTTCAATTTTTTTCATCTTTTTTTCCCTTAATTTTCCTTATTTTATCGAGATTTGACCGAAAAAAGCAAGAAAAACGAATAATTTTAGCGAAATTTCATTTTTTTTCCTCTTTCTTTCCCTTAATTTTTTTAGTTTATCGAGATTTGACCGAAAAAAGCAAAAAAAACGAATAATTTTAGCGAAATTTCAATTTTTATCATCTTTTTTCCCTTAATTTTACTTATTTTATCGAGATTTGACCGAAAAAAGCAAGATAAACGAATAATTTTATCGAAATAACAATTTTTATCCTCTTTTTTTCGATTAATTTTCCTTATTTTATCGAGATTTGACCGAAAAAAGGAAGAAAAACGAATTATTCTAGCGAAATTTCAATTGTTTTCCTCTTTTTTTCCCTTTATTTTCCTTATTTTATCGAGATTTGACCGAAAAAAGCAAGAAAAACGAATAATTTTAGCAAAATTTCAATTTTTTTCATCTTTTTTTCCCTTAAATTTCCTTATTTTATCGAGATTAGACCGAAAAAAGCAAGAAAAACGAATAATTTTAGCGAAATTTCAATTTTTTTCCTCTTTTTTTCCCTTAATTTTTTTAGTTTATCGAGATTTGACCGAAAAAAGCAAGAAAAACGAATAATTTTAGTGAAATTTCAATTTTTATCATCTTTTTTCCCTTAATTTTACTTATTTTATCGAGATTTGACCGAAAAAAGCAAGAAAAACGAATAATTTTATCGAAATAACAATTTTTATCCTCTTTTTTTCGATTAATTTTCCTTATTTTATCGAGATTTGACCGAAAAAAGGAAAAAAAACGAATAATTTTAGCGAAATTTCAATTTTTTTCCACTTTTTTTTCCCTTAATTTTCCTTATTTAATCGAGATTTGACCGAAAAAAGCAAGAAAAACGAATAATTTTAGCGAAATATCAATTTTTTTCCTCTTTTTTTCCTTCATTCTCCTCATTTAACGAGATTTGACCGAAAAAAGAAAGAAAAAAGAATAATTTTATCGAAATAACAATTTTTATGCTCTTTTTTTCCATTAATTTTCCTTATTTTATCGAGATTTGACCGAAAAAAGGAAGAAAAACGAATAATTTTTGAAAATATAATAAATTTCAATTTTTTTCTTCTTTTTTTCCCTTAATTTTCCTTATTTTATCGAGATTATACCGAAATAAGCAAGAAAAACGAATAATTTTTGCGAAATTTCAATTTTTTTCATCTTTTTTACCCTTAATTTTCCTTATTTTATCGAGATTTGACCGAAAACAGCAAGAAAAACGAATAATTTTAGCGAAATTTCAATTTCTTTCCTCTTTTTTTCCCTTAATTTTCCTTAGTTTATCGAGATTTGAACGGAAAAAGCAAGAAAAACGAATAATTTTAGCGAAATTTCAATTTTTATCCTCTTTTTTCCCTTAATTTTCCTTATTTTATCGAGATTTGACCGAAAAAACCAAGAAAAACGAATAATTTTAGCGAAATTTAAATTTTTTTCCTCTTTTTTTCCCTTAATTTTCCTTATTTTATCGAGATTTGGCCGAACAAAGCAAGTAAAACGAATAATTTTAGCGAAATTTCAATTTTTTTCCTCTTTTTTTACTTCATTCTCCTCATTTAACGAGATTTGACCGAAAAAAGCAAGAAAAACGAATAATTTTATCGAATTAACAATTTTTATCCTCTTTTTTTCCATTAATTTTCCTTATTTTATCGAGATTTGACCGAAAAAAGCAAGAAAAACGAATAATTTTAGCGAAATTTCAATTTTTTTCCTCTTTTTTCCCCTTAATTTTCCTTACTTTATCGAAATTTGACCGCAAAAAGCAAGAAAAACGAATAATTTTAGCGAAATTTCAATTGTTTTCCTCATTTTTTCCCTTAATTTTCCTTATTTTATCGAGATTTGACCGAAAAAAGCAAGAAAAACGAATAATTATAGATAATATAATAAATTTCAATTTTTTTCCTCTTTTTTTTCCCTTAATTTTCCTTATTTTATCGAGATTTGACCGAAAAAAGCAAGAAAAACGAATAATTTCAGCGAAATTTCAATTTTTTTCATCTTTTTTACCCTTAATTTTCCTTATTTTATCGAGATTTGACCGAAAAAAGCAAGAAAAACGAATAATTTTAGCGAAATTTCAATTTTTTTCCTCTTTTTTTCCCTTAATTTTCCTTAGTTTATCGAGATTTGACCGAAAAAAGCAAGAAAAACGAATAATTTTAGCGAAATTTCAATTTTTATCCTATTTTTTCCCTTGATTTTTCTTATTTTATCGAGATTTGACCGAAAAAAGCAAGAAAAACGAATAATTTTAGCGAAATTTCAATTTTTTTCCTCTTTTTTTCCCTTAATTTTCCTTAGTTTATCGAGATTTGACCGAAAAAAGCAAGAAAAACGAACAATTTTAGCGAAATATCAATTTTTATCATCTTTTTTCCCTTGATTTTTCTTATTTTATCGAGATTTGACCGAAAAAAGCAAGAAAAACGAATAATTTTATCGAAATTTCAATTTTTATCATCTTGTTTCCCTTGATTTTCCTTATTTAATCGAGATTTGGCCGAAAAAAGCTAGTAAAACGAATAATTTTTGCGAAATTTCAATTTTTTTCCTCTTTTTTTCCATTAATTTTCCTTATTTTATCGAGATTTGACCGAAAAAAGGAAGAAAAACGAATAATTTTAGCGAAATATCAATTTTTATCCTCTTTTTTTCCCTTAATTTTCCTTATTTTATGAAAAGTTTTGACCGAAAAAAGCAAGAAAGACGAATAATTTTAGCGTAATTTAATTTTTTTTCCTCTTTTTTTCCCTTAATTTTCCTTGTTTTATCGAGATTTGACCGAAAAAAGCAAGAAAAACCAATAATTTTAGCGAAATTTCAATTTTTTTCCATTTTATTCCTTCATTCTCCTCATTTAACGAGCTTTGACCGAAAAAAGCAAGAAAAACGAATAATTTTATCGAAATAACAATTTTTATCCTCTTTTTTTCCATTAATTTTCCTTATTTTATTGAGATTTGACCGACAAAAGGAAGAAAAACGAATAATTTTAGCGAAATTTCAATTGTTTTCCTCTTTTTTACCCTTAATTTTCCTTATTTTATCGAGATTTGACCGAAAAAAGCAAGAAAAACGAATAATTTTAGAAAATATAATAAATTTCAATTTTTTTCTTCTTTTTTTCCCTTAATTTTCCTTATTTTATCGAGATTATACCGAAAAAAGCAAGAAAAACGAATAATTTTAGCAAAATTTCAATTTTTTTCATTTTTTTTTCCCTTAAATTTCCTTATTTTATCGAGATTTGACCGAAAAAAACAAGAAAAACGAATAATTTTAGCGAAATTTCAATTTTTTTCCTCTTTTTTTCCCTTAATTTTTTTAGTTTATCGAGATTTGACCGAAAAAAGCAAGAAAAACGAATAATTTTAGTGAAATTTCAATTTTTATCATCTTTTTTCCCTTTAATTTTACTTATTTTATCGAGATTTGACCGAAAAAAGCAAGAAAAACGAATAATTTTATCGAAATAACAATTTTTATCCTCTTTTTTTCGATTAATTTTCCTTATTTTATCGAGATTTGACCGAAAAAAGCAAAAAAAACGAATAATTTTAGAAAAAATAATAAATTTCAATTTTTTTCTTCTTTTTTTCCCTTAATTTTCCTTATTTTATCGAGATTTGACCGAAAAAAGCAAGAAAAACGAATAATTTTATCGAAATAACAATTTTTATCCTCTTTTTTTCGATTAATTTTCCTTATTTTATCGAGATTTGACCGAAAAAAGGAAAAAAACGAATAATTTTAGCGAAATTTCAATTTTTTTCCACTTTTTTTTCCCTTAATTTTCCTTATTTAATCGAGATTTGACCGAAAAAAGCAAGAAAAACGAATAATTTTAGCGAAATATCAATTTTTTTCCTTCATTCTCCTCATTTAACGAGATTTGACCGAAAAAAGAAAGAAAAAAGAATAATTTTATCGAAATAACAATTTTTATGCTCTTTTTTTCCATTAATTTTCCTTATTTTATCGAGATTTGACCGAAAAAAGGAAGAAAAACGAATAATTTTAGAAAATATAATAAA
Source organism: Sympetrum striolatum (assembly GCA_947579665.1). Classification (NCBI taxonomy): domain Eukaryota; kingdom Metazoa; phylum Arthropoda; class Insecta; order Odonata; family Libellulidae; genus Sympetrum; species Sympetrum striolatum. The sequence continues at coordinate 9,898,828 of OX388346.1, forward strand.
TTTCAATTTTTTTCTTCTTTTTTTCCCTTAATTTTCCTTATTTTATCGAGATTATACCGAAAAAAGCAAGAAAAACGAATAATTTTTGCGAAATTTCAATTTTTTTCATCTTTCCTTCCATTAATTTTCCTTATTTTATCGAGATTTGACCGAAAACAGCAAGAAAAACGAATAATTTTAGCGAAATATCAATTTTTATCCTCTTTTTTTCCCTTAATTTTCCTTATTTTATGAAAAGTTTTGACCGAAAAAAGCAAGAAAAACGAATAATTTTCGCGAAATTTAATTTTTTTTCCTCTTTTTTTCCCTTAATTTTCCTTGTTTTGTCGAGATTTGACCGAAAAAAGCACGAAAAACGAATAATTTTAGCGAAATTTCAATTTTTTTCCTCTTTATTCCTTCATTCTTCTCATTTAACGAGCTTTGACCGAAAAAAGCAAGAAAAACGAATAATTTTATCGAAATAACAATTTTTATCCTCTTTTTTTCCATTAATTTTCCTTATTTTATTGAGATTTGACCGAAAAAAGGAAGAAAAACTTATAATTTTAGCGAAATTTCAATTTTTTTCATCTTTTTTTCCCTTTATTTTCCTTATTTTATCGAGATTTGACCGAAAAAAGCAAGAAAAACGAATAATTTTAGCGAAATTTCAATTTTTTTCCTCTTTTTTTTCCCTTAATTTTCCTTATTTTATCGAGATTTGACCGAAAAAAGCAAGAAAAACGAATAATTTCAGCGAAATTTCAATTTTTTTCATCTTTTTTACCCTTAATTTTCCTTATTTTATCGAGATTTGACCGAAAAAAGCAAGAAAAACGAATAATTTTAGCGAAATTTCAATTTTTTTCCTCTTTTTTTCCCTTAATTTTCCTTAGTTTATCGAGATTTGACCGAAAAAAGCAAGAAAAACGAATAATTTTAGCGAAATTTCAATTTTTATCCTATTTTTTCCCTTGATTTTTCTTATTTTATCGAGATTTGACCGAAAAAAGCAAGAAAAACGAATAATTTTAGCGAAATTTCAATTTTTTTCCTCTTTTTTTCCCTTAATTTTCCTTAGTTTATCGAGATTTGACCGAAAAAAGCAAGAAAAACGAACAATTTTAGCGAAATATCAATTTTTATCATCTTTTTTCCCTTGATTTTTCTTATTTTATCGAGATTTGACCGAAAAAAGCAAGAAAAACGAATAATTTTATCGAAATTTCAATTTTTATCATCTTGTTTCCCTTGATTTTCCTTATTTAATCGAGATTTGGCCGAAAAAAGCTAGTAAAACGAATAATTTTTGCGAAATTTCAATTTTTTTCCTCTTTTTTTCCATTAATTTTCCTTATTTTATCGAGATTTGACCGAAAAAAGGAAGAAAAACGAATAATTTTAGCGAAATATCAATTTTTATCCTCTTTTTTTCCCTTAATTTTCCTTATTTTATGAAAAGTTTTGACCGAAAAAAGCAAGAAAGACGAATAATTTTAGCGTAATTTAATTTTTTTTCCTCTTTTTTTCCCTTAATTTTCCTTGTTTTATCGAGATTTGACCGAAAAAAGCAAGAAAAACCAATAATTTTAGCGAAATTTCAATTTTTTTCCATTTTATTCCTTCATTCTCCTCATTTAACGAGCTTTGACAGAAAAAAGCAAGAAAAACGAATAATTTTATCGAAATAACAATTTTTATCCTCTTTTTTTCCATTAATTTTCCTTATTTTATTGAGATTTGACCGACAAAAGGAAGAAAAACGAATAATTTTAGCGAAATTTCAATTGTTTTCCTCTTTTTTACCCTTAATTTTCCTTATTTTATCGAGATTTGACCGAAAAAAGCAAGAAAAACGAATAATTTTAGAAAATATAATAAATTTCAATTTTTTTCTTCTTTTTTTCCCTTAATTTTCCTTATTTTATCGAGATTATACCGAAAAAAGCAAGAAAAACGAATAATTTTAGCAAAATTTCAATTTTTTTCATCTTTTTTTCCCTTAAATTTCCTTATTTTATCGAGATTTGACCGAAAAAAACAAGAAAAACGAATAATTTTAGCGAAATTTCAATTTTTTTCCTCTTTTTTTCCCTTAATTTTTTTAGTTTATCGAGATTTGACCGAAAAAAGCAAGAAAAACGAATAATTTTAGTGAAATTTCAATTTTTATCATCTTTTTTCCCTTTAATTTTACTTATTTTATCGAGATTTGACCGAAAAAAGCAAGAAAAACGAATAATTTTATCGAAATAACAATTTTTATCCTCTTTTTTTCGATTAATTTTCCTTATTTTATCGAGATTTGACCGAAAAAAGCAAAAAAAACGAATAATTTTAGAAAATATAATAAATTTCAATTTTTTTCTTCTTTTTTCCCTTAATTTTCCTTATTTTATCGAGATTTGACCGAAAAAAGCAAGAAAAACGAATAATTTTATCGAAATAACAATTTTTATCCTCTTTTTTTCGATTAATTTTCCTTATTTTATCGAGATTTGACCGAAAAAAGGAAAAAAACGAATAATTTTAGCGAAATTTCAATTTTTTTCCACTTTTTTTTCCCTTAATTTTCCTTATTTAATCGAGATTTGACCGAAAAAAGCAAGAAAAACGAATAATTTTAGCGAAATATCAATTTTTTTCCTCTTTTTTTCCTTCATTCTCCTCATTTAACGAGATTTGACCGAAAAAAGAAAGAAAAAAGAATAATTTTATCGAAATAACAATTTTTATGCTCTTTTTTTCCATTAATTTTCCTTATTTTATCGAGATTTGACCGAAAAAAGGAAGAAAAACGAATAATTTTAGAAAATATAATAAATTTCAATTTTTTTCTTCTTTTTTTCCCTTAATTTTCCTTATTTTATCGAGATTATACCGAAAAAAGCAAGAAAAACGAATAATTTTTGCGAAATTTCAATTTTTTTCATCTTTCCTTCCATTAATTTTCCTTATTTTATCGAGATTTGACCGAAAACAGCAAGAAAAACGAATAATTTTAGCGAAATATCAATTTTTATCCTCTTTTTTTCCCTTAATTTTCCTTATTTTATGAAAAGTTTTGACCGAAAAAAGCAAGAAAAACGAATAATTTTCGCGAAATTTAATTTTTTTTCCTCTTTTTTTCCCTTAATTTTCCTTGTTTTGTCGAGATTTGACCGAAAAAAGCACGAAGCACGAAATAATTTTAGCGAAATTTCAATTTTTTTCCTCTTTATTCCTTCATTCTCCTCATTTAACGAGCTTTGACCGAAAAAAGCAAGAAAAACGAATAATTTTATCGAAATAACAATTTTTTTCCTCTTTTTTTCCATTAATTTTCCTTATTTTATTGAGATTTGACCGAAAAAAGGAAGAAAAACGAATAATTTTAGCGAAATTTCAATTGTTTTCCTCTTTTTTTCCCTTAATTTTCCTTATTTTATCGAGATTTGACCGAAAAAAGCAAGAAAAACGAATAATTTTAGAAAATATAATAAATTTCAATTTTTTTCTTCTTTTTTTCCCTTAATTTTCCTTATTTTATCGAGATTTGACCGAAAAAAGCAAGAAAAACGAATAATTTTAGCAAAATTTCAATTTTTTTCATATTTTTTTCCCTTAAATTTCCTTATTTTATCGAGATTAGACCGAAAAAAGCAAGAAAAACGAATAATTTTAGCGAAATTTCAATTTTTTTCCTCTTTTTTTCCCTTAATTTTTTTAGTTTATCGAGATTTGACCGAAAAAAGCAAGAAAAACGAATAATTTTAGTGAAATTTCAATCTTTATCATCTTTTTTCCCTTAATTTTACTTATTTTATCGAGATTTGACCGAAAAAAGCAAGAAAAACGAATAATTTTATCGAAATAACAATTTTTATCCTCTTTTTTTCGATTAATTTTCCTTATTTTATCGAGATTTGACCGAAAAAAGGAAAAAAAACGAATAATTTTAGCGAAATTTCAATTTTTTTCCACTTTTTTTTCCCTTAATTTTCCTTATTTAATCGAGATTTGACCGAAAAAAGCAAGAAAAACGAATAATTTTAGCGAAATATCAATTTTTTTCCTCTTTTTTTCCTTCATTCTCCTCATTTAACGAGATTTGACCGAAAAAAGAAAGAAAAAAGAATAATTTTATCGAAATAACAATTTTTATGCTATTTTTTTCCATTAATTTTCCTTATTTTATCGAGATTTGACCGAAAAAAGGAAGAAAAACGAATAATTTTAGAAAATATAATAAATTTCAATTTTTTTCTTCTTTTTTTCCCTTAATTTTCCTTATTTTAGTTTAGTTTCCTTATTTTAGTTTAGTTTATCGAGATTTGAACGGAAAAAGCAAGAAAAACGAATAATTTTAGCGAAATTTCAATTTTTATCCTCTTTTTTCCCTTAATTTTCCTTATTTTATCGAGATTTGACCGAAAAAAGCAAGAAAAACGACTAATTTTAGCGAAATATCAATTTTTTTCATCTTTTTTACCCTTAATTTTCCTTATTTTATCGAGATTTGACCGAAAACAGCAAGAAAAACGAATAATTTTAGCGAAATTTCAATTTCTTTCCTCTTTTTTTCCCTTAATTTTCCTTAGTTTATCGAGATTTGAACGGAAAAAGCAAGAAAAACGAATAATTTTAGCGAAATTTCAATTTTTATCCTCTTTTTTCCCTTAATTTTCCTTATTTTATCGAGATTTGACCGAAAAAACCAAGAAAAACGAATAATTTTAGCGAAATATCAATTTTTATCATCTTTTTTCCCTTGATTTTCCTTATTTTATCGAAATTTGACCGAAAAAAGCAAGAAAAACGAATAATTTTAGCGAAATTTCAATTTTTATCCTCTTTTTTTCCCTTAATTAATCGAGATTTAACCGAAAAAAGCATGAAAACGAATAATTATAGCGAAATTTCTATTTTTTTCTTCTTTTTTTCCTTTAATTTTTCTTATTTTATCGAGATTTGACCGAAAAAAGCAAGAAAAACGAATAATTTTAGCGAAATATCAATTTTTATCATCTTTTTTCCCTTGATTTTCCTTATTTTATCGAGATTTGACCGAAAAAAGCAAGAAAAACGAATAATTTTATCGAAATTTCAATTTTTATCATCTTTTTTCCCTTGATTTTCCTTATTTTATCGAGATTTGGCCGAAAAAAGCAAGTAAAACGAATAATTTTTGCGAAATTTCAATTTTTTTCCTCTTTTTTTCCATTAATTTTCCTTATTTAATCGAGATTTGGCCGAAAAAAGCAAGTAAAACGAATAATTTTTGCGAAATTTCAATTGTTTTCCTCTTTTTTTCCCTTAATTTTCCTTATTTTATCGAGATTTGACTGAAAAAAGCAAGAATAACGAATAATTATAGATAATATAATAAATTTCAATTTTTTTCATCTTTTTTTCCCTTAATTTTCCTTATTTTATCGAGATTAGACCGAAAAAAGCAAGAAAAACGAATAATTTTAGCGAAATTTCAATTTCTTTCCTATTTTTTTCCCTTAATTTTCCTTATTTTATCGAGATTTGACCGAAAAAAGCAAGAAAAACGAATAATTTTTGCGAAATTTCAATTTTTTTCATCTTTTTTACCCTTAATTTTCCTTATTTTATCGAGATTTGACCGAAAACAGCAAGAAAAACGAATAATTTTAGCGAAATTTCAATTTCTTTCCTCTTTTTTTCCCTTAATTTTCCTTAGTTTATCGAGATTTGAACGGAAAAAGCAAGAAAAACGAATAATTTTAGCGAAATTTCAATTTTTATCCTCTTTTTTCCCTTAATTTTCCTTATTTTATCGAGATTTGACCAAAAAAACCAAGAAAAACGAATAATTTTAGCGAAATTTAAATTTATTCCTCTTTTTTTCCCTTAATTTTTCTTATTTTATCGATATTTTACCGAAAAAAGCAAGAAAAACGAACAATTTTAGCGAAATATCAATTTTTATCATCTTTTTTCCCTTGATTTTTCTTATTTTATCGAGATTTGACCGAAAAAAGCAAGAAAAACGAATAATTTTATCGAAATTTCAATTTTTATCATCTTGTTTCCCTTGATTTTCCTTATTTAATCGAGATTTGGCCGAAAAAAGCAAGTAAAACGAATAATTTTTGAAAAATTTCAATTTTTTTCCTCTTTTTTTCCATTAATTTTCCTTATTTTATCGAGATTTGACCGAAAAAAGGAAGAAAAACGAATAATTTTAGCGAAATATCAATTTTTATCCTCTTTTTTTCCCTTAATTTTCCTTATTTTATGAAAAGTTTTGACCGAAAAAAGCAAGAAAAACGAATAATTTTAGCGTAATTTAATTTTTTTTCCTCTTTTTTTCCCTTAATTTTCCTTGTTTTAATCGAGATTTGACCGAAAAAAGCAAGAAAAACCAATAATTTTAGCGAAATTTCAATTTTTTTCCACTTTATTCCTTCATTCTCCTCATTTAACGAGCTTTGACCGAAAAAAGCAAGAAAAACGAATAATTTTATCGAAATAACAATTTTTATCCTCTTTTTTTCCATTAATTTTCCTTATTTTATTGAGATTTGACCGACAAAAGGAAGAAAAACGAATAATTTTAGTGAAATTTCAATTGTTTTCCTCTTTTTTTCCCTTAATTTTCCTTATTTTATCGAGATTTGACCGAAAAAAGCAAGAAAAACGAATAATTTTAGAAAATATAATAAATTTCAATTTTTTTCTTCTTTTTTTCCCTTAATTTTCCTTATTTTATCGAGATTATACCGAAAAAAGCAAGAAAAACGAATAATTTTAGCAAAATTTCAATTTTTTTCATCTTTTTTTCCCTTAAATTTCCTTATTTTATCGAGATTTGACCGAAAAAAACAAGAAAAACGAATAATTTTAGCGAAATTTCAATTTTTTTCCTCTTTTTTTCCCTTAATTTTTTTAGTTTATCGAGATTTGACCGAAAAAAGCAAGAAAAACGAATAATTTTAGTGAAATTTCAATTTTTATCATCTTTTTTCCCTTTAATTTTACTTATTTTATCGAGATTTGACCGAAAAAAGCAAGAAAAACGAATAATTTTATCGAAATAACAATTTTTATCCTCTTTTTTTCGATTAATTTTCCTTATTTTATCGAGATTTGACCGAAAAAAGCAAAAAAAACGAATAATTTTAGAAAATATAATAAATTTCAATTTTTTTCTTCTTTTTTTCCCTTAATTTTCCTTATTTTATCGAGATTTGACCGAAAAAAGCAAGAAAAACGAATAATTTTATCGAAATAACAATTTTTATCCTCTTTTTTTCGATTAATTTTCCTTATTTTATCGAGATTTGACCGAAAAAAGGAAAAAAAAACGAATAATTTTAGCGAAATTTCAATTTTTTTCCACTTTTTTTTCCCTTAATTTTCCTTATTTAATCGAGATTTGACCGAAAAAAAGCAAGAAAAACGAATAATTTTAGCGAAATATCAATTTTTTTCCTCTTTTTTTCCTTCATTCTCCTCATTTAACGAGATTTGACCGAAAAAAGAAAGAAAAAAGAATAATTTTATCGAAATAACAATTTTTATGCTCTTTTTTCCATTAATTTTCCTTATTTTATCGAGATTTGACCGAAAAAAGGAAGAAAAACGAATAATTTTAGAAAATATAATAAATTTCAATTTTTTTCTTCTTTTTTTCCCTTAATTTTCCTTATTTTATCGAGATTATACCGAAAAAAGCAAGAAAAACGAATAATTTTTGCGAAATTTCAATTTTTTTCATTTTTCCTTCCATTAATTTTCCTTATTTTATCGAGATTTGACCGAAAACAGCAAGAAAAACGAATAATTTTAGCGAAATATCAATTTTTATCCTCTTTTTTTCCCTTAATTTTCCTTATTTTATGAAAAGTTTTGACCGAAAAAAGCAAGAAAAACGAATAATTTTCGCGAAATTTAATTTTTTTTCCTCTTTTTTTCCCTTAATTTTCCTTGTTTTGTCGAGATTTGACCGAAAAAAGCACGAAAAACGAATAATTTTAGCGAAATTTCAATTTTTTTCCTCTTTATTCCTTCATTCTCCTCATTTAACGAGCTTTGACCGAAAAAAGCAAGAAAAACGAATCATTTTATCGAAATAACAATTTTTATCCTCTTTTTTTCCATTAATTTTCCTTATTTTATTGAGATTTGACCGAAAAAAGGAAGAAAAACGAATAATTTTAGCGAAATTTCAATTGTTTTCCTCTTTTTTTCCCTTAATTTTCCTTATTTTATCGAGATTTGACCGAAAAAAGCAAGAAAAACGAATAATTTTAGGAAATATAATAAATTTCAATTTTTTTCTTCTTTTTTTCCCTTAATTTTCCTTATTTTATCGAGATTATACCGAAAAAAGCAAGAAAAACGAATAATTTTAGCAAAATTTCAATTTTTTTCATCTTTTTTTCCCTTAAATTTCCTTATTTTATCGAGATTAGACCGAAAAAAGCAAGAAAAACGAATAATTTTAGCGAAATTTCAATTTTTTTCCTCTTTTTTTCCCTTAATTTTTTTAGTTTATCGAGATTTGACCGAAAAAAGCAAGAAAAACGAATAATTTTAGTGAAATTTCAATTTTTATCATCTTTTTTCCCTTAATTTTACTTATTTTATCGAGATTTGACCGAAAAAAGCAAGAAAAATGAATAATTTTATCGAAATAACAATTTTTATCCTCTTTTTTTCCATTAATTTTCCTTATTTTATTGAGATTTGACCGAAAAAAGGAAGAAAAACGAATAATTTTAGCGAAATTTCAATTGTTTTCCTCTTTTTTTCCCTTAATTTTCCTTATTTTATCGAGATTTGACCGAAAAAAGCAAGAAAAACGAATAATTTTAGAAAATATAATAAATTTCAATTTTTTTCTTCTTTTTTTCCCTTAATTTTCCTTATTTTATCGAGATTATACCGAAAAAAGCAAGAAAAACGAATAATTTTAGCAAAATTTCAATTTTTTTCATCTTTTTTTCCCTTAAATTTCCTTATTTTATCGAGATTAGACCGAAAAAAGCAAGAAAAACGAATAATTTTAGCGAAATTTCAATTTTTTTCCTCTTTTTTTCCCTTAATTTTTTTAGTTTATCGAGATTTGACCGAAAAAAGCAAGAAAAACGAATAATTTTAGTGAAATTTCAATTTTTATCATCTTTTTTCCCTTAATTTTACTTATTTTATCGAGATTTGACCGAAAAAAGCAAGAAAAATGAATAATTTTATCGAAATAACAATTTTTATCCTCTTTTTTTCGATTTATTTTCCTTATTTTATCGAGATTTGACCGAAAAAAGGAAAAAAAACGAATAATTTTAGCGAAATTTCAATTTTTTTCCACTTTTTTTTCCCTTGATTTTCCTTATTTAATCGAGATTTGACCGAAAAAAGCAAGAAAAACGAATAATTTTAGCGAAATATCAATTTTTTTCCTCTTTTTTTCCTTCATTCTCCTCATTTAACGAGATTTGACCGAAAAAAGAAAGAAAAAAGAATAATTTTATCGAAATAACAATTTTTATGCTATTTTTTTCCATTAATTTTCCTTATTTTATCGAGATTTGACCGAAAAAAGGAAGAAAAACGAATAATTTTAGAAAATATAATAAATTTCAATTTTTTTCTTCTTTTTTTCCCTTAATTTTCCTTATTTTATCGAGATTATACCGAAAAAAGCAAGAAAAACGAATTAATTTTTGCGAAATTTCAATTTTTTTCATCTTTTTTACCCTTAATTTTCCTTATTTTATCGAGATTTGACCGAAAACAGCAAGAAAAACGAATAATTTTAGCGAAATTTCAATTTCTTTCCTCTTTTTTTCCCTTAATTTTCCTTAGTTTATCGAGATTTGAACGGAAAAAGCAAGAAAAACGAATAATTTTAGCGAAATTTCAATTTTTATCCTCTTTTTTCCCTTAATTTTCCTTATTTTATCGAGATTTGACCGAAAAAACCAAGAAAAACGAATAATTTTAGCGAAATTTAAATTTTTTCCTCTTTTTTTCCCTTAATTTTTCTTATTTTATCGATATTTTACCGAAAAAAACAAGAAAAACGAACAATTTTAGCGAAATATCAATTTTTATCATCTTTTTTCCCTTGATTTTTCTTATTTTATCGAGATTTGACCGAAAAAAGCAAGAAAAACGAATAATTTTATCGAAATTTCAATTTTTATCATCTTGTTTCCCTTGATTTTCCTTATTTAATCGAGATTTGGCCGAAAAAAGCAAGTAAAACGAATAATTTTTGCGAAATTTCAATTTTTTTCCTCTTTTTTTCCATTAATTTTCCTTATTTTATCGAGATTTGACCGAAAAAAGGAAGAAAAACGAATAATTTTAGCGAAATATCAATTTTTATCCTCTTTTTTTCCCTTAATTTTCCTTATTTTATGAAAAGTTTTGACCGAAAAAAGCAAGAAAAACGAATAATTTTAGCGAAATTTAATTTTTTTTCCTCTTTTTTACCCTTAATTTTCCTTATTTTATCGAGATTTGACCGAAAAAAGCAAGAAAAACGAATAATTTTAGCGAAATTTCAATTTTTTTCCTCTTTTTTTCCCTTAATTTTCCTTAGTTTATCGAGATTTGACCGAAAAAAGCAAGAAAAACGAATAATTTTAGCGAAATTTCAATTTTTATCCTATTTTTTCCCTTAATTTTCCTTATTTTATCGAGATTTGACCAAAAAAACCAAGAAAAACGAATAATTTTAGCGAAATTTAAATTTTTTTCTCTTTTTTTCCCTTAATTTTCCTTATTTTATCGATATTTGACCGAAAAAAGCATGAAAAACGAATAATTTTAGCGAAATATCAATTTTTATCCTCTTTTTTTCCCTTAATTTTCCTTATTTTATGAAAAGTTTTGACCGAAAAAAGCAAGAAAAACGAATAATTTTCGCGAAATTTAATTTTTTTTCCTCTTTTTTTCCCTTAATTTTCCTTGTTTTGTCGAGATTTGACCGAAAAAAGCACGAAAAACGAATAATTTTAGCGAAATTTCAATTTTTTTCCTCTTTATTCCTTCATTCTCCTCATTTAACGAGCTTTGACCGAAAAAAGCAAGAAAAACGAATCATTTTATCGAAATAACAATTTTTATCCTCTTTTTTTCCATTAATTTTCCTTATTTTATTGAGATTTGACCGAAAAAAGGAAGAAAAACGAATAATTTTAGCGAAATTTCAATTGTTTTCCTCTTTTTTTCCCTTAATTTTCCTTATTTTATCGAGATTTGACCGAAAAAAAGCAAGAAAAACGAATAATTTTAGAAAATATAATAAATTTCAATTTTTTTCTTCTTTTTTTCCCTTAATTTTCCTTATTTTATCGAGATTATACCGAAAAAAGCAAGAAAAACGAATAATTTTAGCAAAATTTCAATTTTTTTCATCTTTTTTTCCCTTAAATTTCCTTATTTTATCGAGATTAGACCGAAAAAAGCAAGAAAAACGAATAATTTTAGCGAAATTTCAATTTTTTTCCTCTTTTTTTCCCTTAATTTTTTTAGTTTATCGAGATTTGACCGAAAAAAGCAAGAAAAACGAATAATTTTAGTGAAATTTCAATTTTTATCATCTTTTTACCCTTAATTTTACTTATTTTATCGAGATTTGACCGAAAAAAGCAAGAAAAATGAATAATTTTATCGAAATAACAATTTTTATCCTCTTTTTTTCGATTTATTTTCCTTATTTTATCGAGATTTGACCGAAAAAAGGAAAAAAAACGAATAATTTTAGCGAAATTTCAATTTTTTTCCACTTTTTTTTCCCTTGATTTTCCTTATTTAATCGAGATTTGACCGAAAAAAGCAAGAAAAACGAATAATTTTAGCGAAATATCAATTTTTTTCCTCTTTTTTTCCTTCATTCTCCTCATTTAACGAGATTTGACCGAAAAAAGAAAGAAAAAAGAATAATTTTATCGAAATAACAATTTTTATGCTATTTTTTTCCATTAATTTTCCTTATTTTATCGAGATTTGACCGAAAAAAGGAAGAAAAACGAATAATTTTAGAAAATATAATAAATTTCAATTTTTTTCTTCTTTTTTTCCCTTAATTTTCCTTATTTTATCGAGATTATACCGAAAAAAGCAAGAAAAACGAATTAATTTTTGCGAAATTTCAATTTTTTTCATCTTTTTTACCCTTAATTTTCCTTATTTTATCGAGATTTGACCGAAAACAGCAAGAAAAACGAATAATTTTAGCGAAATTTCAATTTCTTTCCTCTTTTTTTCCCTTAATTTTCCTTAGTTTATCGAGATTTGAACGGAAAAAGCAAGAAAAACGAATAATTTTAGCGAAATTTCAATTTTTATCCTCTTTTTTCCCTTAATTTTCCTTATTTTATCGTGATTTGACCGAAAAAACCAAGAAAAACGAATAATTTTAGCGAAATTTAAATTTTTTCCTCTTTTTTTCCCTTAATTTTTCTTATTTTATCGATATTTTACCGAAAAAAACAAGAAAAACGAACAATTTTAGCGAAATATCAATTTTTATCATCTTTTTTCCCTTGATTTTTCTTATTTTATCGAGATTTGACCGAAAAAAGCAAGAAAAACGAATAATTTTATCGAAATTTCAATTTTTATCATCTTGTTTCCCTTGATTTTCCTTATTTAATCGAGATTTGGCCGAAAAAAGCAAGTAAAACGAATAATTTTTGCGAAATTTCAATTTTTTTCCTCTTTTTTTCCATTAATTTTCCTTATTTTATCGAGATTTGACCGAAAAAAGGAAGAAAAACGAATAATTTTAGCGAAATATCAATTTTTATCCTCTTTTTTTCCCTTAATTTTCCTTATTTTATGAAAAGTTTTGACCGAAAAAAGCAAGAAAAACGAATAATTTTAGCGAAATTTAATTTTTTTTCCTCTTTTTTACCCTTAATTTTCCTTATTTTATCGAGATTTGACCGAAAAAAGCAAGAAAAACGAATAATTTTAGCGAAATTTCAATTTTTTTCCTCTTTTTTTCCCTTAATTTTCCTTAGTTTATCGAGATTTGACCGAAAAAAGCAAGAAAAACGAATAATTTTAGCGAAATTTCAATTTTTATCCTATTTTTTCCCTTAATTTTCCTTATTTTATCGAGATTTGACCAAAAAAACCAAGAAAAACGAATAATTTTAGCGAAATTTAAATTTTTTTCTCTTTTTTTCCCTTAATTTTCCTTATTTTATCGATATTTGACCGAAAAAAGCATGAAAAACGAATAATTTTAGCGAAATATCAATTTTTATCCTCTTTTTTTCCCTTAATTTTCCTTATTTTATGAAAAGTTTTGACCGAAAAAAGCAAGAAAAACGAATAATTTTCGCGAAATTTAATTTTTTTTCCTCTTTTTTTCCCTTAATTTTCCTTGTTTTGTCGAGATTTGACCGAAAAAAGCACGAAAAACGAATAATTTTAGCGAAATTTCAATTTTTTTCCTCTTTATTCCTTCATTCTCCTCATTTAACGAGCTTTGACCGAAAAAAGCAAGAAAAACGAATCATTTTATCGAAATAACAATTTTTATCCTCTTTTTTTCCATTAATTTTCCTTATTTTATTGAGATTTGACCGAAAAAAGGAAGAAAAACGAATAATTTTAGCGAAATTTCAATTGTTTTCCTCTTTTTTTCCCTTAATTTTCCTTATTTTATCGAGATTTGACCGAAAAAAGCAAGAAAAACGAATAATTTTAGAAAATATAATAAATTTCAATTTTTTTCTTCTTTTTTTCCCTTAATTTTCCTTATTTTATCGAGATTATACCGAAAAAAGCAAGAAAAACGAATAATTTTAGCAAAATTTCAATTTTTTTCATCTTTTTTTCCCTTAAATTTCCTTATTTTATCGAGATTAGACCGAAAAAAGCAAGAAAAACGAATAATTTTAGCGAAATTTCAATTTTTTTCCTCTTTTTTTCCCTTAATTTTTTTAGTTTATCGAGATTTGACCGAAAAAAGCAAGAAAAACGAATAATTTTAGTGAAATTTCAATTTTTATCATCTTTTTTCCCTTAATTTTACTTATTTTATCGAGATTTGACCGAAAAAAGCAAGAAAAATGAATAATTTTATCGAAATAACAATTTTTATCCTCTTTTTTTCGATTTATTTTCCTTATTTTATCGAGATTTGACCGAAAAAAGGAAAAAAAACGAATAATTTTAGCGAAATTTCAATTTTTTTCCACTTTTTTTTCCCTTGATTTTCCTTATTTAATCGAGATTTGACCGAAAAAAGCAAGAAAAACGAATAATTTTAGCGAAATATCAATTTTTTTCCTCTTTTTTTCCTTCATTCTCCTCATTTAACGAGATTTGACCGAAAAAAGAAAGAAAAAAGAATAATTTTATCGAAATAACAATTTTTATGCTATTTTTTTCCATTAATTTTCCTTATTTTATCGAGATTTGACCGAAAAAAGGAAGAAAAACGAATAATTTTAGAAAATATAATAAATTTCAATTTTTTTCTTCTTTTTTTCCCTTAATTTTCCTTATTTTATCGAGATTATACCGAAAAAAGCAAGAAAAACGAATTAATTTTTGCGAAATTTCAATTTTTTTCATCTTTTTTACCCTTAATTTTCCTTATTTTATCGAGATTTGACCGAAAACAGCAAGAAAAACGAATAATTTTAGCGAAATTTCAATTTCTTTCCTCTTTTTTTCCCTTAATTTTCCTTAGTTTATCGAGATTTGAACGGAAAAAGCAAGAAAAACGAATAATTTTAGCGAAATTTCAATTTTTATCCTCTTTTTTCCCTTAATTTTCCTTATTTTATCGAGATTTGACCGAAAAAACCAAGAAAAACGAATAATTTTAGCGAAATTTAAATTTTTTCCTCTTTTTTTCCCTTAATTTTTCTTATTTTATCGATATTTTACCGAAAAAAACAAGAAAAACGAACAATTTTAGCGAAATATCAATTTTTATCATCTTTTTTCCCTTGATTTTTCTTATTTTATCGAGATTTGACCGAAAAAAGCAAGAAAAACGAATAATTTTATCGAAATTTCAATTTTTATCATCTTGTTTCCCTTGATTTTCCTTATTTAATCGAGATTTGGCCAAAAAAAGCAAGTAAAACGAATAATTTTTGCGAAATTTCAATTTTTTTCCTCTTTTTTTCCATTAATTTTCCTTATTTTATCGAGATTTGACCGAAAAAAGGAAGAAAAACGAATAATTTTAGCGAAATATCAATTTTTATCCTCTTTTTTTCCCTTAATTTTCCTTATTTTATGAAAAGTTTTGACCGAAAAAAGCAAGAAAAACGAATAATTTTAGCGAAATTTAATTTTTTTTCCTCTTTTTTACCCTTAATTTTCCTTATTTTATCGAGATTTGACCAAAAAAAGCAAGAAAAACGAATAATTTTAGCGAAATTTCAATTTTTTTCCTCTTTTTTTCCCTTAATTTTCCTTAGTTTATCGAGATTTGACCGAAAAAAGCAAGAAAAACGAATAATTTTAGCGAAATTTCAATTTTTATCCTATTTTTTCCCTTAATTTTCCTTATTTTATCGAGATTTGACCAAAAAAACCAAGAAAAACGAATAATTTTAGCGAAATTTAAATTTTTTTCTCTTTTTTTCCCTTAATTTTCCTTATTTTATCGATATTTGACCGAAAAAAGCAAGAAAAACGAATAATTTTAGCGAAATATCAATTTTTATCATCTTTTTTCCCTTTATTTTCCTTATTTTATCGATATTTGACCGAAAAAAGCAAGAAAAACGAATAATTTTAGCGAAATATCAATTTTTATCCTCTTTTTTTCCCTTAATTTTCCTTATTTTATCGAGATTTGACCGAAAAAAGCAAGAAAAACGAATAATTTTTGCGAAATATCAATTTTTATCATCTTTTTTCCCTTGATTTTCCTTATTTTATCGAAATTTGACCGAAAAAAGCAAGAAAAACGAATAATTTTAGCGAAATTTCAATTTTTATCCTATTTTTTCCCTTAATTTTCCTTATTTTATCGAGATTTGACCAAAAAAACCAAGAAAAACGAATAATTTTAGCGAAATTTAAATTTTTTTCTCTTTTTTTCCCTTAATTTTCCTTATTTTATCGATATTTGACCGAAAAAAGCATGAAAAACGAATAATTTTAGCGAAATATCAATTTTTATCCTCTTTTTTTCCCTTAATTTTCCTTATTTTATGAAAAGTTTTGACCGAAAAAAGCAAGAAAAACGAATAATTTTCGCGAAATTTAATTTTTTTTCCTCTTTTTTTCCCTTAATTTTCCTTGTTTTGTCGAGATTTGACCGAAAAAAGCACGAAAAACGAATAATTTTAGCGAAATTTCAATTTTTTTCCTCTTTATTCCTTCATTCTCCTCATTTAACGAGCTTTGACCGAAAAAAGCAAGAAAAACGAATCATTTTATCGAAATAACAATTTTTATCCTCTTTTTTTCCATTAATTTTCCTTATTTTATTGAGATTTGACCGAAAAAAGGAAGAAAAACGAATAATTTTAGCGAAATTTCAATTGTTTTCCTCTTTTTTTCCCTTAATTTTCCTTATTTTATCGAGATTTGACCGAAAAAAGCAAGAAAAACGAATAATTTTAGAAAATATAATAAATTTCAATTTTTTTCTTCTTTTTTTCCCTTAATTTTCCTTATTTTATCGAGATTATACCGAAAAAAGCAAGAAAAACGAATAATTTTAGCAAAATTTCAATTTTTTTCATCTTTTTTTCCCTTAAATTTCCTTATTTTATCGAGATTAGACCGAAAAAAGCAAGAAAAACGAATAATTTTAGCGAAATTTCAATTTTTTTCCTCTTTTTTTCCCTTAATTTTTTTAGTTTATCGAGATTTGACCGAAAAAAGCAAGAAAAACGAATAATTTTAGTGAAATTTCAATTTTTATCATCTTTTTTCCCTTAATTTTACTTATTTTATCGAGATTTGACCGAAAAAAGCAAGAAAAATGAATAATTTTATCGAAATAACAATTTTTATCCTCTTTTTTTCGATTTATTTTCCTTATTTTATCGAGATTTGACCGAAAAAAGGAAAAAAAACGAATAATTTTAGCGAAATTTCAATTTTTTTCCACTTTTTTTTCCCTTGATTTTCCTTATTTAATCGAGATTTGACCGAAAAAAGCAAGAAAAACGAATAATTTTAGCGAAATATCAATTTTTTTCCTCTTTTTTTCCTTCATTCTCCTCATTTAACGAGATTTGACCGAAAAAAGAAAGAAAAAAGAATAATTTTATCGAAATAACAATTTTTATGCTATTTTTTTCCATTAATTTTCCTTATTTTATCGAGATTTGACCGAAAAAAGGAAGAAAAACGAATAATTTTAGAAAATATAATAAATTTCAATTTTTTTCTTCTTTTTTTCCCTTAATTTTCCTTATTTTATCGAGATTATACCGAAAAAAGCAAGAAAAACGAATTAATTTTTGCGAAATTTCAATTTTTTTCATCTTTTTTACCCTTAATTTTCCTTATTTTATCGAGATTTGACCGAAAACAGCAAGAAAAACGAATAATTTTAGCGAAATTTCAATTTCTTTCCTCTTTTTTTCCCTTAATTTTCCTTAGTTTATCGAGATTTGAACGGAAAAAGCAAGAAAAACGAATAATTTTAGCGAAATTTCAATTTTTATCCTCTTTTTTCCCTTAATTTTCCTTATTTTATCGAGATTTGACCGAAAAAACCAAGAAAAACGAATAATTTTAGCGAAATTTAAATTTTTTCCTCTTTTTTTCCCTTAATTTTTCTTATTTTATCGATATTTTACCGAAAAAAACAAGAAAAACGAACAATTTTAGCGAAATATCAATTTTTATCATCTTTTTTCCCTTGATTTTTCTTATTTTATCGAGATTTGACCGAAAAAAGCAAGAAAAACGAATAATTTTATCGAAATTTCAATTTTTATCATCTTGTTTCCCTTGATTTTCCTTATTTAATCGAGATTTGGCCAAAAAAAGCAAGTAAAACGAATAATTTTTGCGAAATTTCAATTTTTTTCCTCTTTTTTTCCATTAATTTTCCTTATTTTATCGAGATTTGACCGAAAAAAGGAAGAAAAACGAATAATTTTAGCGAAATATCAATTTTTATCCTCTTTTTTTCCCTTAATTTTCCTTATTTTATGAAAAGTTTTGACCGAAAAAAGCAAGAAAAACGAATAATTTTAGCGAAATTTAATTTTTTTTCCTCTTTTTTACCCTTAATTTTCCTTATTTTATCGAGATTTGACCAAAAAAAGCAAGAAAAACGAATAATTTTAGCGAAATTTCAATTTTTTTCCTCTTTTTTTCCCTTAATTTTCCTTAGTTTATCGAGATTTGACCGAAAAAAGCAAGAAAAACGAATAATTTTAGCGAAATTTCAATTTTTATCCTATTTTTTCCCTTAATTTTCCTTATTTTATCGAGATTTGACCAAAAAAACCAAGAAAAACGAATAATTTTAGCGAAATTTAAATTTTTTTCTCTTTTTTTCCCTTAATTTTCCTTATTTTATCGATATTTGACCGAAAAAAGCAAGAAAAACGAATAATTTTAGCGAAATATCAATTTTTATCATCTTTTTTCCCTTTATTTTCCTTATTTTATCGATATTTGACCGAAAAAAGCAAGAAAAACGAATAATTTTAGCGAAATATCAATTTTTATCCTCTTTTTTTCCCTTAATTTTCCTTATTTTATCGAGATTTGACCGAAAAAAGCAAGAAAAACGAATAATTTTTGCGAAATATCAATTTTTATCATCTTTTTTCCCTTGATTTTCCTTATTTTATCGAAATTTGACCGAAAAAAGCAAGAAAAACGAATAATTTTAGCGAAATTTCAATTTTTATCCTCTTTTTTTCCCTTAATTAATCGAGATTTAACCGAAAAAAGCATGAAAACGAATAATTATAGCGAAATTTCTATTTTTTTCTTCTTTTTTTCCTTTAATTTTCCTTATTTTTCGAGATTTGACCGAAAAAAGCAAGAAAAACGAATAATTTTAGCGAAATATCAATTTTTATCATCTTTTTTCCCTTGATTTTCCTTATTTTATCGAGATTTGACCGAAAAAAGCAAGAAAAACGAATAATTTTATCGAAATTTCAATTTTTATCATCTTTTTTCCCTTGATTTTCCTTATTTTATCGAGATTTGGCCGAAAAAAGCAAGTAAAACGAATAATTTTTGATAAAATTTCAATTTTTTTCCTCTTTTTTTCCATTAATTTTCCTTATTTAATCGAGATTTGGCCGAAAAAAGCAAGTAAAACGAATAATTTTTGCGAAATTTCAATTGTATTCCTCTTTTTTTCCCTTAATTTTCCTTATTTTATCGAGATTTGACTGAAAAAAGCAAGAAAAACGAATAATTATAGATAATATAATAAATTTCAATTTTTTTCATCTTTTTTTCCCTTAATTTTCCTTATTTTATTGAGATTTGACCGAAAAAAGCAAGAAAAACGAATAATTTTAGCGAAATTTCAATTTCTTTCCTATTTTTTTCCCTTAATTTTCCTTATTTTATCGAGATTTGACCGAAAAAAGCAAGAAAAACGAATAATTTTTGCGAAATTTCAATTTTTTTCATCTTTTTTACCCTTAATTTTCCTTATTTTATCGAGATTTGACCGAAAACAGCAAGAAAAACGAATAATTTTAGCGAAATTTCAATTTCTATCCTCTTTTTTTCCCTTAATTTTCCTTAGTTAATCGAGATTTGAACGGAAAAAGCAAGAAAAACGAATAATTTTAGCGAAATTTCAATTTTTATCCTCTTTTTTCCCTTAATTTTCCTTATTTTATCGAGATTTGACCGAAAAAACCAAGAAAAACGAATAATTTTAGCGAAATTTAAATTTTTTCCTCTTTTTTTCCCTTAATTTTTCTTATTTTATCGATATTTTACCGAAAAAAGCAAGAAAAACGAACAATTTTAGCGAAATATCAATTTTTATCATCTTTTTTCCCTTGATTTTTCTTATTTTATCGAGATTTGACCGAAAAAAGCAAGAAAAACGAATAATTTTATCGAAATTTCAATTTTTATCATCTTGTTTCCCTTGATTTTCCTTATTTAATCGAGATTTGGCCGAAAAAAGCAAGTAAAACGAATAATTTTTGCGAAATTTCAATTTTTTTCCTCTTTTTTTCCATTAATTTTCCTTATTTTATCGAGATTTGACCGAAAAAAGGAAGAAAAACGAATAATTTTAGCGAAATATCAATTTTTATCCTCTTTTTTTCCCTTAATTTTCCTTATTTTATGAAAAGTTTTGACCGAAAAAAGCAAGAAAAACGAATAATTTTAGCGAAATTTAATTTTTTTTCCTCTTTTTTTCCCTTAATTTTCCTTGTTTTATCGAGATTTGACCGAAAAAAGCAAGAAAAACCAATAATTTTAGCGAAATTTCAATTTTTTTCCACTTTATTCCTTCATTCTCCTCATTTAACGAGCTTTGACCGAAAAAAGCAAGAAAAACGAATAATTTTATCGAAATAACAATTTTTATCCTCTTTTTTTCCATTAATTTTCCTTATTTTATTGAGATTTGACCGACAAAAGGAAGAAAAACGAATAATTTTAGCGAAATTTCAATTGTTTTCCTCTTTTTTTTCCCTTAATTTTCCTTATTTTATCGAGATTTGACCGAAAAAAGCAAGAAAAACGAATAATTTTAGAAAATATAATAAATTTCAATTTTTTTCTTCTTTTTTTCCCTTAATTTTCCTTATTTTATCGAGATTATACCGAAAAAAGCAAGAAAAACGAATAATTTTAGCAAAATTTCAATTTATTTCATCTTTTTTTCCCTTAAATTTCCTTATTTTATCGAGATTTGACCGAAAAAAACAAGAAAAACGAATAATTTTAGCGAAATTTCAATTTTTTTCCACTTTTTTTCCCTTAATTTTTTTAGTTTATCGAGATTTGACCGAAAAAAAGCAAGAAAAACGAATAATTTTAGTGAAATTTCAATTTTTATCATCTTTTTTCCCTTTAATTTTACTTATTTTATCGAGATTTGACCGAAAAAAGCAAGAAAAACGAATAATTTTATCGAAATAACAATTTTTATCCTCTTTTTTTCGATTAATTTTCCTTATTTTATCGAGATTTGACCGAAAAAAGCAAAAAAAAACGAATAATTTTAGAAAATATAATAAATTTCAATTTTTTTCTTCTTTTTTTCCCTTAATTTTCCTTATTTTATCGAGATTTGACCGAAAAAAGCAAGAAAAACGAATACTTTTATCGAAATAACAATTTTTATCCTCTTTTTTTCGATTAATTTTCCTTATTTTATCGAGATTTGACCGAAAAAAGGAAAAAAAACGAATAATTTTAGCGAAATTTCAATTTTTTTCCACTTTTTTTTCCCTTAATTTTCCTTATTTAATCGAGATTTGACCGAAAAAAGCAAGAAAAACGAATAATTTTAGCGAAATATCAATTTTTTTCCTCTTTTTTTCCTTCATTCTCCTCATTTAACGAGATTTGACCGAAAAAAGAAAGAAAAAAGAATAATTTTATCGAAATAACAATTTTTATGCTCTTTTTTTCCATTAATTTTCCTTATTTTATCGAGATTTGACCGAAAAAAGGAAGAAAAACGAATAATTTTAGAAAATATAATAAATTTCAATTTTTTTCTTCTTTTTTTCCCTTAATTTTCCTTATTTTATCGAGATTATACCGAAAAAAGCAAGAAAAACGAATAATTTTTGCGAAATTTCAATTTTTTTCATCTTTCCTTCCATTAATTTTCCTTATTTTATCGAGATTTGACCGAAAACAGCAAGAAAAACGAATAATTTTAGCGAAATATCAATTTTTATCCTCTTTTTTTCCCTTAATTTTCCCTATTTTATGAAAAGTTTTGACCGAAAAAAGCAAGAAAAACGAATAATTTTCGCGAAATTTAATTTTTTTTCCTCTTTTTTTCCCTTAATTTTCCTTGTTTTGTCGAGATTTGACCGAAAAAAGCACAAAAAACGAATAATTTTAGCGAAATTTCAATTTTTTTCCTCTTTATTCCTTCATTCTCCTCATTTAACGAGCTTTGACCGAAAAAAGCAAGAAAAACGAATAATTTTATCGAAATAACAATTTTTATCCTCTTTTTTTCCATTAATTTTCCTTATTTTATTGAGATTTGACCGAAAAAAGGAAGAAAAACGAATAATTTTAGCGAAATTTCAATTGTTTTCCTCTTTTTTTCCCTTAATTTTCCTTATTTTATCGAGATTTGACCGAAAAAAGCAAGAAAAACGAATAATTTTAGAAAATATAATAAATTTCAATTTTTTTCTTCTTTTTTTCCATTAATTTTCCTTATTTTATCGAGATTATACCGAAAAAAGCAAGAAAAACGAATAATTTTAGCAAAATTTCAATTTTTTTCATCTTTTTTTCCCTTAAATTTCCTTATTTTATCGAGATTAGACCGAAAAAAGCAAGAAAAACGAATAATTTTAGCGAAATTTCAATTTTTTTCCTCTTTTTTTCCCTTAATTTTTTTAGTTTATCAAGATTTGACCGAAAAAAGCAAGAAAAACGAATAATTTTAGTGAAATTTCAATTTTTATCATCTTTTTTCCCTTAATTTTACTTATTTTATCGAGATTTGACCGAAAAAAGCAAGAAAAACGAATAATTTTATCGAAATAACAATTTTTATCCTCTTTTTTTCGATTAATTTTCCTTATTTTATCGAGATTTGACCGAAAATAGGAAAAAAAACGAATAATTTTAGCGAAATTTCAATTTTTTTCCACTTTTTTTTCCCTTAATTTTCCTTATTTAATCGAGATTTGACCGAAAAAAGCAAGAAAAACGAATAATTTTAGCGAAATATCAATTTTTTTCCTCTTTTTTTCCTTCATTCTCCTCATTTAACGAGATTTGACCGAAAAAAGAAAGAAAAAAGAATAATTTTATCGAAATAACAATTTTTATGCTATTTTTTTCCATTAATTTTCCTTATTTTATCGAGATTTGACCGAAAAAAGGAAGAAAAACGAATAATTTTAGAAAATATAATAAATTTCAATTTTTTTCTTCTTTTTTTCCCTTAATTTTCCTTATTTTATCGAGATTATACCGAAAAAAGCAAGAAAAACGAATAATTTTTGCGAAATTTCAATTTTTTTCATCTTTTTTACCCTTAATTTTCCTTATTTTATCGAGATTTGACCGAAAACAGCAAGAAAAACGAATAATTTTAGCGAAATTTCAATTTCTTTCCTCTTTTTTTCCCTTAATTTTCCTTAGTTTATCGAGATTTGAACGGAAAAAGCAAGAAAAACGAATAATTTTAGCGAAATTTCAATTTTTATCCTCTTTTTTCCCTTAATTTTCCTTATTTTATCGAGATTTGACCGAAAAAACCAAGAAAAACGAATAATTTTAGCGAAATTTAAATTTTTTCCTCTTTTTTTCCCTTAATTTTTCTTATTTTATCGATATTTTACCGAAAAAAACAAGAAAAACGAACAATTTTAGCGAAATATCAATTTTTATCATCTTTTTTCCCTTGATTTTTCTTATTTTATCGAGATTTGACCGAAAAAAGCAAGAAAAACGAATAATTTTATCGAAATTTCAATTTTTATCATCTTGTTTCCCTTGATTTTCCTTATTTAATCGAGATTTGGCCGAAAAAAGCAAGTAAAACGAATAATTTTTGCGAAATTTCAATTTTTTTCCTCTTTTTTTCCATTAATTTTCCTTATTTTATCGAGATTTGACCGAAAAAAGGAAGAAAAACGAATAATTTTAGCGAAATATCAATTTTTATCCTCTTTTTTTCCCTTAATTTTCCTTATTTTATGAAAAGTTTTGACCGAAAAAAGCAAGAAAAACGAATAATTTTAGCGAAATTTAATTTTTTTTCCTCTTTTTTTCCCTTAATTTTCCTTGTTTTATCGAGATTTGACCGAAAAAAGCAAGAAAAACGAATAATTTTATCGAAATAACAATTTTTATCCTCTTTTTTTCCCTTAATTTTCCTTGTTTTATTGAGATTTGACCGAAAAAAGGAAGAAAAACGAATAATTTTAGCGAAATTTCAATTGTTTTCCTCTTTTTTTCCCTTAATTTTCCTTATTTTATCGAGATTTGACCGAAAAAAGCAAGAAAAACGAATAATTTTAGAAAATATAATAAATTTCAATTTTTTTCTTCTTTTTTTCCCTTAATTTTCCTTATTTTATCGAGATTATACCGAAAAAAGCAAGAAAAACGAATAATTTTAGCAAAATTTCAATTTTTTTCATCTTTTTTTCCCTTAAATTTCCTTATTTTATCGAGATTTGACCGAAAAAAGCAAGAAAAACGAATAATTTTAGCGAAATTTCAATTTTTTTCCTCTTTTTTTCCGTTAATTTTTTTAGTTTATCGAGATTTGACCGAAAAAAGCAAGAAAAACGAATAATTTTAGTGAAATTTCAATTTTTATCATCTTTTTTCCCTTAATTTTACTTATTTTATCGAGATTTGACCGAAAAAAGCAAGAAAAACGAATAATTTTATCGAAATAACAATTTTTATCCTCTTTTTTTCGATTAATTTTCCTTATTTTATCGAGATTTGACCGAAAAAAGCAAAAAAAAACGAATAATTTTAAAAAATATAATAAATTTCAATTTTTTTCTTCTTTTTTTCCCTTAATTTTCCTTATTTTATCGAGATTTGACCGAAAAAAGCAAGAAAAACGAAAAATTTTATCGAAATAACAATTTTTATCCTCTTTTTTTCGATTAATTTTCCTTATTTTATCGAGATTTGACCGAAAAAAGGAAAAAAAAACGAATAATTTTAGCGAAATTTCAATTTTTTTCCAATTTTTTTCCCTTAATTCTCCTTATTTAATCGAGATTTGACCGAAAAAAGCAAGAAAAACGAATAATTTTAGCGAAATATCAATTTTTTTCCTCTTTTTTTCCTTCATTCTCCTCATTTAACGAGATTTGACCGAAAAAAGAAAGAAGAAAGAATAATTTTATCGAAATAACAATTTTTATGCTCTTTTTTTCCATTAATTTTCCTTATTTTATCGAGATTTGACCGAAAAAAGGAAGAAAAACGAATAATTTTAGAAAATATAATAAATTTCAATTTTTTTCTTCTTTTTTTCCCTTAATTTTCCTTATTTTATCGAGATTATACCGAAAAAAGCAAGAAAAAAGAATAATTTTAGCGAAATTTCAATTTTTTTCATCTTTTTTTCCCTTAATTTTCCTTATTTTATCGAGATTTGACCGAAAAAAGCAAGAAAAACGAATAATTTTAGCGAAATTTCATTTTTTTTCCTCTTTCTTTCCCTTAATTTTTTTAGTTTATCGAGATTTGACCGAAAAAAGCAAGAAAAACGAATAATTTTAGCGAAATTTCAATTTTTATCATCTTTTTTCCCTTAATTTTACTTATTTTATCGAGATTTGACCGAAAAAAGCAAGAAAAACGAATAATTTTATCGAAATAACAATTTTTATCCTCTTTTTTTCGATTAATTTTCCTTATTTTATCGAGATTTGACCGAAAAAAGGAAGAAAAACGAATTATTCTAGCGAAATTTCAAATGTTTTCCTCTTTTTTTCCCTTTATTTTCCTTATTTTATCGAGATTTGACCGAAAAAAGCACAAAAAACGAATAATTTTAGCGAAATTTCAATTTTTTTCCTCTTTATTCCTTCATTCTCCTCATTTAACGAGCTTTGACCGAAAAAAGCAAGAAAAACGAATAATTTTATCGAAATAACAATTTTTATCCTCTTTTTTTCCATTAATTTTCCTTATTTTATTGAGATTTGACCGAAAAAAGGAAGAAAAACGAATAATTTTAGCGAAATTTCAATTGTTTTCCTCTTTTTTTCCCTTAATTTTCCTTATTTTATCGAGATTTGACCGAAAAAAGCAAGAAAAACGAATAATTTTAGAAAATATAATAAATTTCAATTTTTTTCTTCTTTTTTTCCATTAATTTTCCTTATTTTATCGAGATTATACCGAAAAAAGCAAGAAAAACGAATAATTTTAGCAAAATTTCAATTTTTTTCATCTTTTTTTCCCTTAAATTTCCTTATTTTATCGAGATTAGACCGAAAAAAGCAAGAAAAACGAATAATTTTAGCGAAATTTCAATTTTTTTCCTCTTTTTTTCCCTTAATTTTTTTAGTTTATCAAGATTTGACCGAAAAAAGCAAGAAAAACGAATAATTTTAGTGAAATTTCAATTTTTATCATCTTTTTTCCCTTAATTTTACTTATTTTATCGAGATTTGACCGAAAAAAGCAAGAAAAACGAATAATTTTATCGAAATAACAATTTTTATCCTCTTTTATTCGATTAATTTTCCTTATTTTATCGAGATTTGACCGAAAATAGGAAAAAAAACGAATAATTTTAGCGAAATTTCAATTTTTTTCCACTTTTTTTTCCCTTAATTTTCCTTATTTAATCGAGATTTGACCGAAAAAAGCAAGAAAAACGAATAATTTTAGCGAAATATCAATTTTTTTCCTCTTTTTTTCCTTCATTCTCCTCATTTAACGAGATTTGACCGAAAAAAGAAAGAAAAAAGAATAATTTTATCGAAATAACAATTTTTATGCTATTTTTTTCCATTAATTTTCCTTATTTTATCGAGATTTGACCGAAAAAAGGAAGAAAAACGAATAATTTTAGAAAATATAATAAATTTCAATTTTTTTCTTCTTTTTTTCCCTTAATTTTCCTTATTTTATCGAGATTATACCGAAAAAAGCAAGAAAAACGAATAATTTTTGCGAAATTTCAATTTTTTTCATCTTTTTTACCCTTAATTTTCCTTATTTTATCGAGATTTGACCGAAAACAGCAAGAAAAACGAATAATTTTAGCGAAATTTCAATTTCTTTCCTCTTTTTTTCCCTTAATTTTCCTTAGTTTATCGAGATTTGAACGGAAAAAGCAAGAAAAACGAATAATTTTAGCGAAATTTCAATTTTTATCCTCTTTTTTCCCTTAATTTTCCTTATTTTATCGAGATTTGACCGAAAAAACCAAGAAAAACGAATAATTTTAGCGAAATTTAAATTTTTTCCTCTTTTTTTCCCTTAATTTTTCTTATTTTATCGATATTTTACCGAAAAAAACAAGAAAAACGAACAATTTTAGCGAAATATCAATTTTTATCATCTTTTTTCCCTTGATTTTTCTTATTTTATCGAGATTTGACCGAAAAAAGCAAGAAAAACGAATAATTTTATCGAAATTTCAATTTTTATCATCTTGTTTCCCTTGATTTTCCTTATTTAATCGAGATTTGGCCGAAAAAAGCAAGTAAAACGAATAATTTTTGCGAAATTTCAATTTTTTTCCTCTTTTTTTCCATTAATTTTCCTTATTTTATCGAGATTTGACCGAAAAAAGGAAGAAAAACGAATAATTTTAGCGAAATATCAATTTTTATCCTCTTTTTTTCCCTTAATTTTCCTTATTTTATGAAAAGTTTTGACCGAAAAAAGCAAGAAAAACGAATAATTTTAGCGAAATTTAATTTTTTTTCCTCTTTTTTTCCCTTAATTTTCCTTGTTTTATCGAGATTTGACCGAAAAAAGCAAGAAAAACGAATAATTTTATCGAAATAACAATTTTTATCCTCTTTTTTTCCCTTAATTTTCCTTGTTTTATTGAGATTTGACCGAAAAAAGGAAGAAAAACGAATAATTTTAGCGAAATTTCAATTGTTTTCCTCTTTTTTTCCCTTAATTTTCCTTATTTTATCGAGATTTGACCGAAAAAAGCAAGAAAAACGAATAATTTTAGAAAATATAATAAATTTCAATTTTTTTCTTCTTTTTTTCCCTAAATTTTCCTTATTTTATCGAGATTTGACCGAAAAAAGCAAGAAAAACGAATAACTTTAGCGAAATTTCAATTTTTTTCCTCTTTTTTCCCTAAATTTTCCTTATTTTATCAAGATTTGACCGAAAAAAGCAAGAAAAACGAATAATTTTAGCGAAATTTCAATTTTTTTCCTCTTTTTTTCCCTTAATTTTCCTTATTTTATCGAGATTTGACCGAAAAAAGCAAGAAAAACGAATAATTTTAGCGAAATATCAATTTTTATCCTCTTTTTTCCCTTGATTTTCCTTATTTTATCGAAATTTGACCGAAAAAAGCAAGAAAAACGAATAATTTAGCGAAATTTCAATTTTTATCCTCTTTTTTTCCCTTAATTAATCGAGATTTAACCGAAAAAAGCATGAAAACGAATAATTATAGTTAAATTTCTATTTTCTTCTTCTTTTTTTCCTTTAATTCTCCTTATTTTATCGAGATTTGACCGAAAAAAGCAAGAAAAACGAATAATTTTAGCGAAATATCAATTTTTATCATCTTTTTTCCCATGATTTTCCTTATTTAATCGAGATTTGACCGAAAAAAGCAAGAAAAACGAATAATTTTAGCGAAATTTCAATTTTTTTCCTCTTTTTTTCCCTTAATTTTCCTTAGTTTATTGAGATTCGACCGAAAAAAGCAAGAAAAACGAATAATTTTTGCGAAATTTCAATTTTTATCCTCTTTTTTTCACTTAATTAATCGAGATTTAACCGAAAAAAGCATGAAAACGAATAATTATAGCGAAATTTCTATTTTTTTCTTCTTTTTTTCCTTTAATTTTCCTTATTTTATCGAGATTTGACCGAAAAAAGCAAGAAAAACGAATAATTTTAGAGAAATATCAATTTTTATCATCTTTTTTCCCTTGATTTTCCTTATTTTATCGAGATTTGACCGAAAAAAGCAAGAAAAACGAATAATTTTATCGAAATTTCAATTTTTATCATCTTTTTTCCCTTGATTTTCCTTATTTTATCGAGATTTGGCCGAAAAAAGCAAGTAAAACGAATAATTTTTGCGAAATTTCAATTTTTTTCCTCTTTTTTTCCATTAATTTTCCTTATTTTATATAGATTTGACCGAAAAAAGGAAGAAAAACGAATAATTTTAGCGAAATTTCAATTGTTTTCCTCTTTTTTTCCCTTAATTTTCCATATTTTATCGAGATTTGACCGAAATAAGCAAAAAAAAACGAATAATTATAGATAATATAATAAATTTCAATTTTTTTCTTCTTTTTTTCCCTAAATTTTCCTTATTTTATGCAGATTTGACCGAAAAAAGCAAGAAAAACGAATAATTTTAGCGAAAATTCAATTTTTTTCATCTTTTTTTCCCTTAATTTTCCTTATTTTATCGAGATTTGACCGAAAAAAGCAAGAAAAACGAATAATTTTAGCGAAATTTCAATTTTTTTCCTATTTTTTTCCCTTAATTTTCCTTATTTTATCGAGATTTGACCGAAAAAAGCAAGAAAAACGAATAATTTCAGCGAAATTTCAATTTTTTTCATCTTTTTTTCCCTTAATTTTCCTTAGTTTATCGAGATTTGACCGGAAAAAGCAAGAAAAACGAATAATATTAAGGAAATTTCAAATTTTATCCTCTTTTTTCCCTTAATTTTCCTTATTTTATCGAGATTTGACCGAAAAAACCAAGAAAAACGAATAATTTTAGCGAAATATCAATTTTTATCATCTTTTTTCCCTTGATTTTCCTTATTTTATCGAGATTTGACCGAAAGAAGCAAGAAAAACGAATAATTTTAGCGAAATTTCAATTTTTTTCCTCTTTTTTTCCCTTAATTTTCCTTAGTTTATTGAGATTTGACCGAAAAAAGCAAGAAAAACGAATAATTTTTGCGAAATTTCAATTTTTATCCTCTTTTTTTCCCTTAATGAATCGAGATTTAACCGAAAAAAGCATGAAATCGAATAATTATAGCGAAATTTCTATTTTTTTCTTCTTTTTTTCCTTTAATTTTCCTTATTTTATCGAGATTTGACCGAAAAAAGCAAGAAAAACGAATAATTTTAGCGAAATATCAATTTTTATCATCTTTTTTCCCTTGATTTTCCTTATTTTATCGAGATTTGACCGAAAAAAGCAAGTAAAACGAATAATTTTATCGAAATTTCAATTTTTATCATCTTTTTTCCCTAGATTTTCCTAATTTTATCGAGATTTGGCCGAAAAAAGCAAGTAAAACGAATAATTTTTGCGAAATTCAATTTGTTTCCTCTTTTTTTCCATTAATTTTCCTTATTTTATCGAGATTTGACCGAAAAAAGGAAGAAAAACGAATAATTTTAGCGAAATATCAATTTTTATCCTCTTTTTTTCCCTTAATTTTCCTTATTTTATGAAAAGTTTTGTCTGAAAAAAGCAAGAAAAACGAATAATTTTAGCGAAATTTCAATTTTTTTCCTCTTTTTTTCCTTCATTCTCCTCATTTAACGAGATTTAACCGAAAAAAGCAAGAAAAACGAATAATTTTATCGAAATAACAATTTTTATCCTCTTTTTTTCCCTTAATTTTCCTTATTTTATCGAGATTTGACCAAAAAAAGCAAGAAAAACGAATAATTTTAAAAAATATAATAAATTTCAATTTTTTTATTCTTTTTTTCCCTTAATTTTTTCTTATTTTATCGAGATTTTACCGAAAAAAGCAAGAAAAACGAATAATTTTAGCGAAATTTCAATTTTTTTCATCTTTTTTTCCCTTAATTTTCCTTATTTTATCGAGATTTGACCGAAAAAAGCAAGAAAAACGAATAATTTTAGCAAAATTTCAATTTTTTTCCTCTTTTTTTCCCTTAATTTTCCTTATATTATCGAGATTTGACCGAAAAAAGCAAGAAAAACGAATAATTTTAGCGAAATTTCAATTTTTATCATCTTTTTTCCCTTAATTTTCCATATTTTATCGAGATTTGACCGAAAAAACCAAGAAAAACGAATAATTTTAGCGAAATTTCAATATTTTCCTCTTTTTTCCCTTAATTTTCCTTATTTTATCGAGATTTGACCGAAAAAAGCAAGAAAAACGAATAATTTTTGCGAAATTTCAATTTTTTTCATCTTTTTTACCCTTAATTTTCCTTATTTTATCGAGATTTGACCGAAAAAAGCAAGAAAAACGAATAATTTTAGCGAAATTTCGATTTCTTTCCTCTTTTTTTCCCTTAATTTTCCTTAGTTTATCGAGATTTGACCGGAAAAAGCAAGAAAAACGAATAATTTTAGCGAAATTTCAATTTTTATCCTCTTTTTTCCCTTAATTTTCCTTATTTTATCGAGATTTGACCGAAAAAACCAAGAAAAACGAAAAATTTTAGCGAAATTTAAATTTTTTCCTCTTTTTTTCCCTTAATTTTTCTTATTTTATCGATATTTGACCGAAAAAAGCAAGAAAAACGAATAATTTTAGTTAAATATCAATTTTTATCATCTTTTTTCCCTTGATTTTCCTTATTTTATCGAGATTTGACCGAAAAAAGCAAGAAAAACGAATAATTTTATCGAAATTTCAATTTTTATCATCTTGTTTCCCTTGATTTTCCTTATTTAATCGAGATTTGACCGAAAAAAGCAAGAAAAACGAATAATTTTAGCGAAATTTCAATTTTTTTCCTCTTTTTTTCCCTTAATTTTCCTTAGTTTATCGAGATTTGACCGAAAAAAGCAAGAAAAACGAATAATTTTAGCGAAATTTCAATTTCTATCCTCTTTTTTTCCCTTAATTAATCGAGATTTAACCGAAAAAAGCATGAAAACGAATAATTATAGCGAAATTTCTATTTTTTTCTTCTTTTTTTCCTTTAATTTTCCTTATTTTATCGAGATTTGACCGAAAAAAGCAAGAAAAACGAATAATTTTAGCGAAATATCAATTTTTATCATCTTTTTTCCCTTGATTTTCCTTATTTTATCGAGATTTGACCGAAAAAAGCAAGAAAAACGAATAATTTTATTGAAATTTCAATTTTTATCATCTTTTTTTCCCTTAATTTTCCTTATTTTATCGAGATTTGGCCGAAAAAAGCAAGTAAAACGAATAATTTTTGCGAAATTCAATTTTTTTCCTCTTTTTTTCCATTAATTTTCCTTATTTTATCGAGATTTGAACGAAAAAAGGAAGAAAAACGAATAATTTTAGCGAAATATCAATTTTTATCCTCTTTTTTTCCCTTAATTTTCCTTATTTTATGAAAAGTTTTGTCCGAAAAAAGCAAGAAAAACGAATAATTTTAGCGAAATTTCAAATTTTTTCCTCTTTTTTTCCCTTAATTTTCCATATTTTATCGAGATTTGGCCGAAAAAAGCAAGTAAAACGAATAATTTTTGCGAAATTCAATTTTTTTCCTCTTTTTTTCCATTAATTTTCCTTATTTTATCGAGATTTGGCCGAAAAAAGCAAGTAAAACGAATAATTTTAGCGAAATATCAATTTTTATCCTCTTTTTTTCCCTTAATTTTCCTTATTTTATGAAAAGTTTTGTCCGAAAAAAGCAAGAAAAACGAATAATTTTAGCGAAATTTCAAATTTTTTCCTCTTTTTTTCCCTTAATTTTCCATATTTTATCGAGATTTGACCGAAAAAAGCAAGAAAAACGAATAATTTTAACGAAATAACAATTTTTATCCTCTATTTTTCCCTTAATTTTCCTTATTTTATCGAGATTTGACCAAAAAAAGCAAGAAAAACGAATAATTCTAAAAAATATAATAAATTTCAATTTTTTTCTTCTTTTTTTCCCTTAATTTTCCTTATTTTATCGAGATTTTACCGAAAAAAGTAAGAAAAACGAATAATTTTAGCGAAATTTCAATTTTTTTCATCTTTTTTTCCCATAATTTTTCTTATTTTATCGAGATTTTACCGAAAAAAGCAAGAAAAACGAATAATTTTAGCAAAATTTCAATTTTTTTCCTCTTTTTCCCCTTAATTTTCCTTATTTTATCGAGATTTGACCGAAAAAAGCAAGAAAAACGAATAATTTTAGCGAAATTTCAATTTTTTTCATCTTTTTTTCCCTTAATTTTCCTTATTTTATCGAGATTTGACCGAAAAAAGCAAGAAAAACGAATAATTTTAGCGAAATTTCAATTTTTTTCCTCTTTTTTTCCCTTAATTTTTTTTGTTTATCGAGATTTGACCGAAAAAAGCAAGAAAAAAGAATAATTTTAGCGAAATTTCAATTTTTATCATCTTTTTTCCCTTAATTTTCCATATTTTATCGAGATTTGACCGTAAAAACCAAGAAAAACGAATAATTTTAGCGAAATTTCAATATTTTCCTCTTTTTTTCCCTTAATTTTCCTTATTTTATCGATATTTGACCGAAAATAGCAAGAAAAACGAATAATTTTAGCGAAATATCAATTTTATCATCTTTTTTCCCTTGATTTTCCTTATTTTATCAAGATTTGACCGAAAAAAGCAAGAAAAACGAATAATTTTAGCGAAATATCAATTTTTATCCTCTTTTCTTCCCTTAATTGTCCTTATTTTATCGAGATTTGACCGAAAAAAGCAAGAAAAACGAATAACTTTAGCGAAATTTCAATTTTTTTCCTCTTTTTTTCCCTTAATTTTCCTTATCTTATCGAGATTTGACCGAAAAAAGCAAGAAAAACGAATAATTTTAGCGAAATTTCAATTTTTTTCCTCTTTTTTTCCTTCATTCTCCTCATTTAACGAGATTTGACCGAAAAAAGCAAGAAAAACGAATAATTTTAGCGAAATTTAAATTTTTATCCTCTTTTTTCCCTTAATTAATCGAGATTTAACCGAAAAAAGCAAGAAAACAAATAATTATAGCGAAATTTCAATTTTTTTCTTCTTTTTTTCCCTTAATTTTCCTTATTTTATCGAGATTTGACCGAAAAAAGGCAAGAAAAACGAATAATTTTATCGAAATTTCAATTTTTATCATCTTGTTTCCGTTGATTTTCCTTATTTAATCGAGATTTGACCGAAAAAAGCAAGAAAAACGAATAATTTTAGCGAAATTTCAATTTTTTTCCTCTTTTTTTCCCTTAATTTTCCTTAGTTTATCGAGATTTGACCGAAAAAAGCAAGAAAAACGAATAATTTTAGCGAAATTTCAATTTTTATCCTCTTTTTTCCCTTAATTAATCGAGATTTAACCGAAAAAAGCATGGAAACGAATAATTATAGCGAAATTTCTATTTTTTTCTTCTTTTTTTCCTTTAATTTTCCTTATTTTATCGAGATTTGACCGAAAAAAGCAAGAAAAACGAATAATTTTAGCGAAATATCAATTTTTATCATCTTTTTTCCCTTGATTTTCCTTATTTTATCGAGATTTGACCGAAAAAAGCAAGAAAAACGAATAATTTTATCGAAATTTCAATTTTTATCATCTTTTTCCCCTAGATTTTCCTAATTTTATCGAGATTTGGCCGAAAAAAGCAAGTAAAACGAATAATTTTTGCGAAATTCAATTTTTTTCCTCTTTTTTTCCATTAATTTTCCTTATTTTATCGAGATTTGACCGAAAAAAGGAAGAAAAACGAATAATTTTAGCGAAATATCAATTTTTATCCTCTTTTTTTCCCTTAATTTTCCTTATTTTATGTAAAGTTTTGTCCGAAAAAAGCAAGAAAAACGAATAATTTAAGCGAAATTTCAATTTTTTTCCTCTTTTTTTCCCTTAATTTTCCATATTTTATCGAGATTTGACCGAAAAAAGCAAGAAAAACGAATAATTTTATCGAAATAACAATTTTTATCCTCTTTTTTTCCCTTAATTTTCCTTATTTTATCGAGATTTGACCGAAAAAAGCAAGAAAAACGAATAATTTTAGCGAAATTTCAATTTTTATCATCTTTTTTCCCTTAATTTTCCATATTTTATCGAGATTTGACCGAAAAAACCAAGAAAAACGAATAATTTTAGCGAAATTTCAATATTTTCCTCTTTTTTTTCCCTTGATTTTCCTTATTTTATCAAGATTTGACCGAAAAAAGCAAGAAAAACGAATAATTTTATCGAAATATCAATTTTTATCCTCTTTTCTTCCCTTAATTTTCCTTATTTCATCGAGATTTGACCGAAAAAAGCAAGAAAAACGAATAATTTTAGCGAAATTTCAATTTTTTTCCTCTTTTTTTCCCTTAATTTTCCTTATTTTATCGAGATTTGACCGAAAAAAGCAAGAAAAACGAATAATTTTAGCGAAATTTCAATTTTTTTCCTCTTTTTTTCCTTCATTCTCCTCATTTAACGAGATTTGACCGAAAAAAGCAAGAAAAACGAATAATTTTAGCGAAATTTAAATTTTTATCCTCTTTTTTTCCCTTAATTAATCGAGATTTAACCGAAAAAAGCAAGAAAACAAATAATTATAGCGAAATTTCAATTTTTTTCTTCTTTTTTTCCCTTAATTTTCCTTATTTTATCGAGATTTGACCGAAAAAAGGCAAGAAAAACGAATAATTTTAGCGAAATATCAATTTTTATCATATTTTTTCCCTTGATTTTCCTTATTTTATCGAGATTTGACCGAAAAAGCAAGAAAAACGAATAATTTTATCGAAATTTCAATTTTTATCATCTTTTTTCCCTTGATTTTCCTTATTTTATCGAGATTTGACCGAAAAAAGCAAGAAAAACGAATAATTTTAGCGAAATATCAATTTATATCCTCTTTTTTCCCTTAATTTTCCTTATTTTATCGAGATTTGACCGAAAAAAGCAAGAAAAACGAATAACTTTATCGAAATTTCAATTTCTATCCTCTTCTTTTCCTTTAATTTTGCTTATTTTATCGAGATTTGACCGAAAAAAGCAGGAAAAACGAATAATTTTAGCGAAATTTCAATTTTTATCCTCTTTTTTCCCTTAATTTTCCTTATTTTATCGAGATTTGACCGAAAAAAGCAAGAAAAACGAATAATTTTAGCGAAATTTAAATTTTTTTCCTCTTTTTTTCCCTTAATTTTCCTCGTTTTTATCGAGGTTTGACCGAAAAAAGCAAGAAAAACGAATAATTTTAGCGAAATTTCAATTTTTTTCCTCTTTTTTTCCTTCATTCTCCTCATTTAACGAGATTTGACCGAAAAAAGCAAGAAAAACGAATTATTTTATCAAAATAACAATTTTTATCCTCTTTTTTTCCCTTAATTCTCCTTATTTTATCGAGATTTGACCAAAAAAAGCAAGAAAAACGAATAATTTTAGAAAATATAATAAATTTCAATTTTTTTCTTCTTTTTTTCCCTTAATTTTCCTTATTTTGTCGAGATTTTACCGCAAAAAGCAAGAAAAACGAATAATTTTAGCGAAGTTTCAATTGTTTTCCTCTTTTTTTCCCTTAATTTTCCTTAGTTAATCGAGATTTGACCGAAAAAAGCAAGAAAAACGAATAATTATAGATAATATAATAAATTTCAATTTTTTTCTTCTTTTTTTCCCTTAATGTTCCTTATTTTATCGAGATTTGACCGAAAAAAGCAAGAAAAACGAATAATTTTAGCG
This sequence comes from Sympetrum striolatum, assembly GCA_947579665.1. Lineage (NCBI taxonomy): Eukaryota > Metazoa > Arthropoda > Insecta > Odonata > Libellulidae > Sympetrum > Sympetrum striolatum. Next base: position 9,935,191 of record OX388346.1, read on the forward strand.
AAATTTCAATTTTTTTCATCTTTTTTTCCCTTCATTTTCCTTATTTTATCGAGATTTGACCGAAAAAAGCAAGAGAAACGAATAATTTTAGCGAAATTTCAATTTTTTTCCTCTTTTTTTCCCTTAATTTTCCTTATTTTATCGAGATTTGACCGAAAAAAGCAAGAAAAACGAATAATTTTAGCGAAATTTCAATTTTTTTCATCTTTTTTTCCCTTAATTTTCCTTATTTTATCGAGATTTGACCGAAAAAAGCAAGAAAAACGAATAATTTTAGCGAAATTTCAATTTTTTTCCTCTTTTTTTCCCTTAATTTTCCTTAGTTTATCGAGATTTGACCGAAAAAAGCAAGAAAAACGAATAATTTTAGCGAAATTTCAATTTTTATCCTCTTTTTTCCCTTAATTTTGCTTATTTTATCGAGATTTTACCGAAAAAAGCAAAAAAAAACGAATAATTTTAGCGAAATATCAATTTTTATCATCTTTTTTCCCTTAATTTCCCTTATTTTATCGAGATTTGACCAAAAAAGCAAGAAAAACGAATAACTTTAGCGAAATTTCAATTTTTTTCCTCTTTTTTTCCCTTAATTTTCCTTATTTTATCGAGATTTGGCCGAAAAAAGCAAGTAAAACGAATAATTTTAGCGAAATTTCAATTTTTATCCTCTCTTTTCCCTTAAGTTTCTTTATTTTATCGAGATTTGACCGAAAAAAGCAAGAAAAACGAATAATTTTATCGAAATTTCAATTTTTATCCTCTTTTTTTCCCTTAATTTTCCTTATTTTATCGAGATTTGACCGAGAAAAGCAAGAAAAACGAATAATTTTAGCGAAATTTCAATTTTTTTCCACTTTTTTTCCCTTAATTTTCCTTATTTTATCGAGATTTGACCGAAAAAAGAAAGAAAAACGAATAATTTTAGCGAAATATCAATTTTTATCCTCTCTTTTCCCTTAATTTTCCTTATTTTATCGAGATTTGACCGAAAAAAGCAAGAAAAACGATTAATTTTCGCGAAATATCAGTTTTTATCATCTTTTTTCCCTTGATTTTCCTTATTTTATCGAGATTTGACCGAAAAAAGCAAGAAAAACGAATAATTTTATCGAAATTTCAATTTTTATCATCTTTTTTCCCTTGATTTTCCTTATTTTATCGAGATTTTATCGAAAAAAGCTAGAAAAACGAATAATTTTATCGAAATTTCAATTTTTATCATCTTTTTTCCCTTGATTTTCCTTATTTTATCGAGATTTGACCGAAAAAAGCAAGAAAAACGAATAATTTTAGCGAAATATCAATTTTTATCCTCTTTTTTTCCCTTAATTTTTTTAGTTTATCGAGATTTGACCGAAAAAAGCAAGAAAAACGAATAATTTTATCGAAATTTCAATTTTTATCATCTTTTTTCCCTTAATTTTCCTTATTTTATCGAGATTTGACCGAAAAAATCAACAAAAACGAATCATTTTAGTGAAATTTCAATTTTTTTCCTCTTTATTTTCTTTAATTTACATCATTTTATCAAGAATTCATTTTAAAATGCCGTAAAAACGAATAATTACAGAGAATTTTCAATTGTTCTCCTCTTTTTTCTTTAAGTTTCCTTATTTTATCGAGATATGATCGAAAAAACAACAAAAACGAATAATTTCAGCGAAATTTTCATTGTTTTCCTTAATTTTCCTCATTTTATCGAGATATTATCCAAAAAAGAACCAAAAACGGTATAATTTTAGCGTAAATTCATTTTTTTTCCTTTTATTTTTCCATAATCTTCCTCATTTTATCGAGATATAATCGAAGAAAGCAACAAAAACGTATAATTTTAGCAAAATTTCAATTTTTTTCCCGTTTATTTTCCAAAATGTTTCTCATTTTATCGAGATATTATCGAAAAAAGAAAAAAACGAATAATTTTAGTGAAATTTCAATTTTATCCTCTTTTTTTCTTTATTTTCCATATTTTATGTAGGTATTATCGAAAAAAGCAACAAAATCGTATAATTTTAGCGAAATTTCAAATTTTTTCCTTTTTTTCCTTAATTTTCGTAATTTTTTCGACATATTATCGAAAAAAGCAACAAAACGAATAATTTTAGCGAAAATTCCTTTTTTTCCTATAATTATTTCCTCAATTTTCCTCATTTTATCAAGATATTATTGAAAAAAGAAACAAAAACGATAAAATTTTAGCGAAATTTCAATTTTTATCCTCTTTTTTTCTTCAATTTTCCTCATTTTATCGAGGTATTACCGAAAAATGCAAGAAAACGAATAATTTTAGCAAAATTTCATTTTTTTTTCCTCTTCTTTTCCCTAAATTTTCCACATTTTATCGAGATATGAACGAAAAAAGCAACAAAAACTAATAGTGTTAGCGAAATTTCAATGTTTTTCCTCTTTTTTTCCTTATATTTCATCATTTTATCGTGGTATTAACAAAAAAAGCAACAAAAACGAATAATTTTGGCGAAATTTCAATTTTTTTCCTCATTATTTTCTTTAATTTACCTCATTTTATCGAGAATTCATTTTAAAAAGCCACAAAAACGAATAATTATTAAGAAATTTCAATTTTTTTCCCCATTTTTTTCCTAAATTTTCCTCATTTTATCGAGAAATTATCGAAAAAAGAAACAAAACAGATAATTTTAGCAAAATTTCAATTTTTTTTTCTTAAATACCCTCATTTTATAGAGATATGACCGAAAAATCAACAAAAACAAATAATTTTAGTGAAATTTCAATGTTTTCCTCTTTTTTCCCGAAATTTTCCACATATAATCGAGATATGACCGAAAAAAGCAACAAAAACGAATAATTTTAGCGAAATTTTAATTTTTTTTCCTGTTTGTTTTCCTTAATTTTCCTCATTTTATCGATATATTATCAAAAAATGCAGCAATAACCGATAATTTTAGCAAAATTATATTTTTTCCCTCTTTTTTTTCCTTAATTTTCCTCATTTTATCGGGATATTATTGAAAAATGCAACAAAAAGAGATAATTTTAGCGACATTTCAATTTTTTCCTCTTTTTTCCGTGAATTTTACACATTTTATCAAGATATGACCGAAAAAAGAAACAAAAACGAATAGTGTTAGCGAAATTTCAATATTTTTCCTCTTTTTTTTCTCATTTTATCGAGATATTATCGAAAAGAGCAACAAATACGAATAATTTAAGCGAAAATTCAATTTTTACCTCTTTTTTCCCTTTATTTTCCTCATTTTATCGAGATATCTCCGAGTTATGAAACGAAAACGATTAATTATAGAGAAATTTCAATTTTTCTCCTCTTTTTCTCCTTAATTTTCTTCATTTTATCGAAATATGATCGAAAAAAGAAAGAAAAACGAATAATTTTAGCGAAATATCAATTGGTTTCCTTAATTTTCCTCATTTTATCAAGATATGACCGAAGAAAGCAACAAATACGGTAAATTTTAGCGAAAAATCAATTTTTTTCCTCAATTATTTACTCAATTTTCCTCATTTTATCGATATATTATCGAAAAAAGCAACAAAATCGAAAAACTTTAGCGAAAAATCAATTTTTCCCTCAATTATTTCCTGAATTTTACTCATTTTATCGAGATATTATCGAAAAAAGCAACAGAATCGAATAATTTTAGCAAAATTTCAATTTTTTTCCTCTTTTTTCCTTAATTTTCCTTATTTTATCGAGATTTGACCGAAAAAAGGCAAGAAAAACGAATAATTTTATCGAAATTTCAATTTTTATCATCTTGTTTCCGTTGATTTTCCTTATTTAATCGAGATTTGACCGAAAAAAGCAAGAAAAACGAATAATTTTAGCGAAATTTCAATTTTTTTCCTCTTTTTTTCCCTTAATTTTCCTTAGTTTATCGAGATTTGACCGAAAAAAGCAAGAAAAACGAATAATTTTAGCGAAATTTCAATTTTTATCCTCTTTTTTCCCTTAATTAATCGAGATTTAACCGAAAAAAGCATGGAAACGAATAATTATAGCGAAATTTCTATTTTTTTCTTCTTTTTTTCCTTTAATTTTCCTTATTTTATCGAGATTTGACCGAAAAAAGCAAGAAAAACGAATAATTTTAGCGAAATATCAATTTTTATCATCTTTTTTCCCTTGATTTTCCTTATTTTATCGAGATTTGACCGAAAAAAGCAAGAAAAACGAATAATTTTATCGAAATTTCAATTTTTATCATCTTTTTTCCCTAGATTTTCCTAATTTTATCGAGATTTGGCCGAAAAAAGCAAGTAAAACGAATAATTTTTGCGAAATTCAATTTTTTTCCTCTTTTTTTCCATTAATTTTCCTTATTTTATCGAGATTTGACCGAAAAAAGGAAGAAAAACGAATAATTTTAGCGAAATATCAATTTTTATCCTCTTTTTTTCCCTTAATTTTCCTTATTTTATGTAAAGTTTTGTCCGAAAAAAGCAAGAAAAACGAATAATTTAAGCGAAATTTCAATTTTTTTCCTCTTTTTTTCCCTTAATTTTCCATATTTTATCGAGATTTGACCGAAAAAAGCAAGAAAAACGAATAATTTTATCGAAATAACAATTTTTATCCTCTTTTTTTCCCTTAATTTTCCTTATTTTTTCGAGATTTGACCGAAAAAAGCAAGAAAAACGAATAATTTTAGCGAAATTTCAATTTTTATCATCTTTTTTCCCTTAATTTTCCATATTTTATCGAGATTTGACCGAAAAAACCAAGAAAAACGAATAATTTTAGCGAAATTTCAATATTTTCCTCTTTTTTTTCCCTTGATTTTCCTTATTTTATCAAGATTTGACCGAAAAAAGCAAGAAAAACGAATAATTTTAGCGAAATATCAATTTTTATCCTCTTTTCTTCCCTTAATTTTCCTTATTTCATCGAGATTTGACCGAAAAAAGCAAGAAAAACGAATAATTTTAGCGAAATTTCAATTTTTTTCCTCTTTTTTTCCCTTAATTTTCCTTATTTTATCGAGATTTGACCGAAAAAAGCAAGAAAAACGAATAATTTTAGCGAAATTTCAATTTTTTTCCTCTTTTTTTCCTTCATTCTCCTCATTTAACGAGATTTGACCGAAAAAAGCAAGAAAAACGAATAATTTTAGCGAAATTTAAATTTTTATCCTCTTTTTTTCCCTTAATTAATCGAGATTTAACCGAAAAAAGCAAGAAAACAAATAATTATAGCGAAATTTCAATTTTTTTCTTCTTTTTTTCCCTTAATTTTCCTTATTTTATCGAGATTTGACCGAAAAAAGGCAAGAAAAACGAATAATTTTAGCGAAATATCAATTTTTATCATATTTTTTCCCTTGATTTTCCTTATTTTATCGAGATTTGACCGAAAAAGCAAGAAAAACGAATAATTTTATCGAAATTTCAATTTTTATCATCTTTTTTCCCTTGATTTTCCTTATTTTATCGAGATTTGACCGAAAAAAGCAAGAAAAACGAATAATTTTAGCGAAATATCAATTTATATCCTCTTTTTTCCCTTAATTTTCCTTATTTTATCGAGATTTGACCGAAAAAAGCAAGAAAAACGAATAACTTTATCGAAATTTCAATTTCTATCCTCTTCTTTTCCTTTAATTTTGCTTATTTTATCGAGATTTGACCGAAAAAAGCAGGAAAAACGAATAATTTTAGCGAAATTTTAATTTTTATCCTCTTTTTTCCCTTAATTTTCCTTATTTTATCGAGATTTGACCGAAAAAAGCAAGAAAAACGAATAATTTTAGCGAAATTTAAATTTTTTTCCTCTTTTTTTCCCTTAATTTTCCTCGTTTTTATCGAGGTTTGACCGAAAAAAGCAAGAAAAACGAATAATTTTAGCGAAATTTCAATTTTTTTCCTCTTTTTTTCCTTCATTCTCCTCATTTAACGAGATTTGACCGAAAAAAGCAAGAAAAACGAATTATTTTATCAAAATAACAATTTTTATCCTCTTTTTTTCCCTTAATTCTCCTTATTTTATCGAGATTTGACCAAAAAAAGCAAGAAAAACGAATAATTTTAGAAAATATAATAAATTTCAATTTTTTTCTTCTTTTTTTCCCTTAATTTTCCTTATTTTGTCGAGATTTTACCGCAAAAAGCAAGAAAAACGAATAATTTTAGCGAAGTTTCAATTGTTTTCCTCTTTTTTTCCCTTAATTTTCCTTAGTTAATCGAGATTTGACCGAAAAAAGCAAGAAAAACGAATAATTATAGATAATATAATAAATTTCAATTTTTTTCTTCTTTTTTTCCCTTAATGTTCCTTATTTTATCGAGATTTGACCGAAAAAAGCAAGAAAAACGAATAATTTTAGCGAAATTTCAATTTTTTTCATCTTTTTTTCCCTTCATTTTCCTTATTTTATCGAGATTTGACCGAAAAAAGCAAGAGAAACGAATAATTTTAGCGAAATTTCAATTTTTTTCCTCTTTTTTCCCTTAATTTTCCTTATTTTATCGAGATTTGACCGAAAAAAGCAAGAAAAACGAATAATTTTAGCGAAATTTCAATTTTTTTCATCTTTTTTTCCCTTAATTTTCCTTATTTTATCGAGATTTGACCGAAAAAAGCAAGAAAAACGAATAATTTTAGCGAAATTTCAATTTTTTTCCTCTTTTTTTCCCTTAATTTTCCTTAGTTTATCGAGATTTGACCGAAAAAAGCAAGAAAAACGAATAATTTTAGCGAAATTTCAATTTTTATCCTCTTTTTTCCCTTAATTTTGCTTATTTTATCGAGATTTTACCGAAAAAAGCAAAAAAAACGAATAATTTTAGCGAAATATCAATTTTTATCATCTTTTTTCCCTTAATTTCCCTTATTTTATCGAGATTTGACCAAAAAAGCAAGAAAAACGAATAACTTTAGCGAAATTTCAATTTTTTTCCTCTTTTTTTCCCTTAAGTTTCCTTATTTTATCGAGATTTGGCCGAAAAAAGCAAGTAAAACGAATAATTTTAGCGAAATTTCAATTTTTATCCTCTCTTTTCCCTTAAGTTTCTTTATTTTATCGAGATTTGACCGAAAAAAGCAAGAAAAACGAATAATTTTATCGAAATTTCAATTTTTATCCTCTTTTTTTCCCTTAATTTTCCTTATTTTATCGAGATTTGACCGAGAAAAGCAAGAAAAACGAATAATTTTAGCGAAATTTCAATTTTTTTCCACTTTTTTTCCCTTAATTTTCCTTATTTTATCGAGATTTGACCGAAAAAAGAAAGAAAAACGAATAATTTTAGCGAAATATCAATTTTTATCCTCTCTTTTCCCTTAATTTTCCTTATTTTATCGAGATTTGACCGAAAAAAGCAAGAAAAACGATTAATTTTCGCGAAATATCAGTTTTTATCATCTTTTTTCCCTTGATTTTCCTTATTTTATCGAGATTTGACCGAAAAAAGCAAGAAAAACGAATAATTTTATCGAAATTTCAATTTTTATCATCTTTTTTCCCTTGATTTTCCTTATTTTATCGAGATTTTATCGAAAAAAGCAAGAAAAACGAATAATTTTATCGAAATTTCAATTTTTATCATCTTTTTTCCCTTGATTTTCCTTATTTTATCGAGATTTGACCGAAAAAAGCAAGAAAAACGAATAATTTTAGCGAAATATCAATTTTTATCCTCTTTTTTTCCCTTAATTTTTTTAGTTTATCGAGATTTGACCGAAAAAAGCAAGAAAAACGAATAATTTTATCGAAATTTCAATTTTTATCATCTTTTTTCCCTTAATTTTCCTTATTTTATCGAGATTTGACCGAAAAAATCAACAAAAACGAATCATTTTAGTGAAATTTCAATTTTTTTCCTCTTTATTTTCTTTAATTTACATCATTTTATCAAGAATTCATTTTAAAATGCCGTAAAAACGAATAATTACAGAGAATTTTCAATTGTTCTCCTCTTTTTTCTTGAAGTTTCCTTATTTTATCGAGATATGATCGAAAAAACAACAAAAACGAATAATTTCAGCGAAATTTTCATTGTTTTCCTTAATTTTCCTCATTTTATCGATATATTATCGAAGAAAGCAACAAAATCGAAAAACTTTAGCGAAAAATCAATTTTTCCCTCAATTATTTCCTGAATTTTACTCATTTTATCGAGATATTATCGAAAAAAGCAACAGAATCGAATAATTTTAGCAAAATTTCAATTTTTTTCCTCTTTTTTCCTTAATTTTCCTTATTTTATCGAGATTTGACCGAAAAAAGGCAAGAAAAACGAATAATTTTATCGAAATTTCAATTTTTATCATCTTGTTTCCGTTGATTTTCCTTATTTAATCGAGATTTGACCGAAAAAAGCAAGAAAAACGAATAATTTTAGCGAAATTTCAATTTTTTTCCTCTTTTTTTCCCTTAATTTTCCTTAGTTTATCGAGATTTGACCGAAAAAAGCAAGAAAAACGAATAATTTTAGCGAAATTTCAATTTTTATCCTCTTTTTTCCCTTAATTAATCGAGATTTAACCGAAAAAAGCATGGAAACGAATAATTATAGCGAAATTTCTATTTTTTTCTTCTTTTTTTCCTTTAATTTTCCTTATTTTATCGAGATTTGACCGAAAAAAGCAAGAAAAACGAATAATTTTAGCGAAATATCAATTTTTATCATCTTTTTTCCCTTGATTTTCCTTATTTTATCGAGATTTGACCGAAAAAAGCAAGAAAAACGAATAATTTTATCGAAATTTCAATTTTTATCATCTTTTTTCCCTAGATTTTCCTAATTTTATCGAGATTTGGCCGAAAAAAGCAAGTAAAACGAATAATTTTTGCGAAATTCAATTTTTTTCCTCTTTTTTTCCATTAATTTTCCTTATTTTATCGAGATTTGACCGAAAAAAGGAAGAAAAACGAATAATTTTAGCGAAATATCAATTTTTATCCTCTTTTTTTCCCTTAATTTTCCTTATTTTATGTAAAGTTTTGTCCGAAAAAAGCAAGAAAAACGAATAATTTAAGCGAAATTTCAATTTTTTTCCTCTTTTTTTCCCTTAATTTTCCATATTTTATCGAGATTTGACCGAAAAAAGCAAGAAAAACGAATAATTTTATCGAAATAACAATTTTTATCCTCTTTTTTTCCCTTAATTTTCCTTATTTTTTCGAGATTTGACCGAAAAAAGCAAGAAAAACGAATAATTTTAGCGAAATTTCAATTTTTATCATCTTTTTTCCCTTAATTTTCCATATTTTATCGAGATTTGACCGAAAAAACCAAGAAAAACGAATAATTTTAGCGAAATTTCAATATTTTCCTCTTTTTTTTCCCTTGATTTTCCTTATTTTATCAAGATTTGACCGAAAAAAGCAAGAAAAACGAATAATTTTAGCGAAATATCAATTTTTATCCTCTTTTCTTCCCTTAATTTTCCTTATTTCATCGAGATTTGACCGAAAAAAGCAAGAAAAACGAATAATTTTAGCGAAATTTCAATTTTTTTCCTCTTTTTTTCCCTTAATTTTCCTTATTTTATCGAGATTTGACCGAAAAAAGCAAGAAAAACGAATAATTTTAGCGAAATTTCAATTTTTTTCCTCTTTTTTTCCTTCATTCTCCTCATTTAACGAGATTTGACCGAAAAAAGCAAGAAAAACGAATAATTTTAGCGAAATTTAAATTTTTATCCTCTTTTTTTCCCTTAATTAATCGAGATTTAACCGAAAAAAGCAAGAAAACAAATAATTATAGCGAAATTTCAATTTTTTTCTTCTTTTTTTCCCTTAATTTTCCTTATTTTATCGAGATTTGACCGAAAAAAGGCAAGAAAAACGAATAATTTTAGCGAAATATCAATTTTTATCATATTTTTTCCCTTGATTTTCCTTATTTTATCGAGATTTGACCGAAAAAGCAAGAAAAACGAATAATTTTATCGAAATTTCAATTTTTATCATCTTTTTTCCCTTGATTTTCCTTATTTTATCGAGATTTGACCGAAAAAAGCAAGAAAAACGAATAATTTTAGCGAAATATCAATTTATATCCTCTTTTTTCCCTTAATTTTCCTTATTTTATCGAGATTTGACCGAAAAAAGCAAGAAAAACGAATAACTTTATCGAAATTTCAATTTCTATCCTCTTCTTCTCCTTTAATTTTGCTTATTTTATCGAGATTTGACCGAAAAAAGCAGGAAAAACGAATAATTTTAGCGAAATTTCAATTTTTATCCTCTTTTTTCCCTTAATTTTCCTTATTTTATCGAGATTTGACCGAAAAAAGCAAGAAAAACGAATAATTTTAGCGAAATTTAAATTTTTTTCCTCTTTTTTTCCCTTAATTTTCCTCGTTTTTATCGAGGTTTGACCGAAAAAAGCAAGAAAAACGAATAATTTTAGCGAAATTTCAATTTTTTTCCTCTTTTTTTCCTTCATTCTCCTCATTTAACGAGATTTGACCGAAAAAAGCAAGAAAAACGAATTATTTTATCAAAATAACAATTTTTATCCTCTTTTTTTCCCTTAATTCTCCTTATTTTATCGAGATTTGACCAAAAAAAGCAAGAAAAACGAATAATTTTAGAAAATATAATAAATTTCAATTTTTTTCTTCTTTTTTTCCCTTAATTTTCCTTATTTTGTCGAGATTTTACCGCAAAAAGCAAGAAAAACGAATAATTTTAGCGAAGTTTCAATTGTTTTCCTCTTTTTTTCCCTTAATTTTCCTTAGTTAATCGAGATTTGACCGAAAAAAGCAAGAAAAACGAATAATTATAGATAATATAATAAATTTCAATTTTTTTCTTCTTTTTTTCCCTTAATGTTCCTTATTTTATCGAGATTTGACCGAAAAAAGCAAGAAAAACGAATAATTTTAGCGAAATTTCAATTTTTTTCATCTTTTTTTCCCTTCATTTTCCTTATTTTATCGAGATTTGACCGAAAAAAGCAAGAGAAACGAATAATTTTAGCGAAATTTCAATTTTTTTCCTCTTTTTTTCCCTTAATTTTCCTTATTTTATCGAGATTTGACCGAAAAAAGCAAGAAAAACGAATAATTTTAGCGAAATTTCAATTTTTTTCATCTTTTTTTCCCTTAATTTTCCTTATTTTATCGAGATTTGACCGAAAAAAGCAAGAAAAACGAATAATTTTAGCGAAATTTCAATTTTTTTCCTCTTTTTTTCCCTTAATTTTCCTTAGTTTATCGAGATTTGACCGAAAAAAGCAAGAAAAACGAATAATTTTAGCGAAATTTCAATTTTTATCCTCTTTTTTCCCTTAATTTTGCTTATTTTATCGAGATTTTACCGAAAAAAGCAAAAAAAAACGAATAATTTTAGCGAAATATCAATTTTTATCATCTTTTTTCCCTTAATTTCCCTTATTTTATCGAGATTTGACCAAAAAAGCAAGAAAAACGAATAACTTTAGCGAAATTTCAATTTTTTTCCTCTTTTTTTCCCTTAATTTTCCTTATTTTATCGAGATTTGGCCGAAAAAAGCAAGTAAAACGAATAATTTTAGCGAAATTTCAATTTTTATCCTCTCTTTTCCCTTAAGTTTCTTTATTTTATCGAGATTTGACCGAAAAAAGCAAGAAAAACGAATAATTTTATCGAAATTTCAATTTTTATCCTCTTTTTTTCCCTTAATTTTCCTTATTTTATCGAGATTTGACCGAGAAAAGCAAGAAAAACGAATAATTTTAGCGAAATTTCAATTTTTTTCCACTTTTTTTCCCTTAATTTTCCTTATTTTATCGAGATTTGACCGAAAAAAGAAAGAAAAACGAATAATTTTAGCGAAATATCAATTTTTATCCTCTCTTTTCCCTTAATTTTCCTTATTTTATCGAGATTTGACCGAAAAAAGCAAGAAAAACGATTAATTTTCGCGAAATATCAGTTTTTATCATCTTTTTTCCCTTGATTTTCCTTATTTTATCGAGATTTGACCGAAAAAAGCAAGAAAAACGAATAATTTTATCGAAATTTCAATTTTTATCATCTTTTTTCCCTTGATTTTCCTTATTTTATCGAGATTTTATCGAAAAAAGCAAGAAAAACGAATAATTTTATCGAAATTTCAATTTTTATCATCTTTTTTCCCTTGATTTTCCTTATTTTATCGAGATTTGACCGAAAAAAGCAAGAAAAACGAATAATTTTAGCGAAATATCAATTTTTATCCTCTTTTTTTCCCTTAATTTTTTTAGTTTATCGAGATTTGACCGAAAAAAGCAAGAAAAACGAATAATTTTATCGAAATTTCAATTTTTATCATCTTTTTTCCCTTAATTTTCCTTATTTTATCGAGATTTGACCGAAAAAATCAACAAAAACGAATCATTTTAGTGAAATTTCAATTTTTTTCCTCTTTATTTTCTTTAATTTACATCATTTTATCAAGAATTCATTTTAAAATGCCGTAAAAACGAATAATTACAGAGAATTTTCAATTGTTCTCCTCTTTTTTCTTTAAGTTTCCTTATTTTATCGAGATATGATCGAAAAAACAACAAAAACGAATAATTTCAGCGAAATTTTCATTGTTTTCCTTAATTTTCCTCATTTTATCGAGATATTATCCAAAAAAGAACCAAAAACGGTATAATTTTAGCGTAAATTCATTTTTTTTCCTTTTATTTTTCCATAATCTTCCTCATTTTATCGAGATATAATCGAAGAAAGCAACAAAAACGTATAATTTTAGCAAAATTTCAATTTTTTTCCCGTTTATTTTCCAAAATGTTTCTCATTTTATCGAGATATTATCGAAAAAAGAAAAAAACGAATAATTTTAGTGAAATTTCAATTTTATCCTCTTTTTTTCTTTATTTTCCATATTTTATGTAGGTATTATCGAAAAAAGCAACAAAATCGTATAATTTTAGCGAAATTTCAAATTTTTTCCTTTTTTTCCTTAATTTTCGTAATTTTTTCGACATATTATCGAAAAAAGCAACAAAACGAATAATTTTAGCGAAAATTCCTTTTTTTCCTATAATTATTTCCTCAATTTTCCTCATTTTATCAAGATATTATTGAAAAAAGAAACAAAAACGATAAAATTTTAGCGAAATTTCAATTTTTATCCTCTTTTTTTCTTCAATTTTCCTCATTTTATCGAGGTATTACCGAAAAATGCAAGAAAACGAATAATTTTAGCAAAATTTCATTTTTTTTTCCTCTTCTTTTCCCTAAATTTTCCACATTTTATCGAGATATGAACGAAAAAAGCAACAAAAACTAATAGTGTTAGCGAAATTTCAATGTTTTTCCTCTTTTTTTCCTTATATTTCATCATTTTATCGTGGTATTAACAAAAAAAGCAACAAAAACGAATAATTTTGGCGAAATTTCAATTTTTTTCCTCATTATTTTCTTTAATTTACCTCATTTTATCGAGAATTCATTTTAAAAAGCCACAAAAACGAATAATTATTAAGAAATTTCAATTTTTTTCCCCATTTTTTTCCTAAATTTTCCTCATTTTATCGAGAAATTATCGAAAAAAGAAACAAAACAGATAATTTTAGCAAAATTTCAATTTTTTTTTCTTAAATACCCTCATTTTATAGAGATATGACCGAAAAATCAACAAAAACAAATAATTTTAGTGAAATTTCAATGTTTTCCTCTTTTTTCCCGAAATTTTCCACATATAATCGAGATATGACCGAAAAAAGCAACAAAAACGAATAATTTTAGCGAAATTTTAATTTTTTTTCCTGTTTGTTTTCCTTAATTTTCCTCATTTTATCGATATATTATCAAAAAATGCAGCAATAACCGATAATTTTAGCAAAATTATATTTTTTCCCTCTTTTTTTTCCTTAATTTTCCTCATTTTATCGGGATATTATTGAAAAATGCAACAAAAAGAGATAATTTTAGCGACATTTCAATTTTTTCCTCTTTTTTCCGTGAATTTTACACATTTTATCAAGATATGACCGAAAAAAGAAACAAAAACGAATAGTGTTAGCGAAATTTCAATATTTTTCCTCTTTTTTTTCTCATTTTATCGAGATATTATCGAAAAGAGCAACAAATACGAATAATTTAAGCGAAAATTCAATTTTTACCTCTTTTTTCCCTTTATTTTCCTCATTTTATCGAGATATCTCCGAGTTATGAAACGAAAACGATTAATTATAGAGAAATTTCAATTTTTCTCCTCTTTTTCTCCTTAATTTTCTTCATTTTATCGAAATATGATCGAAAAAAGAAAGAAAAACGAATAATTTTAGCGAAATATCAATTGGTTTCCTTAATTTTCCTCATTTTATCAAGATATGACCGAAGAAAGCAACAAATACGGTAAATTTTAGCGAAAAATCAATTTTTTTCCTCAATTATTTACTCAATTTTCCTCATTTTATCGATATATTATCGAAAAAAGCAACAAAATCGAAAAACTTTAGCGAAAAATCAATTTTTCCCTCAATTATTTCCTGAATTTTACTCATTTTATCGAGATATTATCGAAAAAAGCAACAGAATCGAATAATTTTAGCAAAATTTCAATTTTTTTCCTCTTTTTTCCTTAATTTTCCTAATTTTATCGAGATATTATCGAAAAAAGAACAAAAAACGGTAAACTTTTGGCGAAATTTCATTTTTTTCCTTTTTTCCCCCAATTTTCCTTATTTTATCAAGATATAATCGAAAAAAGAAACAAAAACGGTAAAATTTTAGCGAAATTTGAATTTGTTTCCTCTTTTTTCCCTTAATTTTCCTCTGTTTATCGAGATATGACCGAAAAAAGCAACAAAAACCGATCATTTTAGCGAAATTTCTATTTTCTTCCTCATTGTTTCCATAATTTTCCTCATTTTATTAGGATATGACCGTAAAAAGCAACAAAAACGAATGATTTTAGCGAAATTTCAATTTTTTTCAGGTTTTTTTTCCTTAATTTACCTCATTTTATTGAGAAATGACCGAAAAGAGCAACAAATACGAATTATTTGAGCGAAATTTTAATTCAATCCCCTATTTTTCCTTAATTTTCCTCATTTTATCGAGATGTGACAAGAAAAGCAACAAAAACATATAATTTTAGCAAATTTTCAATTTTTTTCCCCTTTATTTTCCTAAATGTTTCTCATTTTATCTATATATTTTTGAAAAATGCAGCAAAAACAAATAATTTTAGCGATATTTAACCTTATTTCCTCTTCTTCTCCTTAATATTCCTCATTTTATCGAGATATTATCGAAAAAAGAAACAAAAACGAATAATTTTAGCGAAATATCAATTGGTTTCCTTAAATTTCCTCATTTTATAGAGATATGACCGAGAAAATCAACAAAAACGAATCATTTTAGTGAAATTTCAATTTTTTTCCTCTTTATTTTCTTTAATTTACATCATTTTATCAAGAATTCATTTTAAAATGCGGCAAAAACGAATAATTACAGAGAATTTTCAATTGTTCTCCTCTTTTTTCTTTAATTTTCCTTATTTTATCGAGATATGATCGAAAAAACAACATAAACGAATAATTTCAGCGAAATTTTCATTGTTTTCCTTAATTTTCCTCATTTTATCGAGATATTATCCAAAAAAGAACCAAAAACGGTAAAATTTTAGCGAAATTTCATTTTTTTTCCTTTTTTCCCTAATTTTCCTCATTTTATCAAGATATAATCGAAAAAAGAAACAAAAACGCTAAAATTTTAGCGAAATTTCAATTTTTTTCCTCTTTTTCCCCTTAATTTTCCTCTGTTTATCGAGATATGACCGAAAAAAGCATCAAAAACAGATCATTTTAGCGAAATTTCTATTTCCTTCCTCATTTTTTCCATAATGTTCCTCATTTTATTAGAATATGACCTTAAAATGCAACACAAACGAATGATTTTAGCGAAATTTCAATTTTTCAGGTTTTTTTCCTTAATTTCCATCATTTTATTGATAAATGACCGATAAAAGCAACAAATACGAATTATTTTAGCGAAATTTCAATTTATTCCCCAATTTTTCCTTAACTTTCCTCATTTTATCGAGATGTGACAAAAAAAGCAACAAAAACATATAATTTTAGCAAAATTTCAATTTTTTTCCCCTTTATTTTCCTAAATGTTTCTCTTTTTATCGATATATTATTGAAAAATGCAGCAAAAACAAATAATTTTAGCGATATTTAACCTTATTTCCTCTTGTTCTCCTTAATATTCCTCATTTTATCGAGATATTATCGAAAAAAGAAACAAAACAGATAATTTTAGCAAAATTTCAATTTTCTTTTCTTAAATATCCTCATTTTATAGAGATATGACCGAAAAATCAACAAAAACGAATAATTTTAGTGAAATTTTAATGTTTTTCCTCTTTTTTTTCCTTATATTTCATCATTTTATCGTGGTATTTACAATAAAGCAACAAAAACACATAATTTTAGCGAAATTTCAATTTTTTTCCTCATTATTTTCCTCATTTTATCGAGATATCTCCGAGTTATGAAACGAAAACGAAATTTCAATTTTTTTCCTCATTATTTTCTTTAATTTACCTCATTTTATCGAGAATTCATTTTAAAAAGACACAAAAACGAATAATTATTAAGAAATTTCAATTTTTTTCCCCATTTTTTTCCTTAATTTTCCTCATTTTATCGAGATATTATCGAAAAAAGAAACAAAACAGATAATTTTAGCAAAATTTCAATTTTTTTTCTTAAATATCCTCATTTTATAGAGATATGACCGAAAAATCAACAAAGACGAATAATTTTAGTGAAATTACAATTTTTTTCCTCTTTTTTCCCGAAATTTTCCTCATTTTATCGAGATATTATTGAAAAATGCAACAAAAACGAATAATTTTAGCGACATTTCAATTTTTTCCTCTTTTTTCCGTACATTTTACACATTTTATCAAGATATGACCGAAAAAAGAAACAAAAACGAATAGTGTTAGCGAAATTTCAATGTTTTTCCTCTTTTTTTTCTCATTTCATCGAGATATTATCGAAAAGAGCAACAAATACGAATAATTTAAGCGAAAATTCAATTTTTACCTCTTTTTTCCCTTTATTTTCCTCATTTTATCGAGATATCTCCGAGTTATGAAACGAAAACGATTAATTATAGAGAAATTTCAATTTTTCTCCTCTTTTTCTCCTTAATTTTCTTCATTTTATCGAAATATGATCGAAAAAAGAAACAAAAACGAATAATTTTAGCGAAACATCAATTGGTTTCCTTTATTTTCCTCATTTTATCAAGATGTGACCGAAGAAAGCAACAAATACGGTAAATTTTAGCGAAAAATCAATTTTTTTCCTCAATTATTTCCTCAATTTTCCTCATTTTATCGATATATTATCGAAAAAAGCAACAAAATCGAAAAACTTTAGCGAAAAATCAATTTTTCCCTCAATTATTTCCTGAATTTTACTCATTTCATCGAGATATTATCGAAAAAAGAACCAAAAACGGTAACATTCTAGCGAAATTTCATTTTTTTTCCTTTTTTCGCTAATTTTCCTCATATTATCAAGATATAATCGAAAAAAGAAACAAAAACGGTAACATTTTAGCGAAATTTCAATGTTATTCCTCTTTTTTTCCTTATATTTCATCATTTTATCGTGGTATTAACAAAAAAAGCAACAAAAACGAATAATTTTAGTGAGATTTCAATTTTCTTCCCCTTTTTTACTTTCTCCATATACGAAGTATAGAGAAAGTATTGTTTTCATGAAAAAATTCGACTTCGAGATTTCAACGGAAATACACGTTTTGGGGTCCCTAGAACACGTTTTGACCATTTTCTGAATGATGTCTGTGTGTATGTGTGTGAGTGTGTGTGTGTGTGTGTGTGTGTGTGTGTGTGTGTGTGTGAGTGTGTGTGTGTGTATGTGTGTGTGTGATAATGGGCGTTCTAACTCGAAAACTAAAAGTCGTATCAATACCAAACTTCATATATAGTACTGTTGTGTGTGCTGTCAGAGTTGATTAGTTTTTGGAGTAAATCCGTTAACCGGAAGTCGAGCTTTATTCATTAAAGCTCATTTCCGGTTTTCAAAATATCTCCATAAATATGATATATACGTCTATTGTATTACTTATAAAAGTTTTAGATAGTATAATTTACTATAATTTTTGTATTTAACATATTTTTGTATCACCGGTTCATTAGGAGTTATTCGTGAAATACTGATAAACCGGAAGAAGATGATTATGTACTTTGTGGGCGCTCTAACATGAAAACTATTTGTCGGATTAACACCAAATTTCATACATAGTACTTTTATTACAGTCGTTAGAGTTGATTAGTTTTTGGAGTAAATCGGCTGACCGGAAGTCGAGCTTCATTCTTCAAAGCTCATTTCCGGTTTTCAAAATATCTCCATAAATATGATATTTAGGTATATACTATTATTTATAAATGTTGTTTAAAATTTAATTTACTATATCTTTTGTATGAAACATATTTTTGCATCACTGATTGTTTAGGAGTTATCCATGAAATACTGTTAAACCGGAAGTTGCTGATTATGTACGTTGTGTAAAGCTCATTTCTGGTTTTCAAAATATATCCATAAATATGATATATTGGTATATTGTATTCCTTATAAAAGTTTTAGATAATATAATTTACTATAACTTTTGTATTTAATATATTTTTGTATCACCGGTTGATTAAGAGTTATTCGTGCAATACCGATAACCCGGGAAGTAGCTGTTATGTCTATTGTGGGCGCTCTAACATGAAAACCATTCGTTGTATCAACTTTAAATTCCACATATAGTGTTTTTGTTGGTGTCGTTAGAGTTGATTAGTTTTTGGAGTAAATCGGTTGACCGGAAGTCGAGCTTCATTCTATAAAGCTCATTTCCGGTTTTCAAAATATCTCCATAAATATTATATTTAGGTATATACTATTAATTATAAATGTTTTAGAAAATTTATCTTACTATAACTTTTGTATGAAACATACTTTTATATCACCGATTGTTTAGGAGTTCTTCATGAAATACCGATAAACCGGAATTTGCTTAGTATGTACTTTGTGGGCGCTCTCACATGAAAACTATTTGTCGTTTCAACACCAAATTTCATGTATATTACTTTGGTTGTTGTGATTAGAGTTTATTATTTTTTAGAGTATATCATTGAACCGGAAGTTGAGCTTTACTCTTCGAAGCTTATTTCCGATTTTGCAAAATACCTCTATAAATATGATATTTAGGTATATACTATTATTTTTAAAAGTTTTAGAAAATTTACTCTACTACACCTTTTGTATTAAACATATTTTTGTATCACTGATTGTTTAGGAGTTATTCGTGAAATACCGATAAACCGGAAGTTGCTGATTATTTACTTTGTGGGCGCTCTTACCTGAAAACTATTTGTCGTATCAACACCAAATTTCGTACATTTTATTTTGGTTGGTGTCATCAGAGTTGTTTAGGTTTTGGAGGATATCGGTTTACCAGAAGTCGATCTTTATTTATGGAAGCTCATTTCCGTTTTTGAAACATTTCACCATTAAACCTTAAGTAGTCTCGTGGGGTCAATGTGACATCAGGCGCTATATTACCGTCGGGATCACAGAAACTAATGAAGATATTTCAACCAAATTTTCGTTTTGTAAAAATGTTGTCCATGTTATGATTATCTGAGGATTTTCTTAATGTCAAGTTATAAGAAGTATGCAATTTTAGCAGTGCTACCAAATTTACTGAAATAAATTTTAATAATTATCTAAACATTATTTCAACAATTTTTAAGCACCTATACATAAAATAATTCATAGGTATTTTAAAGATTTACTGAATATTTTAGGAATGAATCTATAATGTTTAAAATGCTATTACAGTTCACAGAATACCTTACTAATTCTCACTGAGTAAATATGTGTTGATATAGTTTCAATATAGTAACAAAGAGCTACGCATTAATTTGTTTTTTTACTTTCTCCATATACGAAGTATAGAGAAAGTATTGTTTTCATGAAAAAATTCGACTTCGAGATTTCAACGGAAATACATGTTTTGGGGTCCCTAGAACACGTTTTGACCATTTTCGGAATGATGTCTGTGTGTGTGTGTTTGTGTATGTGTGTGTGTGATAGTGGGCGCTCTAACGTAAAAACTATTGGTCGTATCAATACCAAACTTCATGTATAGTAGTGGTGTGTGTGCTGTCAGAGTTCATTAGTTTTTGGAGTAAATCGGTCAACCGGAAGTCGAGCTTTATTGATTAAAGCTCATTTCCGGTTTTCAAAATATCTCCATAAATATGATATATACGTATATTGTATTACTTATAAAAGTTTTAGATAATGTAATTTACTATAACTTTTGTATTTAATATATTTTTGTATCTGCGGTTGATTAGGAGTTATTCGTGAAATACTGATAAACCGGAAGAAGATGATTATGTACTTTGTGGGCGCTCTCACATGAAAAATAATTGTCGGATCAACACCAAATTTCATAAATGTTACTTTTAGTACAGTCGTTAGAGTTGATTAGTTTTTGGAGTAGATCGGTCACCCGGAAATTGAGCTTCATTCTTCAAAGCTTATTTCCGGTTTTCAAAATATCTCCATAAATATGATATTTAGGTATATACTATTAATTATAAATGTTTTAGAAAATAAAATTTACTAAAACTTTTGTTTGAATCATATTTTTTTATCACTGATTGTTTAGGAGTTATTCATGAAATACTGATAAACCGGAAGTTGCTGATTATGTACTTTGTGGGCGCTCTGGGCTCTATGGGCGAAAGGCCAAATTCATCTTTTTTAATCGAGCATGTCCCGAAAAACATTATTTATAATTTTTGTGACGTAAATGATAATAATATAAAAATTAATCACTCATCTTCAAGTTTATATTGAATATAGAGTTCGAAATTACTGTCGTAGATAAATATTTACATCTTATATATGGAGAAAGTCATGTGCTGGCCACATCAGATTTTTTTCCTTTATTTTCCACATTTTATCGAGATATTATCGAAAAAAGCAACAGAATCGAATAATTTTAGCAAAATTTCAATTTTTTTCCTCTTTTTTCCTTAATTTTCCTAATTTTATCGAGATATTATCGAAAAAAGAGCAAAAAACGGTAAACTTTTGGCCTAATTTCATTTTTTTCCTTTTTTCCCCAATTTTCCTTATTTTATCAAGATATAATCGAAAAAAGAAACAAAAACGGTAAAATTTTAGCGAAATTTGAATTTGTTTCCTCTTTTTTCCCTTAATTTTCCTCTGTTTATCGAGATATGACCGAAAAAAGCAACAAAAACCGATCATTTTAGCGAAATTTCTATTTTCTTCCTCATTGTTTCCATAATTTTCCTCATTTTATTAGGATATGACCGTAAAAAGCAACAAAAACGAATGATTTTAGCGAAATTTCAATTTTTTTCAGGTTTTTTTTCCTTAATTTCCCTCATTTTATTGAGAAATGACCGAAAAGAGCAACAAATACGAATTATTTTAGCGAAATTTTAATTCATTCCCCTATTTTTCCTTAATTTTCCTCATTTTATCGAGATGTGACAAGAAAAGCAACAAAAACATATAATTTTAGCAAAATTTCAATTTTTTTCCCCTTTATTTTCCTAAATGTTTCTCATTTTATCGATATATTTTAGAAAAATGCAGCAAAAACAAATAATTTTAGCGATATTTAAACTTATTTCCTCTTCTTCTCCTTAATATTCCTCATTTTATCGCGATATTATCGAAAAAAGAAACAAAACAGATAATTTTAGCAAAATTTCAATTTTTTTTTCTTAAATATCCTCATTTTATAGAGATATGACCGATAAATCAACAAAAACGAATAATTTTAGTGAAATTTCAATGTTTTTCCTCTTTTTTTTCCTTATATGTCATCATTTGATCGTGGTATTAACAAAAAAAGCAACAAAAAAACATAATTTTAGCGAAATTTCAATCTTTTTCCTCATTATTTTCTTTAATTTACCTCATTTTATCGAGAATTCATTTTAAAAAGCCACAAAAACGAATAATTATTAAGAAATTTCAATTTTTTTCCCCATTTTTTTCCTTAATTTTCCTCATTTTATCAAGATATTTTCGAAAAACGAAACAAAACAGATAATTTTAGCAAAATTTCAATTTTTTTTCTTAAATATCCTCATTTTATAGAGATATGACCGAAAAATCAACAAAGACGAATAATTTTAGTGAAATTACAATTTTTTTCCTCTTTTTTCCCGAAATTTTCCACATATAATCGAGATATGACCGAAAAAAGCAACAAAAACGAATAATTTTAGCGAAATTTTAATTGGATTCCTTAATTTTCCTCATTTTATCAAGATGTGACCGAAGAAAGCAACAAATACGGTAAATTTTAGCGAAAAATCAATTTTTTTCCTAAATTATTTCCTCAATTTTCCTCATTTTATCGATATATTATCGAAAAAAGCAACAAAATCGAAAAACTTTAGCGAAAAATCAATTTTTTCCTCAATTATTTCCTGAATTTTACTCATTTTATCGAGATATTATCGAAAAAAGAACCAAAAACGGTAACATTCTAGCGAAATATCATTTATTTCCTTTTTTCGCTAATTTTCCTCATTTTATCAAGATATAATCGAAAAAAGAAACAAAAACGGTAAAATTTTAGCGAAATTTCAATATTATTCCTCTTTTTTTCCTTATATTTCATCATTTTATCGTGGTATTAACAAAAAAAGCAACAAAACCGAATAATTTTAGTGAGATTTCAATTTTCTTCCCCTTTTTTTTCCTTTATATTCCACATTTTATCGAGATATTATCGAAAAAAGCAACAGAATCGAATAATTTTAGCAAAATTTCAATTTTTTTCCTCTTTTGTTGCTATACTTATTTCCTCTTCTTCTCCTTAATATTCCTCATTTTATCGAGATATTATCGAAAAAAGCAACAAAATCGAATAATTTTAGCTAAATTACAATTTTTTTCCTCTTTTTTTCCTTAATTTTCCTCATTTTATCGAGATATTGACGAAAAAACGAAGAAAACGAATATTTTAGCGAAAATTCAATTTTTTCCTACAATTATTTTCTCAATTTTCCTCATTTTATCAAGATATTATCGAAAAAAGAAACAAAAACGATAAAATTTTAGCAAAATTTCAATTTTTTTCCTCTTTTTTCCTTTAATTTTAATCATTTTATCTAGGTATTATTGAAAAAAGCAATAAAAAGGAATAATTTTATTAAAATTTCATTTTTTTTCCTCTTTTTTTCCCTAAATTTTCCACATTTTATCGAGATATGGCCGAAAAAATGAAAAAAAACGAATAGTGTTAGCGAAATTTCAATGTTTTTCCTCTTTTTTTTTCTTCATTTTATCGAGATATTATCGAAAAGAGCAACAAAAACGAATAATTTTATTGAAAATTCAATTTTTACCTCTTTTTTCCCTTTATTTTCCTCATCTTATCGAGATATCTCCGAGAAAAGAAACAAAAACGATTAATTATAGATCAATTTAAATTTTTCTCCTCTTTTTCCTCTTAATTTTCCTCATTTTATCGAGATATTATTGAAAAATGAAACAAAAACGAATAATGTTAGCAAAATTTCTATTTTTTTCTTTTTTTTTCCCTAATTTTCCTCATTTTATCGAGATATGACCGAAAAAAGCAACAAGAACGAATAATTTTCGTCAAATTTCAATTTTTTTCCTGTTTTTTTTCGTTTATTTTCTTCATTTTATTGAGATATTAGCGAAAAAAGCAACAAAATCGAATAATTTTAGCGAAATTTCAATTTTTACCTCTTTTTTCCCTTTATTTTCCTCATCTTATCGAGATATATCCGAGAAAAGAAACAAAAACGATTAATTATAGAGAAATTTCAATTTTTACCTCTTTTTTCCCTTTATTATCCTCATCTTATCTAGATATCTCCGAGAAAAGAAACAAAAACGATTAATTATAGAGAAATTTCAATTTTTCTCCTCTTTTTCCATTTAATTTTCCTCATTTAATCTAGATATGATCGAAAAAAGAAACAAAAACGAATAATTTTAGCAAAATTTCAATTGGTTTCCTTAATTTTCCTCATTTTATCGATATTTACCGAAGAAAGCAACAAAAACGAATAATTTTATCGAAATTTCAATTTTTTTCCTCTTTTTTTATTTTCCTCATTTTATCGAGATATTATCGAAAAAAGCAACAAAAACGAATAATTTTAGCGAAAATTCAATTTTTTCTATAATTATTTCCTCAATTTTCCTCATTTTATCGAGATATTATCGAAAAAAGAAACAAAAACGATAAAATATTAGCGATGTTTCAATTTTTTTCCTCATTTTATCGAGATACTATCGAAATGAGCAATAAAAACGAATAGTTTTAGCGAAAATTCATTTTTTCCTCTTTTTTCCCTTAATTTTCCTCATTTTATCGAGATATTATCGAAAAGAGCAACAAAAACGAATAATTTTATTGAAAATTCAATTTTTACCTCTTTTTTCCCTTTATTTTCCTCATCTTATCGAGATATCTCCGAGAAAAGAAACAAAAACGATTAATTATAGATCAATTTAAATTTTTCTCCTCTTTTTTTTCTTAATTTTCCTCATTTTATCAAGATATTATTGAAAAATGAAACAAAAACGAATAATGTTAGCAAAATTTCTATTTTTTTTCTTTTTTTTCCCTAATTTTCCTCATTTTATCGAGATATGACCGAAAAAAGCAACAAGAACGAATAATTTTCGTCAAATTTCAATTTTTTTCCTGTTTTTTTTCGTTTATTTTCTTCATTTTATTGAGATATTATCGAAAAAAGCAACAAAATCGAATAATTTTAGCGAAATTTCAATTTTTACCTCTTTTTTCCCTTTATTTTCCTCATCTTATCGAGATATCTCCGAGAAAAGAAACAAAAACGATTAATTATAGAGAAATTTCAATTTTTCTCCTCTTTTTCCATTTAATTTTCCTCATTTAATCTAGATATGATCGAAAAAAGAAACAAAAACGAATAATTTTAGCAAAATTTCAATTGGTTTCCTTAATTTTCCTCATTTTATCGATATTTACCGAAGAAAGCAACAAAAACGAATAATTTTATCGAAATTTCAATTTTTTTCCTCTTTTTTTATTTTCCTCATTTTATCGAGATATTATCGAAAAAAGCAACAAAAACGAATAATTTTAGCGAAAATTCAATTTTTTCTATAATTATTTCCTCAATTTTCCTCATTTTATCGAGATATTATCGAAAAAAGAAACAAAAACGATAAAATATTAGCGATGTTTTAATTTTTTTCCTCATTTTATCGAGATACTATCGAAATGAGCAATAAAAACGAATAGTTTTAGCGAAAATTCAATTTTTTCCTCTTTTTTTCCCTTAATTTTCCTCATTTTATCGAGATATTATCGAGAAAAGAAACAAAAACGAATTATTATAGAGAAATTTCAATTTTTCTCCTCTTTTTCTCCTTAATTTTCCTCATTTTATCGAGATATGTTCGAAAAAAGAAACAAAAACGAATTATTTTAGCGAAATTTCAATTGGTTTCCTTAATTTTCCTCATTCTATCGATATGTGACCGAAAAAATCATCAAAAACGAATAATGTTATTGAAATTTCAATTTTTCCTCTTTTTTTTCCTTAATTTTCCTCATTTTATCGAGATATTATCGAAAAAAGCAACAATAACGAATAGTTTTAGCGAAAATTCAATTTTTTCCTATAAGTATTTCCTCAATTTTCCTAATTTTATCGAGATATTATCGAAAAAAGAAATAAAAACGATAATATTTTAGCGAAATTTGAATTTTATGCCTCTTTTTTTCTTTAATTTTTCTCTTTTTATCGAGATATGACAGAAAAAGGCAACAAAAACGAATAATTTTAGTGAAATTTTAATTTTTTTTTCCTGTTTGTTTTCCTTAATTTTCCTCATTTTCTCGAGATATTATCGAAAAATGCAGCAAAAACTGATAATTTTAGCGAAATTATATTTTTTCCCTCTTTTTTTTCCTTAATTTTCCTCATTTTATCGAGATATTATCGAAAAAAGAACAAAAAACGGTAAACTTTTGGCGAAATTTCATTTTTTTCCTTTTTTCCCCAATTTTCCTTATTTTATCAAGATATAATCGAAAAAAAGAAACAAAAACGGTAAAATTTTAGCGAAATTTGAATTTGTTTCCTCTTTTTTCCCTTAATTTTCCTCTGTTTATCGAGATATGACCGAAAAAAAGCAACAAAAACCGATCATTTTAGCGAAATTTCTATTTTCTTCCTCATTGTTTCCATAATTTTCCTCATTTTATTAGGATATGACCGTAAAAAGCAACAAAAACGAATGATTTTAGCGAAATTTCAATTTTTTTCAGGTTTTTTTTCCTTAATTTCCCTCATTTTATTGAGAAATGACCGAAAAGAGCAACAAATACGAATTATTTTAGCGAAATTTTAATTCATTCCCCTATTTTTCCTTAATTTTCCTCATTTTATCGAGATGTGACAAGAAAAGCAACAAAAACATATAATTTTAGCAAAATTTCAATTTTTTTCCCCTTTATTTTCCTAAATGTTTCTCATTTTATCGATATATTTTAGAAAAATGCAGCAAAAACAAATAAATTTAGCGATATTTAAACTTATTTACTCTTCTTCTCCTTAATATTCCTCATTTTATCGAGATATTATCGAAAAAAGAAACAAGAACGAATAATTTTCGTCAAATTTCAATTTTTTTCCTGTTTTTTTTCGTTTATTTTCATCATTTTATTGAGATATAACCGAATAAAGCAACAAAATCGAATCATTTTAGCGAAATTTCAATTTTTACCTCTTTTTTCCCTTTATTTTCCTCATCTTATCGAGATATCTCCGAGAAAAGAAACAAAAACGATTAATTATAGTGAAATTTCAGTTTCTCTCCTCTTTTTCTCTTTAATTTTCCTCATTTAATCGAGATATGATCGAAAAAAGAAACAAAAACGAATAATTTTATTGAAATTTCAATTTTTTCCCTTTTTTTTATTTTCCTTATTTTATCGAGATATTATCGAAAAAAGCAACAAAATCGAATAATTTTAGCGAAATTTCAATTTTTTTCCTCTTCTTTTCCTTAATTTTCCTCATTTTATCGAGATATTATCGAAAAAAAGCAACAAAAACGAATAATTTTATTGAAATTTCAATTTTTTCCTCTTTTTTTTCTTTTATTTTCCTAATTTAATCGAGATATTATCGAAAAAAGAAACAAAAACGAATAATTTTAGCAACATTCAATTTTTTTCCTGTTTTTTTCGTTTTTTTTTTCCTCATTTTATTGAGATATTATCGAAAAAAGCAACAAAATCGTAAAATTTTAGCGAAATTTCAATTTTTACCTCTTTTTTTCCCTTTATTTTCCTCATCTTATCGAAATATCTCCGAGAAAAGAAACAAAAACGATTAATTATAGAGAAATTTCAATTTTTCTCCTCTTTTTTCTCTTAATTTTTCTCATATAATCTAGATATGATCGAAGAAAGAAACAAAAACGAATAATTTTAGCGAAATTTCAATTAGTTTCCTTAATTTTCCTTATTTTATCGATATTTACCGAAGAAAGCAACAAAAACGAATAATTTTATCGAAATTTGAATTTTTTTCCTTTTTTTTATTTTCCTCATTATATCGAGATATTATCGGAAAAAGCGACAAAAACGAATAATTTTATTGAAATTTCAATTTTTTCCTCTTTTTTTTCTTTTATTTTCCTATTTTAATCGAGATATTATCGAAAAAAGAAACAAAAACGAATAATTTTAGCAACATTCAATTTTTTTCCTCTTTTTTCCCAAAATTTTCCACATGTTATCGAGATATGACCGAAAAAAGCAACAAAAACGAATAATTTTAGCGAAATTTTAATTTTTTTTTCCTGATGTTTTCCTTAATTTTCCTCATTTTCTCGAGATATTATCGAAAAATGCAGCAAAAACTGATAATTTTAGCGAAATTATATTTTTTCCCTCTTTTTTTTCCTTAATTTTCCTCATTATATCGAGATATTATTGAAAAATGAAACAAAAACGAAGAATGTTAGCAAAATTTCTATTTTTTTCTTTTTTCTCCCTAATCTTCCTCATTTTAACGAGATATGACCGAAAAAAGCAACAAGAACGAATAATTTTCGTCAAATTTCAATTTTTTTCCTGTTTTTTTCGTTATTTTTCCTCATTTTATTGAGATATTATCGAAAAAAGCAACAAAATCGAATAATTTTAGCGAAATTTCAATTTTTACCTCTTTTTTCCCTTTATTTTCCTCATCTTATCGAGATATCTCCGAGAAAAGAAACAAAAACGATTAATTATAGAGAAATTTCAATTTTTCTCCTCTTTTTTCTCTTAATTTTCCTCATATAATCTAGATATGATCGAAGAAAGAAACAAAAACGAATAATTTTAGCGAAATTTCAATTGGTTTCCTTAATTTTCCTCATTTTATCGATATTTACCGAAGAAAGCAACAAAAACGAATAATTTTATCGAAATTTCAATTTTTTTCCTTTTTTTTTATTTTCCTCATTTTATCGAGATATGATCGAAAAAAGAAACAAAAACGAATAATTTTAGCGAAATTTCAATTGGTTTCTTTAATTTTCCTCATTTTATCGATATTTACCGAAGAAAGCAACAATATCGAATAAATTTAGCGAAATTTCAATTTTTTTCCTCTTTTTTTCTTTAATTTTCCTCTTTTTATCGAGGTATTATCGTAAAAAGCAACAAAAACGAATAATGTTATTGAAATTTCAATTTTTTCCTCTTCTTTTTCTTTTATTTTCCTTATTTTATCGAGATATTATCGAAAAAAGCAACAAAATCGAATAATTTTAGCGAAATTTCAATTTTTTTCCTCTTTTTTTCCTTAATTTTCCTCATTTTATCGAGATATTATCGAAAAAAGCAACAAAAACGAATAATTTTATTGAAATTTCAATTTTTTCCCTTTTTTTTATTTTCCTTATTTTATCGAGATATTATCGAAAAAAGCAACAAAATCGAATAATTTTAGCGAAATTTCAATTTTTTTCCTCTTTTTTTCTTTAATTTCCTCTTTTTATCGAGGTATTATCGTAAAAAGCAACAAAAACGAATAATGTTATTGAAATTTCAATTTTTTCCTCTTTTTTTTCTTTTATTTTCCTTATTTTATCGAGGTATTATCGAAAAAAGCAACAAAATCGAATAATTTTAGCGAAATTTCAATTTTTTTCCTCTTTTTTTTTCTTAATTTTTTTTCATTTTATCGAGATATTATCGAAAAAAGCAACAAAAACGAATAATTTTATTGAAATTTCAATTTTTTCCTCTTTTTTTTATTTTATTTTCCTAATTTAATCGAGATATTATCGAAAAAAGAAACAAAAACGAATAATTTTAGCAACATTCAATTTTTTTCCTCTTTTTTCCCTAAATTTTCCACATGTTATCGAGATATGACCGAAAAAAGCAACAAAATCGAATAATTTTAGCGAAATTTCAATTTTTTTCCTCTTTTTTTTCCTTAATTTTCCTATTTTTATCTACTTATTATCGAAAAAAGCAACAAAAACGAATAGTTTTAGCGAAAATTCAATTTTTTCCTATAATTATTTCCTCATTTTATCGAGATATTATCGAAAAAAGAAACAAAAACGATAAAATTTTAGCGAAATTTCAATTTTTTTTCCTCTTTTTTTCTTTAATTTTCCTCTTTTTATCGAGGTATTATCGTTAAAAGCAACAAAAACAAATAATTATAGCAAAATTTCATTTTTTTCCTCTTTTTTTCCTTAATTTTCCTCATTTTATCGAGATATTATTGAAAAATGCAGCAAAAACGAATAATGTTAGCAAAATTTCCATTTTTTTTTCTTTTTTTCCCTAATTTTTCTCATTTTATCGAGATATGACCGAAAAAAGCAACAAGATCGAATAATTTTAGTCAAATTTCAATTTTTTTCCTCTTTTTTTCGTTTATTTTCCTCATTTTATTGAGATATTATCGAAAAAAGCAAAAAAATCGAATAAATTTAGCGAAATTTCAATTTTTTCTTCTTTTTTTTGTCACGTGGAGTAATAAGGAACCCAATTCGAGTATCATGTTTCGCAAAAGCTTACAAATTATACATAAAATTTGCAAATGAAAATCTGAGGAGAGGTCACTCTGGGACAGCTTCTTTGCTGAGTGAATTTAAAATCAGAAAATTTGTAAAAGGTGCTGGATTGGATAAGTAATTGAAGAATCGTATGAACTGAAGATGAATACATTTAGAGGGATCGGATGAACACTAACCCATATAATATCCTTGTTAGTTCATTTAATTTTCTTATGAGAAAAAAGGAATAACTTTGTGAAATAAAAATACACGAACCAGAAAAATCCTAATGGAAAATTAAAAATAATATAATGTAATATAATTACTTTAGTTAAATGATGTACACATAAAAAATACAGTAATTGAAGTTTTCATTTTTAAATAGTTTTTAGGTGAGGGGAAATTGTGTTAAAATTTGAAGAGTAATAGTTAAAATGTTTCCAAATAATAAGTGGTTACAGAACTTTGGTAATCCAATACTGCAAAGTATTCCTAAGAAAGGCTTCAAGAGGGATTTTGCTGTTAATAATAAGAAATATCTATACAATAGTTCTTCTTAAGTTCTTTCTTTAGAAAAATATGATTCATTAAATTTAACTATTAGAAAGATGAAATTATTAATATTCATAGAAAATTGCAGATTTAACAGATATTGAACATTATACCTTGAGTTTTATGGATGAAAAAAGAGATTTCTTCACAAAGCATGCTTGCATAAATGGTACTCCAAGGAAGGGTACATATTTATACACTAAAATCAATGACCAATAAGGATTAGAGAACCGTGGAATTGGGACATATGATGCAGATTTATCTTTTCATACTAAAGAAAAATCAGCAAGTGAAAAAGTAAATAGACATTTTCTTTGTCAAACAGTAGAAATGAAAAACTTCTTATTAGCAGTTGGCTAATGGAGATGAAAATACTTGAGAATGATGGTTAGATTTCTCTTGATAAAACCTTTTATTTCTTTGGCTCAACCTTAAATTTGAATATACAGTAACTCTATTCAACATCTTACACCTAATAGCACCATAGCACAAGGCTATCTCTCAAAATTTCCCAGTAAGAGATTTAAATTGATTATTACAGCCTATTAGTGATGCTTCTATTGCAATTTATCCATTATATGCAAACCCAATAGCAGTTTATTTAGGTAAAATGTGCAAGTATTTAAAACTTATCTTCCAAAGAGTTCATGTTTACAGAATTTAAATCAATCTCCTGATTTTTTACCCTCAAATGAATGTGTATGCTAATTCTTAAAAGTAGATAGTTTACTTATAGTAAATAACTGAGCTTAATCTCAAAATTCAGCCCTCAAACACAAATAACAGCTAAATAAGGCTATAATTTATTATCAGAGATGGGTAGAGTACCGAAGAAATTAACTCGGCTCAGTTACAGTTACTTCTTAAAATTTGTAATCAGTTACAAGTAATAGTTACAATTTTTAAAAGTAACTAGTTACAGTTACAAGTATAGTTACAGTTACTTTTCGGAAAACCTGAAAACCGGCAATGAGATTTATGCAGGATCTATTGGAGTTTTAACTATTATTTCCTGAGGCAGTAGTACAGTTACAGAGGATAACCTAATGAAATCTGAGGTAATTGTCCACATTTATCACATAAGTTACCTTGCGATTGCAGTTTTAACCATAGTTAGTATACAAATCGATTATATGTAGGGATGTACACATTTGGAATAACTTAGCCTTTTAAGATTAATTACAATTAACCTATCTATAACAAACATTCAATATTGTGACCAAAATTAGGCCAAATGCTTAAATGCTGCAAACATACAAAAGAAAGTATCCTCCAACCCATAAATCAATAATACACTCTTTCAAACGGTATTAACTCTGGCAAAGACACCATACAACCAGGATAAAACCCGAAAAAATTAAGATAAAGGGATATCAAAAAGTAAATAACCATATAAATATGACGTTTGCATACTGAGATTATAATTACATGATGGACACCAGAAATTAAGAACTAAGTTTTCATGCGGTGATTACTTTAGGAAATATGGATAAATAATAATACAAAATGAAGTAACTAACATTTCATTTGGTTTTTCATTTTATTTTTCCATTTACTTTACAAAATAGTTGCATTTCAAAGGCCTCATCTCCTAAATTAGCCCTCCTTGGTGCAAGAACCTCCTTGCTAATAGAAAACAACCGTTCAACAGGGGCACTGGATGGTATCCCACAATTGAATTTTAAAAACATATCTTTCATAATTGGATATGGCAATATCACTGAAATATCAGTCCCCACAGTCCCTAAATAAGCCTCAACCTCATCAACAGCTGGGGCAGGTTGTGCTACCTTTGCAATTTGGA
Source organism: Sympetrum striolatum (assembly GCA_947579665.1). NCBI lineage: Eukaryota > Metazoa > Arthropoda > Insecta > Odonata > Libellulidae > Sympetrum > Sympetrum striolatum. Next base: position 9,967,608 of record OX388346.1, read on the forward strand.
AGAAGAGTGTTTCCTCGTCATTCCCTTCACTGTCATCTCTGGTATCCTCCCCATTGGTCTCTAGAGGAAGAAGCCTGGAGCAGCTGGTTCTCACTTCCTCCTTCAACCCACAAATAGCTGCATCTTTTTCAGTACCTTCTAGCCAGGAGTACTTAAGGGCAGGTATCAGGCCAGCGGCCGTTAGAAGTTTACCATCTTCCATAACAGTTGAAAACCTTTTGGAAATTCCTTCCAACAGACTTCTTGCCAATGGCCTACAAAACACCAAAGAACTGTCCTTGGACATTTTGGAGAGCTCTCGCTCAAGGCATCTAATGGTTGGCAGCAAATATCCTAGGTACATATTTTTATCGGCCTGCAGAATGTTTAAAGCTGTGGCCAATGGTTTCATAACCTAGAAGAGAAAGTATAGGCTTATAATGTACTCCTCCAAATGACATTCAACAAGAGAAATTTTACCAACACTTCCAACTCATACACAGCGACTTTAACAGGCTTTGATAAAATAGAAATAGTCAGCATGCTGACAAAAGAAACTATCCAAAGGAAATGTCAATTACTATGAAGATTAATAATAGTACATGCCGCCAACTTAAGTGGTCTGACCCATGTATAAGTTACAAGGAAGTTATCAAATATGATAAGATATCAAATATATAACAAATAATGAGGACACTGTTGAAAAAGAATCTAGATTATAATCAGAACATTTTTCTTCCTTTGTGCACTCTGCACACACTAACTGAACAGACTGGTGATCAGCCGGCTCTTTATCCAAATAGAGTTACATACATGCATTTACTTACCAGAATATACTCCTTCAAAAATGCCAATTCTGCTGGCCTTAAACGGGCTAAACCTATGGAATCTACAAGACAATCCATCACAGGTTGGCCAAATTTATTGATGACTCCCACAAGACAATGAATGCTTTCATACAAGCTATTCCACCTGGGGGCTTATTCTATAACTTTGGCTTTCGATCGGAATGAACTCACCCAGAATTCCACCCAAGTGGACTCATAACGATCGTAATGGTAATTCCGCTGAAAACGGTATTCTATACGTACTATCGTAGCTGACTGTCGAATCGGAAACGGTGTAGCCAGATTTCTGCACTCAACTGACATGCTTTACTACTTTCTCATACTCGGGCATGCGTATTTACGTCGTTTTCTCGTCTGCTTGGCAGTATTCAGAAGGCGGTTCAAGAGAAAATATTCTTAATAGTAAGAGAGAGACAGGATGGCGTTGTTAGTAATTACGGTTAAAGACAGAAAACAATTAAAGGACGTAAAGGTCATGATTAAATTAGCGAAGTAGCTGCTTCTTCGCCAGCCAAAGCATTTGCTTAGTCCATAGCACTGTCTATGTGCCCTTTTGTACATTATTTGTAAAAGAAGTTACATTTAAGACCATTTTAAATGCATTATAATGGAATTTTAAAATATTTATATATTCATATAGTACATTGATATAGTTTTTAATGATTCCTTGGACAAAAAGTTGTGTATCGCCTTTCTGCGATGCACATTGCTTTGTTGGATTGGGTTCAAAATCCTCTCTTGGCTTTGCAATAATTGCAGATTCTCAGCGATTATTTCAGGTTACCTATAATGATGTACAGTATTTATTTTATTGTGCGGTAATTTGTGAAATTATGCCTTTTCTCTTTAATCCCGAAACTTCATGGTTAAGTAATGTAATGAAAAAAAGAATATACATTTTTTGAAGAGAAATTTCACCGAGGGTTGTTAGTTTCTATTCTATCCATTCAATCAAGCATGTAATTGCTACGGTATATTCTACTGAATGGTACTGAGACGAAACTAATAGACCTTTTATGAGTGACAGCTTACCTTTTTTAAACAAATTCTTACGATTATAGGTAGGGTAATCATGACAAAATAGGTTTATAGTAGCAGAAGAAGCCGTTCTCATTTTCCTTTGAGCATATTTCAATCAATTTACACGCAACTACAAGTAAAATTCATCTGAAAATATCTTTTATTGAAGAGTGATACATGCATATGTGATGCGGCAATTCACAAGTTTAATGCTTATTATAACTGTATTCTTGAAACTTTGTTATTAATGGTTAATAACATACAATAACATTGTTATTTTTTATATTAAAATTCATAAGAAATAATTTCACTGAAGGCGGCAAGTTTCCGAAACGTTGTCATAATATTCAGTAACTTTCAACTTGGAGCATGTACATAAATAATAATAATATTTTATTCAGCCAAAGATCCAGTACAGGATATAGGTTTCGTCAGTACAAAGAAAATTAACAGTAGGAGAGATCTTCAATACCACAAAACATTCTCTCAATTAAGAAACTTAAATGTGCACTTAAAAGTGGTAATTGACATATTATTCTTAAGATAGTCAGGGATTTTATTGTACAGTATAAGTCCCATGTGGCTGGGTCCAAGATAGTTAGATCTAGTACAAAAGGAACATGCAAGTTATTAACATTCCGAGTCCTATGATGATGCACATCAGCGTTTGTAACAAAGTGCTTCGAATTACATCTTGTATGTACAACAATAGTAAGTATAAAAATACATGGAATAGGTAAAATATTGATTTTCCTGAAAAGTGGAAGGCTCGGTGCATCATACCTTGCATTAGCCATCAGTCTTAGAACTTTCTTTTGTAATTTGAAAATTTAAGAGCTTGGGAGGATGAGCCCCAGAAAAGAATAACACTGTATACAATATGTGAATAAAATAATCCATAATAGAGTGAAAGAATGACTTTAAATGAGATAGTAGAACAAATGGTCCGAACAAGAAAACAAAGAGGACTGAGTTTATGCAAGAGCTTATCGACATGTAAATCCCAGTAAAGATGAGATCCAAGAAATTTGCAAGAGTCAACCTGAGGTAAGATGTTGCCGTCTAAGAGGATGTTTAATGCTTGTGCTGGTTTGTTTTTATAAGAAAAATGAATAACTTGAGATTTATCAGCATCAAGTTTAAAATAGTTATTTAGTGACCAAGAGTGAATTTTATGGGTAGCAAGATTGCTGCATGAATGAAAATGAAAGTTTAATGAGATCAACTGGCACTTGAACTAAAGAATAAATTGATAAATCCCTTCTTCCCTCTTACCTGAAGAAGAGAAACGAAGACATCAAGCGGACAGCTTAATATATCATTATGTAACTCTTCTCTGATAAAGACTTTTTTGATACGTTCCACTAGCGAAAAAGTTACGGGCACACAGGATTTGCATAAGTAGACATCGCTCATATATAACGCACAACTATCATTAATTTAATATAGAGTATACGTCATTTACTTATGCTTCCAGAAAATTAATATTTAGTGAAACTTTACCCGTAAATGTACTAGAATGCCAGTGATTCTCCTTGGCTACCTCAGCTGAGGAGTTAACCTTTGTATTAAATACATAACCCCTTCTTGGAGTAATCTAAATTTATTCCGGAATTCTCCGGCGGACATCGCAAAGGGATTTGTCAAGTCCCTTAGGGTTCTGCGATCAATCAATATTTCTCCTTCTTCCATTTCCTCTGCTAGGAATATCGCCGCTGCCAGACGAACCGCCATATTTATTGTTTACTTTTAGAATTCCGATCAATATGGCCGCCGTAACGCGAGCTTTTAGCTCGCGTGAGGATTCCGATAGTAAAAACCCGCTCGAGATCGAATATCGAGCTATAGAATATCTTTCATGATTCCGATCGTAATTTGGGGCAATACGGCCTACCATTCCGACCATAAATGCCATTCCGATCGAAAGCAAAAGTTATAGAATAAGCCCCCTGGTTATTGTGGGTACTGAAAGCAGCTTATCAAAGGCTGCCTTGATGGAGTCGGCACAAACAGTGCTCCGCTGTTTATTCCATAATGCCTGGCATTTGACAAAGGCAGGCCTAGAACTTTTTTTAAAAACTCCATCCTTTTCTGCTTGTTGGGCATCCTAAAATGAGAAAATTGTATGAGCATTCCATTTCAAGGATTTATCACTTATATTTATCCAATTATGACCTTAAAGATTCAAAGGCATAAGATAAACACTTACTACAACCATATAAAAACATTAAATCTCACCTTGGTTACCACCAGATTAAGTGTGTGGGCGGCACACCTTTGATGACGAGGTAGCATGTACTGGAAGTTTTGCTCTCCCCCATCCTAAACTCCTCCTACTTCAAGAAATTGGACATCACAATCATCTTCCTCTTCCTCCGACTGCCCATCCTTCTCCCCAAACATCCTGAATAAGAAAGTTGGCTAAATATTCTAATAACAAGGAGCAAATACACCGTCAACAGAAATTTAAGGTAATGATATTATACTTACGTGAAGGCTTTTACAAAATTGGAACCATTGTCCGTGACACACAAAGTTACTTTATTCTGGATGCCGAAGCTCCTGCAAATATTCTCTATTGCAGCAGCCAAAACATCGAACGTATGCCTTCCTTTTAAGCACTGTACTGCCAGCATTGCACTCTCGCGTTTCAAGCTTTCACTGTTCACCCAGTGCACCGTCATTCCCAGATACGATCTGCTAAAATGCGACCAGCAGTCAGCTGTTATGCACACTGAGCTTTGTTCTGCCAGTTTCTCAATAAGGCTGTTCTTTAAAAAGTCGTGTTTCTTTCTCAGTTTCACTGCCAAAGTTTTCCTGCACATAATTTTTCGATTTGGCCCCAGGCCATTAAGTAAATTCCTGAAGGAATCTTCCTCTACCAGTGAAAAAGGCTGCAGAGACCCACAAACAAAATTAACAATCAGTTTGTCCAAAACTCCCTGGCTGACGACTCTTTCACCCGAAAAATTTATTGTGGACTGCCTTAAATCACTAGGAATAGGGTCTTCGCCTAATTGCCTCTTGATTCCTCTCGTTTTCTGCAATTTGTCCATCTCTGAAACTTTGGCTGGATGCACCCTCTGAAAGAAACAACCTCATTTTTAATTCTCAGCATTCGGTGTATTCAATGGGGACTAAAACTTTCTAGCAGTTAAATGAAAAATGCAAAACATAGGATGTCATGCCAGTTACAATGTATTTGCACTAAGGGGACTAATGTCTTTTTGCATGTTAACAATTTTTTGTATCAAGCTCACAGGATCTGCAATTCCTTTGCGATTAAATGCCATCACTTGAAATAGTTAGGTAAAATTACATACAACCGAAAATAAAAATAATGGCCTAAATATAGACTTCAATAGTTGAAAATAGGTCTACTAGTGAAATAAAAACTAAAATTAGAGACTACAAAAAGATTAATTCATTTCATATCATAATGTGAATAGGGGAAATGACGTCGAATGAAATAACCTTCCTTTAAATACGCAGGAGAGCTTTAGTTACATTAAACTATATTCGTAGATTATACAATTAACGCGAAATGTTTGCATTTTAATAGCACATCGCCGGTGGAGAGAAACCGCAGTAGGAATTTAAAGCAGTATTTACTACACAATTTTGTGAGTACGTGGAATAACGATTGAACGCTGGCTTGAAATAAACTCAATTAGTACAGCGGGGAATTTCTACAGCAAGTGCTCCTGAATTTGTGCAAATTTTGGTGTTTAGACAGTGAATATTTGAAAAAGCATGCACTAATCCACACATGAACCCACGTGGGTACAAGTTACCTTGTAAAACGGCCTAATAGCCCACATACATTCACACAAACACGATTTAGCATATTTACACCTTTCAAAATTATTGGTGAATGTTTATCATACAATTAGGTGTGCCAATGCACTCGTGCTAACAAAGCTCGTGCTAATAGCAATGGTTACTGAACAAAGTATAGGCACTAAATAGTGAAATTATAAAGATATCTCAGACTCGTGGTTTCTGGCATGATTTAAGGAATCCTCTGATATTACCAATGAAACACTAAATTGAAATGAGACAGTGGAAAGTTTTTGATGAAGTTAATCACTTCACTTATAATATCGCCCACGTGTTTCAAAAATTGGAATGAATGTTTAGAAAGAATGAAGAAATACATACTGAAGAACTGGAAAGTTGATGATACAAATAAATAGTCGTTTACTTACCATTATATGCTTCCTTAAATTTGACGATGAACTCCATGAGCACTTGAGCACCTTCGTTCCGACGCAAAGTTTGCATCTTACCGCCATATTCTCAGTGCTCGAGCCTTCAGTTAAATAAAAATATGGCTCTAAATACCTGAAAGGAAACTTTTTATCGGAATCAGCCATTTCAGGTTAACGATGGATAAAGATTCGGTTGGATTCTACAAGATGGACAGATAAACGCAAGTATCTATATCTGGACGCACTGATCAACACCGGACAAATCTTCTCGACGAAGTGAACGAAATTGTCGAAGTGTTCCAAATCGTTGAAATATGCTGGAATCTCGAGGATTTCGAGATCCTCAACCTCTTTTCCGGTGTGGACTGTGACTACAGCACTAACTGTCGTAATTTGGCAGAGTTATGCGCGTAGGAATACGTCGAACACATGTCCATACCAGTTAACAAAATGTGTTTGGTAGTTGTAGTGGAAAAGTAACGATTACTTTCAGAAAGCAATGAGTAGATTACAAGTAATAGTTACATTTTTTCAAATGTAACGATTACAAGTAAAAAATACCTGAAATGTAATCGTTACTGGTAACTGAGTTACTTTTACTCAGTTACTCCCCATCTCCGTTTATTATATCTATAAACAGAAAATTACAAAAAGTCACAAATTACTGACACCATAAGCTTAGAAAATAGGTGAACGGTTTAAAATGCAGAACAAAAATTTCACATAGTTACAGAAGCTCAGTAAAAATGTTTAATGTGAACCATATACAGACATGGATAGCATCAACAAAAATACTCATCACATTAATATGATTGAAATATTCAGAATTGAGTCTTAGAATTCAATCTTTGCTATAAAATTTTTACATTATTACATACCCTAAAGACTGAGCATAAATTTTCACTTTTTAAGACAGTGTTAGAGTCAAGTTATAAATTTTGAAATACTTGCAGCTTTAAATAAATGAGAAAGAATTTTTAAGCAAATCTTACATCACATTGTAAAGTTAATATGGATGAAAGAAAAACAACTTTGATCATAAACATTTACTAACAGCCAATGCACTGAATTTGATAATGTTAACTTACATAACAAGGTTCTTAAAAAATAGAGAAGTATGGCTTCTTTTTTGGCAAAGCATTATAGAGAATGTTCTTGCCAAAATGTCAGTCCCACCATTTGTTTATTTTTTGGCAGTGATAAAAAGTTATTCTAAACACTCAACTTAAATTCATTCCATGATTTCTCAATCACTAGCTCTGGAATAATGGTATAATTAGCGACACAATATATTTTAAGCATAAATATATCATCTCACATAAAACTGACTTCCATAACTTCAAAGATATCTTAAGGACTTTTAATTCATGGTGTCCATACAAAATTTGCCTGGCACAGTACTGATATTTCTGGAGGTAAGCTATAAATCTTTAGCAATTCAGTACATCTTTTATCGCATCATTTGGCTTAGGCGAAATGTTCAATCTCTTAGAGTCAGGTTGACTTTGATGCTTGTTTTCTCTAACCACTCCAACCTCTGTACACAGGCCTTCTCCTGTACTCTTCAGCTTCAGGGATATTTATGCCTCCGTCCCAATTCCACGGTCATTTAAGGCACACCGCACAGCGACCGATGCAAGTTTTAAAGTCTCCTACATTGAGAGTTTGCTGTCGAGGTCTAGAGAACATCTGTGACTCCTCAACTGTTGCAAGCCAATAAGAATGTGCAGTGGCAAAGTAATTGCTACGGCCAAGGCCATGGCACTCGATGAAAGGAGAAGCACGGACATCTTCCACACAAGATCCAGGAGATACAAGAGATTGACAGCTTCCTTCAGCTCCTGAATCAGTGCTCTGCAAAAGTAAAGAGTAGAAGGTGGTTCAAATACTATAAATTGCGAATTTATTATCAATTGTGAATAGTACCATATTTTATCGAATGAGCACAGAGTATCTATCAACTGTAACTTTTGAGTGTCATTCCCTAATTCACCAATGCCATTGTTAAACATGTGTTTGCTAACTTAGTTGATACAATACTGCCATAATTATTGGTTCAATGTAGCATAGAATAATGTCCATTACAATAAGGCAGTAAAAGAGAATTTTTTCCCTAAATTTGGTCAGTCATATTTCAGTAACATGAATGAATGATAACCTTCAAACTTTTCCTTCAATTTGCAGATAACATGATGACCATACAAGGGATATTCAAAAAGCTCCCAAAATCAAACTTCATGGCATCTGGAATATTTTACAGCCAAAATTACTGCGAAGCATTCTTGCAAGAATCTAATAAATATAAATTCTCGTTAAATGCAAGTATAAAACAATAAGATACTTAACAATCACTTTTAATTTATTTATTTATTAACCCTTTCGCGACGGCGGGCTCAGCGTAAATTTTCTACGGTCTGCCGAGGGACTCGAGGAGAAATTCTTTCCTGATGTACGGAGATGTTTTTGAGCATTGCTGCCCCCAGGTATAAAATTTGCCCATTTTTGAGTCCTCAGTCCCGGGATTTCCGACCCTATCGTCATTTAAAATTAATTAATTTATTAATTAATTTTAAATGAATTAATATTTGATTTATAGAGAAATGTTACAATTAATGTATTTAAATTGATGGAATACTAATAAGCAACTCTACAAGAGAAATAAAGTTCCTTTTTTTTAATCACTCCAAATTTACTTAATAGCCATCTATAGGTTATGATTTATATTAAAGTATATTTTATTTTGTTTTTGAATTTCCACATCAATATTATAAAAAAAATGAGGAATTAAATCCACTGAGTACTTTCAGAGACAACTCCTAGAAGATGTATCATTCTTTCAGGAATGGAAATAATATCACTCACACAATAAGTAACCTTTCGTCACTAATGAAAAAAATCAGGTATGTTGCTTAAATACCTGTACAAACATTTTAATGTTCTAATTATTTCAAGCAAGAATTTTGCCCATATAAGTCATACAAAATATTAATACTTCATCTGGAAGATATTTTTACAATATTAAATGTTCATCTAAAACCAGGACTTGAAGCTTATTGTTGGATCAAGTTGGCTGTACCATCATTATAACTCAAAGTTGAGATGTTTAAAGAAAAACTATAGGGATAGTTTAGAGCAATTTAAAAATAGGCAAGGTTCTATCTTAATCCTTCTCATCCCATTTTTAACATGGTGAAACTTAATTTATCACAGAGCTATCTACAGAAATTTTATGTTAAGTCAGAATCAATCATAAAAAAATATACCCAGCAATAGTAAGTTTTATAGCAGTTCTGAACAGCATGTGAGCTCCTTGCCTGCATTGTTATAACAAAATTATAAACTATGAGACAATAAGCATCTGATACATTTAGAAAAAATCATATCTCTTCTCATATCTACTGTATTTGGATGTGAAGGAGCATATCTTAGAACAATGATGGAGAAATGTATAAACAATTGAAATTGCTGACGGTAAGCCCAAATTATCTGTTCCTTCCCAATGTCTAGGTAATTGAATTAAATCAATCATAAAATTCTTCATGTGTACAACACAAAAAATAGGAAATTATGCTAACCAAATATAGTATTTGCCATAGAACATTTTTTTAAGAATACATCTCCAACATAAACTTGTCCCATGAAATCTTTTCACCTGTTATTTCATATAAATGGTTATCTCCAAATATCTATGACCCTGAACCATCAACACGGAGGTCTGAATGACAAAGACATCTTCTAGGCTTAAGAAAACTACTTTATCAGCTATGCTAAAAGAAATGTTGTGAATGTCTAAATATTCTTATTTCTATTGCATAAGAATTATAAATTTTGGTTTTTGTTCACTTTTGCTGTTCTGCATTACATAGACACATTGTCTATTCTCTAGCCTTGAAATTTAAGATTTGGAAAATGAGAACTTTTGAGGAAGCCCAAGTGTACAAATTATGAATTTATGTATCCTTATTTTACTTTGGAAACAACTTTTGCCTTATGTAATATTTTATCACAAATTTTATCAAGACAATAAGAAAACTAAGTACTCAAACAGGTTTAATTCTCTTTAAAGTAAAAGGATGAAAGTCTAATTTTGTCTGATTACATTCTTAAGTCTAATAAAAAATCAAAAGATGAAAGTTTTACCACGATAATAAAAATATTAAATCTTCACGCATTATTCTTTACTGCTATTGGCTTAAATTTCCTTGATTTTTCCACTAATGCAATTTTCTCAGTACATCTGTTTTTCATTACATATGAATGAAAATCTTTGCACGATATCCCACAGGAATTGAATTTTGCAAGCAATAGGCCTTTAATTAGTAGATTAGACGAAAACCTTGTTCAAATCATCATTGAAGTAATCTTCCAACAAAATTTGAAGGAATGGAACAAAAATTGGCAATATTTTACATCCACCACCGATTCAGGACACCACCTCTTTTCTACATCAGTTAAAATAATTTTCCCTTGAAATTACAAAGAATGTTATCTTAGGAATCCTTAGTTTCTATAGCAATCTCTTTTTATTGAAAAAGTGGTGCCACCAAAGGTCTCATTCAAATACATTTACATAAGTGAAGAAATGCTTCTCAAAAGTTTTAAAGACAAATTCAGATAATTATTTATTTGTTATTCATAATTTATAATCAATATAGGTTGTGAAAATCCCGGATAATTATTAGCATAAATAATTTATTTTTATCACATACCTTTAAATGCAATTTTCTTTTAAACCAGAAACCCCCTCAATAGCCAAGGCAACCACCTTGTGGGTCACAATCTACCAGATAGGAACCAGTGTTTTATATCAACTAACTGACATCTGCTTGTTTTGGTCAGAATATTCCTGACCAAATAAACAGTATCAAATATATCTAATAAAGAATTAATGTCCTCTTAGTTTTTTTTGTGGATGAGAGATAGACTGAATTTTACTGAAAATATGATATAAAACAAAAATTTAAAATCTTGGCAACAAAAAATATTTAATTGCTGGAAAAACACTACAAATTCTTTCAATGACAGGGAGTAATGAAAGCCATTGCTTTCTTGAGAGCCTCTAATGTAAGAGAAAATTGCACTCCTATTATGAAAAATATAAGACTCAATTTAAGATATAATTCAAGGTTTAAGGAAAATATAAAAAATCTTTAAAACACCTTGATTACAGTTCACTTGTTATCCTAAACATAAAATGTTTGAGGCTTTAAAATTGTGCTGTATGCTAAAGATTTTCTAAATTTCAGTAGCTTTACTCTTAGCTTTGTTGTTAAACATCATACAAAAATCAAAAACATGACTGGTTTCGGCGCACAATGCCATCATCAGGTACACAGCAATTTGTGGAGAAGCTATTTAAAGAGGAATTCCACCAGATATCTCTTTTTAAGTTTGATTTTAATAAAGAACTTGTTTTAGGCACATTTTTTGACCTTAGCAAAGTATTTGATACCATAAATTATGAAATCCTATACATGAAACATAATATATTTCATATTTTATTTATTTGTCCAAAGGAAACAATACAAATTATTGAATCATAGGACAGTTCAGTAAATAAATACAAAGAATCATAGATAAATGGATAGAACTACAAGTTGCAACATTATACCCTGTTCAGAGTGTCATATTCATTTAGGTTATAAAAACAATGCAAGATCAAATATTTAAAACACGATTTTTAAAGTTGAAATTCCCTTTGTTTTTATATTGTCTGGTAGGAGATTAAAAAGTCGAATTGACATTGTTCTTGGTCCTTTTAGAATCAATGTAAAATTGCTGCTCAATATATGAAGATAAAAACTACTTCTTTTTTGATAAGAATAGATGGAACTGTTCTTTGTAAAATCATTAATATGTTTTTTCACATACAGAACACTATAATAAATATATTTGCTTGCAACCGTTAGTATGCCAGGGTTTTTGAAAAGAGGATGGCAATGGGCTTGAAAAGGCTGATTACAGATTAATCTACCTTTTTTTTCATTATAAAAATTTCATTAATGTGGGAGAAGGAACCCCACAATACAATGCTACTCTAGAGAAGAAGATCCCGTGCTATCATGTCATCGTAACTTCTTGACTAACAGTGTGTTTTAAGATAGAGATAAGATAAAAAATTGAATTCACTTTAGAGCAGACTTGTTTTATATGGTGGTCCCATTTTAGATTTGAATACATATTTAGACCAAGGTATATGCAGTAATGTAATTGCAATCAAAACATATGAACGATGACAAAGACATGATAAAATAGAATGTGAGAATTACCAGAAGTTAATACAGTAGAAGTCCGTTATAACGAGTACGGCATATAGCGAGAGTTGCGTTATAGCGAGTGATTCATTGGACATTGTCCGTCTCACAGCAAAAAGGATAGGGAGTTACTTCCATTATAACGAGTGATCAAAATCTGAGGTATCGTTATAATGAGTGTCACGGTCCTATATTCGCCTTGCAGGTGGCATATCTCGTAATTGAAGACGGCTCACGATTTTCACTATCCCCTTTGTCCCTCACGTCTCCTATATCTTATCCCCTTGTATCTTGTTTATTTTCGTCGATAATCCCTCTAGTCAGCAGGTTGAATCGAGTTTCCATTTTATTGGCATCCACCTGTGGGATTTGTTTTCACTCGACACTTGGCACCAAACCGTCTAATGGAAGGGAATATAAGAGATATAAGCAGCGCTGTTTCGAATTTACAGGGTAACCTCTCCCTCGCGACGATTCATTAGTTTTGAAGCGTGTGAATGAAAAATATCTTGAGAATGAAATTTGATATGAATTGGGGGTTCCACATGATGGCCATCGCTCTTCCATCAGTCGATCATTAGACGTGAGTCCGTTCAGAGCTTTCCAATAACTGAGTTTCTAGTGTGACAGTTCTGTGATGGAGAGAAAAAGAAAGGCTTTAGATTTAGCAAAGAAAATTTAAATTGTGCGAAAGAGAAACCGCGAGTAAATCCGAAATCGGCAGACGGTATGGCATGTCATCGTCGACTTTATTTATGATTTTAAAGAACAAAGAAAAAATTAAGTTTGCATTCATAATGAAAAATACTCCAGGAGTGTGCAAAAAACTACGGCCAGCGGATAATACGGAGTTGGAGTGCATTCTATTAGAATGGTTCACTCAGCAGCGATCTCTAGGAATTCCAATCAGCAGAACAATGATAAAAGCGAGCGAGAGCTTGCCCTTCGCATGAAACTGGACAATTTCCGTAGCACGGATGATTGGCTGAACCGATTTAAAGGAAGAAGAGATCACTCCACATACTTAGCGGTGAATGCAGTTAAGTAAATGAGCAAGCGGTACATAATTGGCTTCCAATTCTCAAGTCGATCCTCGAAAAATACGAAGAAAAGGTAAGTAATGCAAAAAGCAAATTATCTCAATGGTAGCAGCCGTCACTTTGTAGAATTCCATTACTGGAGCAATTAAACAAAATGTATTCAATTCCACAACTTTTTAATTCCACCACACACACGACCGGTTTCAACTAGTTACTATACCCGATGATGGCTATAACTAGTTGAAACCGGTCGTGTGTGTGGTAGAATTAAAAAGTTGTGGAATTGAATACATTGTGTTTAATTGTTCCAAGCAAATTATCGTTTAAATACTATAAATTGTAAGATAGGCCATGTATTTAGTGTGACAAACTGTTATTAATCTCCACGTAATTAGGGCACATACAAAGCGGATGAGACAGCACTGTTTTACAATTTACTGCCGGAAAAAACCTTGGCTGTTAAGGGCGACCGCTGCTAAGGTGGAAAAAGGAGTAAGGAGAGGCTTACAGTTCTCCTCTACACGAACATGACTGGATGTGATAAATAATTATTGGAAAATCCATGCGTCCCCGAGCTTTTTGTGTCCAGCGAAATATTCCCTGTACTTACGAGTCCAACGCCAAAGCATGGATGACAGGACAAATTTTTACGTTGTGGCTAAATGCTTTTGATGCCAAAATTGGAGGGAGAAATAGAAAAATTGTGCTGTTCATGGATCGCTGTCCGGCCCACCCCATCATTAAATTGACAAACATAGAGCTTGTTCTTCCCCCCTAACAGCACAAGTGTGTTGCAGCCATTAGATCAGGGCATTATTCGAGCTACAAAGCGCCAGTTTAGATCACACCTCGTTAATACGTTAATGAGGAAGTTAATGTCAAAAGAAACCCGCATCAAATGGAATGTCCTGGAGGCAATCCATGGGTTTGCATTGGCCTGGGGAAAATATCACCCGAAAGTGTGAATAAGTGTTTCAAGCATTCGGGTTTAAAAAAAATACAGAAAATGATTCTGTCGATGGATCTGCTGAGCTGAATTCGGAGTTAGTGCCCAGATGCTGGAGAAATGTGTCCATTAGAGTATAGGAGAAGGAATTCTGCACTCACCAGCTGCGAATTGCCAGCACCGGAGAAAAACTCGCGTCTAACGAGCATGACTCCAACTACTTACACTACTGGAAAGCCATGTTTAATTATTAAGCTAAATCACTAAATCCTAACTAATACGATTATTTAATGATATATTATTAATTTCGACGATAATTTAGCAACAATGATCCAAATTTTATGTTAGAGGACGCACTTTGATTATGGTTTATGAGTCAATGATATAATATTTTTGACACAAACGTACTCTTTTACGCATTCTGAAGCATTTGTGTAGGAATTAAAAACCCTACAGTTCCATTCGGACACATTTACTGACCTTGGATTCAAGAAGACGGACTTAATTAGACTTACTGTTAGAAATCGGCTATAACGAGTATCGCGTTATAACGAGTACTTTTCCAATTTTTGTCAGCTCTCGTTATAACCGACTTCTACTGTATTAAAAATTTGTTTATGAAAATAATTTCATAAGACCGTACTGTTCCTGGGTTCGATGCCAGAGCACATTAACATTTCTCTCATAAGGAATATAAGGGAAAAATAGGACGTCTTTTGAGGCAGTTATAGCCAATATTTCTGCTTGAATTTTCACACATAGTTAGAGATGTCGATCTTATAACAGGTGAACAGACCAGTGTAGTATTCGGTTTAGTGCAAGACATATTGCATTTTAATCTTATACCTATTCATTAAATGGCGTCTACCACGACAATTAGCTCCGTTTCTAATTAAGTAAACAAACAGACAATAGGCAAGGTAATTATGTAAATAGTTTTAAAGAACGTAGAAAAAGACCTTTACTCTAAAGCCCGTTTGGCGAAGATGGGAAAATAATATTCATACAATGATACATGAAAAAATTGTTTATACTAACGAAGAATTATCCAGCATAGAACAACGTAATCAGAAGGTCGTTCAAGAAAATCAGTTTATTTCATGCGTACATTTTTGTTTTTCATTTCGATGAAAGTTGAATTACGTAATATACTACGTATTAATTAAAGAAACGTAGAAAAAGAATTTATTATTTCTATTATTTCTAAATATTGCCGTTGAAACTATTAATTTGCATTAATATTCTGATAGTAATATTTTACGATTATGTAAATTTTAGTTGTACTTACTTTTACTCAGGCATAGGTAGGTATCTCAGGATCCGGTATAATACATCCTTCATCAGTAATTAATGAGTATTTTTCATCCAAATTGCTTTCCTTTCCCTCTTATATAGATTCAGTGTAGACTTTTCAATTTAATCCTCGAATAATCTCACTACTTACATAACTTTTCTGATTATCTTCGTTGATAAATGGTCCCGTATTCTCTACATAAACTTATGTTATCACAGTATGTATTCACGATTAAATCCATTCCCGTACAGATATTCGCTGTTCATTTCGATGAAAGTTACATTTTTAAACATTCAGTAATAACATATATCGACAGAAACATTTAAAATAATTAAAAATGCATCAAACCTTTATCATGGTGTATGAAAATAGGATCGTAAACAAACTTGTTTTGGATTCTAACAATGGTTGTTGCCATAGATTTAATTTTCAAAATGAGGAGAAAAAAACGTAATAAATTGGCGTTCAAACTAAAATTTTGCAAATTTCGTGCGGGAATGTTCAAATTGGTCGCAAGAAAAGTAAATTTTGAACTTTTAGACGTAATACAGACCAAGTCCCACTGCTTTATGATTACTTTTTCACGTTTTAATTAACGAAAGAAATTTGCTCTGCATGGCCATTTTTCGTTTCCCCCGTTTAAATGCATTGAAAAATATAATCGTCTCTGGGCTCAAACCAAGGACAAAATCTGGGAATTTTCGATTTTTTCCCAACTCAATAGTCAATTATAAATCTCTTCTGATAATTTCAGCCTCCCAGCTCGATTAGAAATGCCCAGGAATTTGTGTCAATGAGTCGGATTTGCAGCTTTATATATAGTAACTAGTAAATGGGTGCTTGCAAACTGCAAGCAAAGACAATTATCAAGGGATACTACCCTGAGTTATTGGTCTATATATTACATTTACGTTTCTTTTTAATTATACCACTGTCTATCCTATGCATAATTTTGAAATTCGAGATAGAGATTCATCAAATAATCTACATCTACATCTACATTAATACCCTACAAGCCGCCTTTCAGCGTGTGGCAGGGGGTGTAAACACCAATAATATAATAATAGAATAATTATTTCGAAAGCCTTTAACGTTTATTTGGTACGGAAGTCCTTAATGAATACGCATGAGTAAAATAAAATTAAGGAAATATGCCAAACAAAGTAAAGTAAGAATAAAAATCTGCGTGAGATAAAAATGCGAGAAATCTATAGACGATACCTGCAGTACTCGGTTTAGTGCAAGGCATACTTCAATTGAATCCAATGTTCATTAAATGGCATCTACCGTGACAATGAACTCCGTTTCTTATTTAATAAACAAATAGACAATTGGCAACGCTACTATTTAAATAATTTTGAAGAACGTAGAAAAGGAACTTGATTCTAAAGCCCGTTTGCAGAAGATGGGAAAATAATTTGAGGTGAATTGGAGAGGCTGACAGAATGACTATATGCAATTAAAATAAGAAAGACGAAACACATTAATGCAACGCCATAAATTAGGAATCGAAAAAGGCCATGACAAAGGAACTTTTTAGACATAATTCAGTACATGATAAATGCATTTGGTTAAGTGAGAATGAAGTGAAATACTATTACTAAACTATAGTGGTCGTGTTGTTAATGATTCATATTGTTTGTAGTTATATTATTTCTAAAGATTGTCGTTAAAACTATTAATTTACATTAATATTCAGAAATTAATATTTTTGGATTATGTAAATTTTAGTTGAACTTACTTTTACTCAGGTACTGGTAGACTTGATCCGGTATAATATATACTTCGTCAGTACTAATGAGAATGTTCAGCTAAATTGCTCTCCAATGGAACTTTATATTCTGAATTCAGTATACGATAAAAGGATTTGGTTAAGTGAGCTATGAAGTGAAATATCACTACACTGCAGTGGTCTTGATGCTAATGATACGTGTTGTTTGTATTTATATTATTTCTAAAGATTGCCGTTAAAACTATTAATTTACATTAATATTCAGAAATTAATATTTTAGGATTATGCAAATTTCAGTTGTACTTACTTTTACTCAGGTATAGGTAGACTTGATCCCGTATTATACTTACTTCGCCAGTAACTAATAAGAATTTATAAGCTAAATTGCATTCCTATTCCCCCTAAATAGATTCAGTGTAGATTTTTCAACTTCATCCTCGAATAATCTCACTACTTAGATGACTTTTCCGATTATCTTCGTTGATACATGGCCTCCTATCCTCAACATAAACTTATGTTATCACAGTATGTATTCCCGAATAATTCATTGACCGTGCAGATTTTCGCTGTCCATTTTGATGAAAGTTCCATTTTTCAACCTTTAGTAATAACATATATGGAAAGAAAGATTTTAATTATACGACTGTCTATTCTATAACATAATTTTCAAATGAGTGAGATTGAGATTCAACAAATAATATGATAGTAAAATAATTATTTCGAAAGCCTTTCACGTTTATGTGATACGGGAGCCTTTAATGAATACGCATTCGTAAAATTATATTTAGGAAATACGCTAAACACAGTAAAGTTAGAATAAAAATCAGCATAAGATAAAAATGCGGAAAATAAATAGACGATTACCTGTGTAGTATTCGGTTCAGTGCAAGACATATTGCAATTGAATCCTATGTTCATTAAATGGCGTCTACCACGACAATGAGCTCTGTTTCTAATTAAATAAACAAATAGACAATAGGCAACGTAATTGTGTAAATAGTTTTAAAGAACGTTTGAAAAAGAACTTTATTCTAAAGCCCATTTGGATAAGATGGAAAAATAATATTCATACATTGATACATGCAAAAGTTGTTTATACTAACGAAAAAATATCCAGCGAACACGAAGAACGACGTAATCAGAAGGTCTTTCAAGGAAATCAGTGTATTTAATACACATTAAATACAGTGATTTTTGTTTTTCATTTTGATGAAAGTTGAATTACGTAATATACTACGTACTAATTGTGTACTACTTATTAATTAAAAAAACGTAGAAAAAGAACAATTTTAAATTCTCTTTGGAGAGGATGACAGAATAATTATATGTAATTAAAATTGAAAAGAAGAAACATAATAGGCATATAATAAAAAGCACAGAAACTCACACACGAAAAGCAATCCACCATATACGTAGAACAACGATATCGTAACATCGTTCAATGATACCATGTAATTCCTGAGTAGATATTTGTTGTTCATTTAGATTGAAGTTACATTTTCTTGATATTCAATGATAACATGGCCCTTCAAGAAAGGCGGGCAGCAATGGGTTTGGCTGCCGGTATGAGCTTTTCAGTGACAATATATCACAATGTATGCAGTATGGAAGTGAAGCATACAAGAGATGTTTTATTCTGAGTTCAGTATACGATAAATGTATTTGGTTAAGTGAGCAATGAAATAAAATATTACCAAACTATAGTGTTCGTGAAACTAATTATTCGTATTTCTCGCAATTATGTTATTTCTAAAGATTGTCGTTGAACCTTTTAATTTACATTAATATCCCTATTTATTAATTTATATTAATATCTATGTACTTCATTCTCGAATAATCGAATATTCAAAACACATCAAACCTTCTTCACGGCGTTTGAAATTAGGATCGTAAACAACATTGTTTTCGATTTAAACAATGGTCGTTGCCATAGACTTAACCTTCGAAATGGGCAGGAAAAAACTAAATAAATTGGCGTTCAAATTGAAATTTTGCAAATTTCGTGCGGGAATGTTAAAATCGGTAGCAAGTAAAGAATTTTGATCTTTTAGACGTAATATAGACCAAGTCCCACTGCTTTACGATTACGTTTTCACATTTTAATTAACGAAAGAAATTTGCTTTGCATGGCCATTTTTCGTTTCCCCCGTTTAAATACATTGAAAAATATAATCTTCTCTAGGCTCAAACCTAGGACAAAATCTTGGAATTTTTGATTTTTTCCTGACTCGACTGTCAATTATGAATCTCTTCTGAAAATTTCAGCCTTCCAGCTCGATTAGAAATGCCCAGGAATTTGTGTCAATGAGTCGGATTTGCAGCTTTATATATAGTAATATATATATGAATGAATCCAGAGAAGCATCTATATATAATAGATAAATATCTATCTACGACAGTATTTTCGAACTCTATATTCAATCTAAACTTGGATAATAAGTGAATAATTTCTTTCATATTATCTTTTACTTCACAAACATTATAAATAATGTTTATCGGGACATGTTTAATGAAAAAGGATGAAGTGGCCTTTCACCCCAGCGCCCAAGCGCCCACAGCGTACATAATCAGCAACTACCAGTTTATTAGTATTTCACAAATAACTCCTACACAATCAGTGATACAAAAATATGTTTCGTACAAAAGTTATAGTAAATTTTATTTTCTAAAACGTATATAAATAATAGTTTATACCTAAACATCATATTTATGGAGATATTTTGAAAACCGGAAATGAGCTTTGAAGAATGAAGCTCGACTTCCGGTTGACCGATTTACTCCAAAAACTAATCAACTCTAACGACACTAACCAATGTACTAGATATGAAATTTGGTGTTAATCCAACAAATAGTTGTTAAGTTAGAGCACCCACAAAGTACATAATCAGCTACTTCCGGTTTATCAGTATTTCACGAATAACTCCTAATCAAAAGGTGATACAAAAATATGTCAAATACAAAAGTTATAGTAAAACACATTATCTAAAACTTTTATAAGGTATACAATATACCTATATATCATATTTATGGAGATATTTTGAAAACCGGAGATGAGTTTTGATGAATGAAGCTCGACTTCTGGTTAACCGATGTACTCCAAAACTAATCAACCCCGACAGCACACACCACAGTACTATACATGAATTTTGGTATTGATACGACAAATAGTTTTCACGTTAGAGCGCCCACTATCACACACACACATACACACAGACATCATTCCGAAAATGGTCTAAACGAGCCATTTACATTTGTGAGAAGTAGGACGTTGCTTGAGGCAGTTGCAGCAAATATTTATACTTGAATTTTCCCATCCCTCGTCAACCGCGGTTTCGCCAACCGCGGCCCTTGAGTATCCGCGGTTAATTTTTGATACCCAGTCTTCTCAACCGCGGGTGTTTCCCTTGTCATCCACGGTCTACGAGTCAACCAACTCGACAGTCTGCAATGTAAATTCAAGTATAGCTGGTGCCCAATATTTTACCAAGCTTCGCAGAGTGCGGATTCAGAATTAATTTCACTCGGTATGCTTATGCGGCCATTTTTAGAATTTCTCTTCGAATAATAAAATCTATTACTTAACAATTCCTACCGCAACTCAAAATTTTACCGTTTCATTCAGATTCATCGTGGATTTATACCAGCTATAACATGATTTTCTTTCATTAAAAGTAATTTATGATAAAATACATTATTTTAGGTGTTTTCCTTTCAATAAGGGTTTCTATTGGGAACCAAAAGTTTCCATAAACAGAACGGATATCTTCCTATACAGCTGAAGCGCATCGTTTGCATCTTGAGGGAGTTACTTCATACACAGAGGCACTTCTTTGAAATGTCTTCGCTCTGTGTATATCCTCAACTTTTTAGAAAGGTTTATGATGTTATTCCTGAAAAGGGCTTCATATGCATCTATGAACTTGGGCATCTCATCGGTCATCAAGGGAGGGTAATTATTCTGACTGTTCTCTTCAACGGTGTGGACGGCCCAGTCTTTGGAAAATGATTACATTGTCATTTTTCCCGTAGAGCAAACTCTAATTCGAACTTAGTCAGATTAGTTGAGTTGTCAGAGAAGTTTAGTTGCGTGTACTGAAGACATCTCAATATTTGGCGATTTTTCCTTTTCGTATGAGCTGTGATGGATCAGAAGCGTAAATCAAGATAGGAGAAAAGTATTGTCGCCAAACGTGCAAGACGAGTAATGACTCTCCATAAGAATTTAGAAGTTCTCGACAGACTTGCCCGCGGAGAATCCTATGCATCAATTGCCAGATCGATGGAAGTGAATGAGTCCACTATTAGGACGATTAAAAAAGTGAGCCGTCAATCAGAACTAGTGCTCAGAGTGGAACTAGCGCTAGTTTTAAAGTGTCCTACGTGCCACAAAATAGTAACTTCAAAAAACAGAATAGGCTCTGAACATATGGATTAAATCACAGACACAAAACAGAGTACCGTTAAGCACCTTAATTATCCAAGAAAAAGCCTTGCGATTATATAAACATTTTGCTACTTCAGGTGAAAGCAGTGGCGAAAAACAATTCATCGCAAGTAAGAGCCGGTTTGAGAATTTTAAGAAAAAGACATAACCTACATGTTGTGAAGATATCCGGTGAAATTGCATCTGCGGACCACCAAGCTGCGAAAGAGTTTCCCAATTTGTATATGCAGCTTATTAAATACAAGTGTTTAATGCCAATGAAACCGGACCCTTCTGGGAGAGAATGCCTTCCCGGACTTATATCTCCAAGTCTGAGAGAAATGCTCCAGGATTTAAGGTTAGCAAAGACCGAGTCACGCTTCTTCTATGTTCCAATGCAGCAGGCGATTCTAAAGTGAAGCCTATGCTAATTTAATGCTCACAGAACCCGCGAGCTCTGTCAGGGAAAATTAAAAATAATCTTCCAGTGTTTTGGCGGTCCAACCGAAAGGCTTGGGTGAGTCGAAATATCTTCATGGACTGGTTTAACAATTGTTTTGTTCCCAAAGTCAAGAAATATATATCATCAAAAGAATTGCCTTTTAAAGTTCTTCTCGTTTTGGTTAATGCCCCAGGCCATCCTCAGGAACTTAAATCTGCTAACTCACATCACTCCTCCAGCCTCTAGATCAGGGTAACATTGCTACCTTCAAGAGTTATTATATTTGGCCTACCTTCTTTTTCTTGTTAGAAATGATAGAGAAAAACAACTCTCTCTCTGTAACTGATTGTTGGAAAAAATTCAATAATGCCGACAGCATAAATATAATTAAAGAATCACTAGACGAGATTAAACCATCGAATCCATGTTGGCAGAAACTCTGGCCGTAGGCAGTCATTGATTTTAAAGCATTTCTTAAACTTGTCGATGAACTAAATCTTATCGTTTCACATGGAAGGCGACTGAAATGGGAAGGGCTAGAAGACATGCAGCTAAAATATGTTGAAGAACTTTTAAATGCAAGCAATGAAGAATTGAGAGAGGAGGATCTGGAGCAGCTCATTGATAAGCAGGACTTGGCTGAGGAAGAGGACAAAGAAGAGCAACCTTCAACAGAAATTACCTTGGCCAATGTCAACAAAATCGTTAATATGGCCTCAAATTTGTCAGATTTCGTGATTGATGTGGACCAAAAATGGACCGTAGCTTGATTTTCAAAAGAGGATTAGAGGAGTTGCTGCAACCTTACAAAGAACTGAGGAAGAATCTAACGAAAAAACTGAGCCAGCCAATTATCATATCATTCTTTAGTAAAATAGGAGATGCCGAATCAGAAAGTGCTGAGAGAGAGTGATTCGAGTATGAATATGTATGACTGACACAACAGACACAGATCAATGATTATTCAAGGCAGTCCAAGTAAGTGAAATGATATTTTCAATTAACTATTCTTTATTGATAAATGTCGACTATTTAAGTATTATCAGTTAATAATTCAGGGCATAAACGTATTTAAGCCGGGAAATTACTTCGTAAATGTAAACTTTGTGTTGCAGACTAGCGCAGATTCTGTTACAGCAAAAATATCCGGTGCAGAGGGAGCTGATCATTTTTATCGGAAGTTATCGGTGCGTTTGGGATAAAAATGCGGCCAAAATTAAAGAGGAATAATATCTTAGAAATATGTTATGTTAGAAACATGTTATTAACAGGGAAAACCATTTTGTACTAATTTTTTCTCCCTATATTGTTGCTCGCAAAACCTAACCCTTGATTTCCCATATACATAATGCTTCGCCAACCGCCATTTTGCCAACCGCGGGCTCTTTCGATTCCCTAACCCCCGCAGTAGGGATACCTGTAGTTAGAAATAGTGATTTTCTGTTGTGCTGCATAATAAGTTCAACAGAAAGACCTGGGTTCGATGCCAGACAATAAAGTTGAAGGGAATTTTTAGAATATTTTCAATGCTTTTTTTTTTCTTCTGAAGACCGTCCCGATAGGATGTCGACATGAAATTAGAGTTGTCGATCTGCTTGCAGTATGCAAGCTACATTTTACTCGTATATATATATAGACGTTTCTCCGGATATACCTATATATACATATACGAGTAAAATGTTGCTTGCATACTGCAAGCAGATCGACAACACTTATTTCATGTTGGCATCATATCGGGATGGCCCTCAAAAGAAAAAAAAAAGGGTTGAAAATATTCTAAAAATTCGCTGCAATTTAATCGTCTGGCATCGAACCTAGGCCTTCCTAGTGAACCTACTATGCAGCACAACAGAAAATCGCTATTTCTAACTATGTGTGAAAATTCAAGTATAAATATTTGCTGCAACTGCCTCAAACGACGTCCTACTTCTCACGAATGTAAATGGCTCTCTGGATTCGAACCAAGGACAATCTAGGAAATCTAAAACATTTTTTTGAAATGTATCTATTATCTCTATCTTTATGCCTAATTTCAGGTTTTAATATTATTGGGAAGGGGTTCAAAATAATTCTTAAATATCGGATCAATTACTGATTGTAGAGACGCCTGGTGTCGAACCCAGGACTTAATGGCAGCTGTGAATAAACATAATGACATGTTAGGACTTGATTTTATTTCATACAAAGTATGAAGTCGATATCATGCCGGGAAGTACCTAAAATTTGTTTCCCTTATCTTCATAAGAAATGCATTGAGGAATGTAAATGGCTCTCTGGGATCGAACCAAGGACCATCAGCGAATACAGAAAATTTTATTATGAAATATATTTATGATATCTAACCCAATGCTGAATTTCAAGTTTCCATGCCACCAGGAAAGGGTCCAAAAAAAATCTTAAAAATCGCCGCAATGCATTTTAAACGGCCTCAGAATTGAGTGAAATATTGAAAATGGACAAAAAGGAAAAAATAAAATTGAGAAATCATAATTAATTGAAAACAACAAATGCAGCCATCATTACCTAAAATGAAGGTACCTGGTAGAGGTAAGGTGGAACCTAAATATCAAACTACTATTATCCTCCCCACCCCTTCTATACTTCTGTCAAGGTCACTAAATTCCCTCTCCACCCTCAAAAATTCCCCTTCCATCCTTTCACCATTACCTCCCCTACAATACCATCATTCTCCATCCCCTACCACCTCTCTCCTCTCACCCACCCCTCCTTCCCCTTTCAGCATTGCTAGCTCCTCCAAGGTCACCCCTCCCACTTCTACCATTTCCCCTCCCTCTTACCCCTCCTAGCACACTACATACCCCTCCTTCTCCCAGTTATTGCCCCCCTCTCTTCCCTCCAGAGCCTCCCCTCCCAATATCTGTTCTCCTCTACTTCCCCCACTCCCCACAATGCCTCCTTCCCCAGTCCCCAGGGGTCCTCCCTCCCCCCATCCATTCTAAACATACCCCTTTCCATATTTTACACTACCCCCTTTTTTAGCATGAAGATCATTTTTATTAAACTTTACTTTGTTTTACCTTCACTCCATAAAATGCTTCTTTCATTCTTTTTTTCCCAATTATATTATAATCCCAAATAGATACATTTTATATGACCTTACATAATAATCTAATCCCCCTAAATGAGCCAAGGGTTATTTTCCTAACCTTACTTAGCTAACTTATATCTAATCTTTTTATCTCTAAATAAACCTAGGTGCTCACCTTTGATAAATCCAGATTCTGTCTAAACAATCAGTTGCCAGATTTGCTCTTTCCTCTTCGGTCCCACTCCAGACACTCAGCAACTCTTCAGCTGCAGGATATTCTTATGGCTGATTGGCTGCAAGTCGCATTCTTTGCCTTCCTTGGAACATTCTCTGACTGCTGTCCACACCATGTTCAGCCGCAACTAATGTTCATGGTTATCTAAAAACTCCTGCATACTGAAAAAATACAAGTTTTGCCAGACAAAAATAATCACAACACTGCTCATCTTATGCTGTTGACAGAGGCATCTGTCAATGCCTATGAAAAAGCAGCAAAAACTATTTGGTCATTAATAAAATTATTTGCCTCCAGCATCAACAATACAATGCTTGAGCTAACATCGAAAGATATCATTTGCAACCCAGTTATTTTTATCCATAATTTTAAACACATACAGACACAGGATAATATAACCTTAAATTATCTTATATAATAAGCTATTGTTTGTTCGTTCATATTTCTAATAAGCTGAAAGCCCCCTGAAAATTAATCTCATTTCTATGAAGGCTCGGGTTCGAACCCAGGACTCCATTATAAGTTTCCATAAGGAATGCACGTGAAGTTCGTTTTTGTACCTTGCAGGGTTTATTACTTATACAGAATGAAATTGGAAATAATGGTCCTATGAAGTCAATTAAAGTACTGAACGAAGGAAAATTAAATAAAAAACCTTATTATTGTCGTAAAATCCCTTTTTTGAATCGGCATTACAAGAACTATGACAAAATAAACTAAAATGTTGCCATGGTAAACAACCAGTTGCCCTGATGACCAAGGTGAATGAAGAATATATTCATTTTTCCACAAGAATACATGGGGATTTTAAGTCCATACCGAATTAATGGTAAGAACTAATGTCAGAATTTATGAAGAGGAGGTAATTTACCGAGATTTCAGCGAATGTAAACTATGATATTTAAATAGCAGGACAATCTCAACGAACAGGTGGTAATGGTTCAATTACTTTCTCAATGTATCCCTAGAATACAGGAAGGACTAAGGAGTGAATAGGGAGGGCACTCTCTGTAAATAAAAACTGTTAATTCCTACATGTACAATGCCTGACATCCATTGATTGTGAGGAAATCCAACAACAAACTTAAACTAATGATCAAAATCACTAAAGCTGATGAATTCTTCTCATGCTCCATTCAATGTTTTTCATGCCTGAACAGATATAGTGTAACCCTTGGTAACTCCAACTCTAAATGACCTCATGCTGTGTATTTGCAATATTACCAAAACAATATACAACTAAGTAGAAATAAAGAGCATGTTAACATACCATAAGCTTTAAATTGATCAGTACAACACATTCGTCAAAATATTTCATCCACTAAGGGAATTTTTACTGAACTAGCAAGGAGCAAAAACCAAGAATAATGGAAAGATCTTGTTTGAGGATGATGAAATAATTATTTTTCCAGGTTACTCCCCAAATTTCCCTGAGTTTTCCCTGAATATTCCAGAAGAAAAAATTTCCTTGAGTTTCCCAGGTTTTCAAGGTTGGCAGACACCCTGTAAACAGCTTAGGGGTCACACACAAACTAGGTATCGCAAAATTCTCCAATTTTTGACCCTGCTTCCCCCCACATAACACTAGGCTGGACCCCCCCTCTCCCCAGATATCTATTACATATAATTCCTTCTCCGGCTTCACTCAAGGATATAGATAGATAGATAGGGAACTAATTCACAGGATAACCACAAGCATCATTGACTTGAAATTTTTTCAACATATTGGCCATAACGTGTAACCGCCAGAAAAATTGCAATTTTGAACCTCAGTGTCATGGGTTCGATTCCAGAGGGCCCCAAAGTCCCGATTTTTTCCATTTAAATGCATTGCTTTGATTTTCCAGAATTAAAAAAAAATACTTCCCAGATAGGTAGAGAATCGAAACTCTAGGAGCCTTTATAAATGGTCATGATTTATCGAAAACATCAATGACTTTTACGGAAAATATCATGGGTTCGATACTAGGACGATGCAAATATCTGCCCTTTAAAATACATGGGAGTAGTTTTTCATTATTTTTTTTGATGCACTTATCGAAATGATAGGAAGTATGTGCTTGGCTAGAAGATGTATGTTAAGAACCGCTTCCAGAAAAAAATCTAGATAAGACCGTACTATTCCTGGGTTCGATGCCACAGCACATTAACGTTTCTCCCATAAGGAATATAAGGGAAAATTAGGATGTCGTTTGAGGCAGTTGCAGCCAATAATTCTGCTTGAATCTTCACACATAGTTAGAGTTGGTGATCATCTATTGTGTTGCATAGGAAGTATCACCAGAAGGACCCGAGATCGATGCTGGGCCGTAAATATATCTCGCATTTAAAATACATTGGGGTAGTTTTTCATTATTTTCTTGATGCACTTATCGAAGTGAATGGAAGTTCATGCTCTGCTAGAAGATGTATAATAAGACTACGTTTAAGAAAAAAAAATAGATATGACCATGCTGTTCCTGGGTTCTGAGTGTTATCAACATGCTTGCAGAAAGCAAACAACATTTTACTCATATATATACGAGTAAAATGTAGCTTGCATACTACAAGCAGATCGACAACACTAATTTCATATCCGCATCATATCGGGACGGTACTCAAAAGAAAAAAAAAAAGGATTGGAAATATTCTTAAAATTCGCTGCAATTTAATCGTATGGCATCGAACCCAGGTCTTCCTGTTGAACTTACTAAGCAGCACAACAGAAGATCACCATCCTGAACTATGTTTGAAAATTCAAGCAAAAATATTGGCTGCAACTGCCTCAAAAGACATTCTACTTTTCATGAATGTAAATGGCTCTCTGGATTCGAACCAAGGACTATCTAGGAAATGTAAATCATGTTTTCGAAATTTATCTATTATTTCTATCTATGTACCGAATTTCAAGTATAAATAATAAGGGGATGGGCTTCAAAATAATTCTTAAAAATCTGATCAGTTACTGATTCTAGAGACGCCTGGTGTCGAACCAAGGTCATATTGGGAACGGTGAATGCACAGTATGACTTGTTAGGACTTGATCTCATTTCAAAAAAAGTTTGAAGTCGAGAGTCATGCTGAGAAGTACCTAAAATTTGTATCCGATATCTCCATAAGAAATGCATTGAGAATGTAAATGGTTCTCTGGGATCGAACCAAGGACCATCAGCGAATATGTAAAATTTGATTATGAAATATATTTATGATCTCTAACCCCATGCCGAGTTTCAGGTATTCATGCCATCGGGAAAGGGTGCAATATTTACCACCCGGCATCGAACCCAGGTCTTTCTGGTGATACTTTCTATGCAGCACAATAGAAGATCACCAACTCTAACTTTGAGTGAAAATTCAGGTAGAAATATTGGCTTCAACTGCCTCAAATGACATCCTACTCTTCCTATATATTCCTTATGAGAGAAATTTTAATGTGCCCCGGCATCGAACCCAGGAGCAGTACGGTCATATCTAATTTTTTTTCTTAAACCAATTCCTATGATACACCTTCTAGCCAAGCACGAACTTCCTGTCATTTCGATAAGTGCATCAAAATAAATAATGAAAAACTGCCTCAATGTATTTTAAACGGCAAATTTTTGCATCGTCCTAGCATCAAACCCAGGACATTTTCTGTAAAATGTATTAATGCTATCGATAGATCCTGACCATATATATAGGCTCCTTGAGTTTTGATTCTCCACCTATACAGGAAGTATTTTTTTTTAATTCCCGAAAATCAAAGCAATGCATTTAACCCTTTCACTGCCAGTTAATATCTTCGTTCGTCACCCCAGATGCCAGTTTATGTGTATTGAGGGGTTGCATGCCCTTAAAGGATATAAATTTACCAACATTCTATAAAGCTTCTATTTTTCTGAAGCTAGAGCTTCAATTTTCTTTGATGAATTAAGCTTATAATCAATTTTATGATGAATAGATATTGTAAATTAAATAACTAAAATTTTTTTAACATTTTAACATGTTAATAACTATTATCAAATATTAACGATAGCGATATTTAAGTAATACTATTCATACAATATATATGTATTCACACATGTATTTTTTGAATAAATATATATTTATACGAATATGTTGCTTGTATACTGCAAGCTTACTTAAAAGACGTTACAAAATAAAAAGTATTTTCGAAATTTTAGGTCTCTCTGTTCTGCAGATCAGTTTCCCATAATTTCCTACGGTATTACTGAAGTAGTGACAGAATCGAACCCAGAGTCACTTTTGAATGAGTCTAATGCGCATATTTACGGATAACATGACCTTAATCATCACACAGGGCAACGTGCTCCTGACGGTAGAAGTCTGATCGTCGAACAAAGCACCATTTTCGCCGATGTCTTTCTGCTGTCCGTAACGTAAACGCAATATCAACCTATACATAGAATTTGAAGTCGAAATTCGCTCGGAATGTTCAATACAATTCGTGTTTGTCCTATTATTCATAGTGAAATTCCGTACTGCCCCGGCATCATGCCCAGGAACAAAAAGGGAAAATAAGACCATGTTTTATTAAAGGATTTTCTTCCACACACCAGTTTACAGCCACTTATCTCTTCAGAAAGTACTTCAAAAACAACATACTAATAACACTGGGGAACAATTTTCAACTTTATTTCTGTTGAGTTCGATTTTTGAGCTGCTTAAGGGTAAATGAGGCATGCTGATTTCAAATCTGTATTTAGTTTTCTTCTATCACGTCAAGTTTTTTCTCTAAGCTTTATGTGAATGTGACCATTCTGTCAGAGATACTCCTGTACCGTCAAACAAAGATACAATTTTGGCTGATATATATTCCATTGATTTATTCATTTGTTGACTACAGTTACATCTTAATTACAATATAGTACAATGTGCTTACATTTAATCCTTTTGTCCCACAAAAATGGTGAAATTGACCATTGTGCACCTTTAGAAACCAGCGACAGGTTCATATTGTCCTTACTTGTTCAGTTACACTTGAGATATTGCAGTGAGACGTTGCGAGTTGCTCTTATATAGTGAAGCAGTTTCCAGCGTTTTAATCTGAGTTCTTGTTCGTTTACAAGATTATCAGGGTGTAGTTTTTATTTACATATGAACTGGAATATTTTATTATGTTATCTGCTACTTCGCATTGTAAGTTTTCAAGCAGCCCCGATTCGTTTTTTTATATATGTGGTAGTTTTACCATTCCTTGTCAAAGAAAATATATCAGTGTTTTTGTTAAGCAAGCCTATTTTGCCTACTTTAAAGTGAAAGTTGGTGATCAAGATAAGTTGTGGGCCCCTCACAAGGTGTGTAAGCAGCCTGTTGAAGGTTTATGGATGTGGTCGAAGGGAATACATGATAAATTTCAATTTGGTATACCTATGATCTGGCGAGAACCCAAGGATCACTCAAGTGATTGTTATTTTTGTACAGTGAAAACATCAGAATATAACAAGAAAAGCAGATGTAAAATAGAGTATCCTAGTCTACTGTCAGCTATACTCAGTGCTAGTTTTCAAAGAATTGCCCTCTTTGGAAATGCATGAAGACGAGTCTGGTGAAGAACAAAGTGGCCTTAACGACGTAGATTTTGAAATTGAAGATACTGATCGTAAGGGATTTGAGCAGCATGAGTTGAATGATTTGCTACGAGATTTGGGACTATCTAAAAAAGCTTCAGAGCTTTTAGCATCAAGACTGCGTGAGAAAAACTTGCTTGAAAATGGAGCTAAGGTATCCTACTTTCGATCAAGAGAAAGTGCGTTTCTGCTATACTTCCCAAGTGATGATGAATTTGTATGTTGTCATAACGTGCATGGTCTAATGGAAGAGTTGGGAGTTTTAGCCTATAATGCAACTGAATGGCGATTATTCATCGATAGTTCAAAGCGGAGCATGAATTGAATCCACAATGGAAATTTATTTGTTGCATTCCCAATAGGCCATTCAATTTGTCTACGTGTAGAATATGAAGATTTAAAGAGAGCCATTGATTTGTTGCAATATAACTTGCACCAATGGATCATCTGCATTGATCTTAAAATTGTCTACTTCCTCCTTGGCCAGCAACGCGGTTACACCAAGTACCCTAGTTTTTTGTGTATGTGGAACAGCAGAGCTCACGAGAAGCATTGGGTGCAGCCGAATTGGCCACCACGATCTGATCTGAAACTTGGTGATCCAAATATTCTACAACAGCCACTTGTTGACAGAAAGAATATTATATTTTCACCTCTACGTATAAAATTAGGTCTCATGAAGCAATTTATTAAAGCTTTGTCAACTGAAGGGGACTGTTTCAAGTATCTCATTTCTGCATTTCCCAGATTGTCATTTGAAAAGATCAAGGCTGGTGTGTTTGATGGTCCACAGATTCAGCGGCTCATTAAAGATTCATCAATACAATGAGAGTACTTGAAAACAATACTTGGTTAGCATTCATAAATGTTGACAAAGGCTTTATTGGAAATATATGAGCACAGAATTACATGGAAATTGTCCAGCAACTCTTGGAGAGCTATAAAATGCTTGTTTGCAATATGAGCATCAAATTACATTTCTTACATAGCCATCTTGCTGACTTCCCGAAAAATCTTGGTGCAGTCAATTATGAGCAGGGTCAGCAATTCCACCAAGATTTGAAGGTCAAGGAGACAGGGTATCAAGGTAGATGGGATGCACATATGATGGCTGACTACTGTTGGAGCATCAGATTAAACACCCAAGAAAAAGCTATAAGCAAACATTTTTACGTTGATTTGCTTGTTTAAAGTTTATATGAGTTAATGAATGCCTGTATATGACTATAAATATTCTTTGCGAAGTATACTTGGTAAGTTTTCTCTGGATTCTCCTTTATATGGACATTTTGTAAGACTTTTGAGATATATAGAGTAAAACTTAAAAACTTGACGTGATAGACAAAAACTGAGGTTCATTTTGAATTCAGATGTCAATCATTAGTCAAAAACAAGTCACAGATCTAAGACAACAAAATCATTGTTCCCCAGTGTAATATATAAATATAAGAAAATATTTATTGCGTAGCCATTTAGTTATCACGAATTATAATTACACACATTATTATTAACATATATGCATAGATACATATTAATTACAAGAAAGCATAGAAGAAAAGCATACTTATACATATATATAGCATTAAATGAGAAATAATACAATACAAATATATTTTTCTATACAAGTATATCATTTGTGATGTTAATAAAAGCAAGGATGTAAACATAACCCTGGGGATCCAGGACATTCAACGCAGTGGTATATTGTATCTTTCCGCACTTTTTTTGAAGTTGAACACCACTGACATCGTTTTCTCATAGTTCTTTTCTTTTCTTCTTCCGATTTTTGAGAAATTTTTTCAGGCTTGTGATATTTCTTCGCCATTGACTTTTGAATGTTTTCTGGCTTGTCAGACTCAACCCACAGGGGTAGCAAATCCTATCTCCCTCTGGCGACCAAAAGTGAAGCCAGGGGTAAAGCGGCAAATTGCGCATTTCGCCATGCTGGTGAGAACTTTTCGTACCTCCCTATGCTAATACATTGTTTTTTCGTGATTTTGCGGCTTTGATACAGAGTTATCAAGGTTTGATTGAGTAAGTCGAACGTTTTGGAACACAAATTGTAGTTTCAGCAATGTGTAACACGAAGCAATTCTGTTATTTTCGCGTTTCTAAAGGTTTAATAGGTAAATAAGCAGGGGCTTGTTTCTGCCTTCAATATGACCAATTGCAGTGCATTTGGCTGTAAGAACAGATTCGTCATTTTGACAACTTTTACTGCATTGAGCCCCAATTATGAATTAGAACAAACATTTGCACAAGCGGAAAATCTCTAATTACCCTGATTAGCTATTATAATGTATGATAGAGTAGCTTTATCTCATTGCGGTAAACGATTATTAAGGAATTTTTATGCCATACTTGGTATTGATCGATTAAAAACTAAGTCGGATTAATGCATTATAATATACATAAAATTAAAATTATAATAATCAACGAGGTTTTAAAACAGTTTTCGGAAGGTTGGCAGATGATTCGTTTTTTATATCGCTCTAGCAGACGACACCGGCATCCGAGAAGTTTACATTGCAGGCATGTTTTATTTTCCATGATAAAAGGAATCAAGAGGACTTAGAGAAAAAAATCGAAGATGATCGTTAAGTAAAAGGTTCATTTAAACTATCTGAGTCCATTTCATAGGATAGACAAGCTCCTGAGTCCCGTATGAGAGGAAAATAAAACCCCAAAAATACATGTAGTTAAAGGGGAGCTGGCGAAAAGTTCTCACCAGTGCTCTGCGGGTTGCGTTTTTTTGGGCTTCACTTTCCCAACGTTAGACTCGCCCTGTGGACTCAACCAATACATCTATAATCTCTAGTCTGTAATTGTACAAGCTCATTTTCTTTCCCGAATATTTGCAGAAGAGAAAATAGCTATTCAACAGCATTTGTTAGAAGATATGAATCCCCACTTTCTTGTTGTTTTTCTCTCGCAAGGGTAGTAGGCCATCATTTGATCACTGTGATCAATACCTCCCATTTACTTATTATAACTTATGACGGGTTGAGGTTTTTTAGTCATTCCACCGTTTCTCTTGTCCACTTCCATCATTTTTTCAGGGAATTCGGATGAAATTACAAGCACTTCTCTTCGGTCTTTCCACTTAGATACACACACGCTCTTTCCGTGAATGTACTGTGACCTAATCTTCCCTTTTTTTAGTTTCGCTCCAATCACGGATTTTGGATTCTCTCTTCTATTTTTTCGTAATGTGCCTGTCGAATGTGTCTCCTTAGCCAAAAGATTCAATGTTAACTACGCTGTTGTAAAAATTGTTCATGTAAATCGAGTGTCCCTTGTGTAGCTTTCCATCTACCAAACTCAACACAACATTTGACGCATGACCCTTTTCCCCAACTTCCATATCTTGAGAGCCGGTATAAACAATTATTTTATGAACAAATCCAGTTGACTCTGCATGTAAAGTTTGCTGCTGTATTTGTGCCGTTTTCCCCTAATAAACTGCTTGAAAACTAAATGACCCTTCCAAAGGATCATTCCTTCGTCAATTGACATTTCTCTTGTGGGGAAACAAATTTGATTCATGCGATCATTAAAAAAATTATTAATGGCTTAATTTTAGATAAACGATCTGTGGGTGCAGATTGACCTTCTAAAACATTTGTAGAAAAATGAAGCACTCTCATTATGAGCATAAACCTATTCCTACTCATAAAATTCTTAAAGCACGAGAAATTGAATAATCTATGGGTTTTCCAGTAGTCTTGCAGTCTGTTCATTCTAATCGTCCCTGTATGAAATAGCAGTCCCAGAAATACTTTGAATCCTGCTATGTGTAACTCTTTCCATTTTGCGATCCTTGATTGATCGGAAACACCTTCCAAAAACACTGCTTCTGCATTCTTATTTGTTTCCTTCACAATCAGTTCGAAGAAATCACTTGTGAAAATTAAATTGAAGAAATCAATTGGTTTGTTACCGTCAGTGTCAATCCTCAGCCCTGGATTTCCTATGAAAGGGATGTCTTGCAAAAGAGGCGACTCGTCCACCCATACAACGCCTTCTGTGACTTCAGTATCACCTTCTTCATCGTCTGAGGATGAGTCGTTACTGCTTTGTTGGAGGTCATCTTCACCACTGCTGGATTCTTCAGATGTCAACTCCTCCAGAAGATCTGATATTCTCTCCTCCTCAGCAACAACTCCACTTGTAGATATTTTTGATTTCTTCCTAGGTTGGGATGTCCCTGACATTCCAGGCATTTCATCCATTTTCACTGAACATAATTATGATAATTAAATGTTAATTTGTAAAACTAGAATTTTTTATAAGAGTTAGAGCTGAATGAATAGAAATGAATTGAATTCTACGATTTCACTTAAATAAAGACATTACTATAATCAACATAGGATATTATCAATAAAATAATTAAAATAAAAAATAGCAAATATATATATATATATATATATATATATATATATATATATATATATATATATATATATATATATATATCTTACCTTTTTGAAGATACTGAAGTTCTCCAGTAACCAAGGTTGATTGACCAGCTGCCGTTTGTTTTCTCCAAGTACAAATATAGAAAACTAAAACACTGTATAATAGAAATCAACAGCGTGCCAAAATCTACCGGAGATGATTCTTGTTTGAGATGTTCAGTCAAACTGAAGGCAGACAGCCCAAAAATACATATGTAGAAATATTTAGAAATGGAGGAAGTTTACTGTAGACCAGCTGCAAGGAACGTGTGAGAAGGATCTCACCTCCAGATAAATATAACGGTCACCGATGAACAAATTACAAATTTTTATGGCTTTCCATAATAACGAGTTTAAAAAATCAGCTGTGAAAGTTCAATGGAGTATAATATTTTACGTGCAAATTTGCAAAGTGAGAAAAAAGAAAATACAAAGAAAATTTCCAAAGCCACAGGTTTCAGAAGGCATGTAAATAAAGAGGTGCCACAAAAGTTTAAAAAATACGAACCAATTAATCTTACAGTAAAGTAGAATTTCCTTTATATGGGAAAGGTTTTCTTAGATTATAATAAGCATTAGAATATTATGATAATAGACTTCCTACTAGTCTTGGTGGGAATTATATTATCTACTTAGCGAAATCTAACAGAACCAAAATCGTAATGGTCATATTTAATCATAAACAGAACTTGCAAACTGACGAAAAGTGAGCGGAAAATTTAGCAAACATTTTCTGTTAAAATTAAACTTCTTTTATTTTCATAGCCAAAATATTATGCATTGGCTTGAATTACATAACTCAATTAATATAAATTTAGAGATATATTTAAAACATCAAGTAAATAAACATACGCGGTACCTTTTCGAGTTTTTTAATCTTTTTGCCATTATTCTGGGTTTCCAATTCCGAGAAGATTTATTTCTCAACCTTCGTAAATATACAGGAGTCTAATTTTAATTCATAAAAAGAAATGCTACAAAAAGAAGTTGTAAATACTATGTCTCAAAGATGATATAAATAGGACAAGTTCACACAATTCACACGAAAAAGAAAAATTGATGAAAACCCAAAAATCGAATAATGACCCAAAAAAATGCGTATTCAGATGCCTTAGAGAGCCAACTGAGTGAGCCACTATGTGCCGGTCGCTAGAGGATCCATTCCGAGCTAAAGAAGCCCCGACGCCAAAGGCGGCAGGTGGCACTACGTGAGCGACATGGACCGACGCACGAAAGGGTTAAATTGAAAAAATCGGGACTTTGGGGCCTTCTGGAATCGAACCCATGAGTTTGACGTTCAAAATCGCAATTTTTCAGGCGGTTACACATTATGACCAATACGTCCTAAAAATATCAAATCAATGAAGCTTGTGGTTTAGCCTGTAAATTAGTATCCTATCTATCTATATATATATCTATTATATATAGATGCTTCTCCAGATTCATTCATGGATTCGAACCAAGGACGATCATTGAAATCTAAAACATGATTTTGAAATTTATCTATTGTTTCTGTATATGTACCAAATTTCAAGTTTAAATATTAAGCGGAAGGGTTTAAAAATAATTCTTAAAAATCAGATCAGTTACTGATTGTAGAGAAGCCTGGTGTCGAACCCAGGACACATTGGTAGCTGTGAATGCACAGTTCAATTTGTATAGACTTGATCTTATATTATGCAAAGTTTGAAGTCGATATTATTCCGGGAAGTACCTAAAGTTTGTTTCCGCTATCTCCATAAGAAATGCATCGAGGAATGTAAATGGCCCTCTGGGATCGAACCAAGGACCATCAGCGGATATTTAAAATTTGATTATGAAATATATTTATGATATCTAATCCCTTGCCGAATTTCAAGTTTTCATGCCATCGGGAAAGGGACCACAAAAAATCTTAAAAATCCCCACAATGCATTTCAAACGGCCGATTTTTGCCTCGACCTAGCATGGAACTCAGGATATTTTACGTTAAAGTCAGTTATATTTTCGATAGATAATTACCATATATAAAGGCTCCTAGAGTTTCGATTCTCTTCCTGTCCGGGAAGTATTTTTTTTTAATTCCCGAAAATCAAAGCAATGCATTTAAACGGGAAAAATCAGGACTTTGTGGCCTTCTGGAATCGAACCCATGACACTGAGGTTCAAAATTGCTTTTTTCCTGCGGGTTTCACGTGATGGCCAATACATGGTAAAAACTTGGAGTCAATCACGCTTGTGGTTTAGACTGTGAATTTGTATCCTATCTACCTATATATTTGAATGTATCCGGAGAAGCATCTATATATAATAGATAACTAAAACGAGTAAAATGTAGCTTGCATACTGCAAGCAGATCGACAATACTAATTTCATATCAGCATCATATCGGGACGGTCCTCAAAAGAAAAAAAAAAGGATTGAAAATATTCATAAAATTTGTTGCAATCTCATCATCTGGCATCGAACCCGGGTCTTACTGGTGAACTTACTATGCAGCACAATAGAAAATCACCATCTCTAACTATGTGTGAAAATTCAAGCAGAAATATTGGCTAAAACTGCCTCAAAAGACGTTCTACTTATCTCGAATGTAAATGGCTCTCTGGATTCGAACCAAGGACGATCATTGAAATCTAAATCATGTTTTCGAAATTTATCTATTATTTCTATCTATGTACCGAATTTCAAGTATAAATAATAAGGGGATGGGCTTCAAAATAATTCTTAAAAATCGGATCAATTACTGATTGTAGAGACGCTTGGTGTCGAACCCAGGACACATTGATAGCTGTGAGTGCAAATTTTGATTTCTATGGACTTGATCTTATTTTATGCAAAGTTTGAAGTCAATATCGCGCCGGGAAGTACCTAAAATTTGTTTCTGTTATCTCCGTAAGAAATGCATTGAGGAGTGCAAATGGCCCTCTGGGATCGAACCAAGGAGCATCAGCGAACATGTAAAATTCGATTATGAAATATATTTATGATATCTATCCACGTGCCGAGTTTAAAGTATCCATGTTATCGGGAAAGGATCCAAAAAATATCTTAAATATCGCCACAATGCATTTTAAACGGCCGATTTTTGCCCCGACCTAGCATCGAACCAAGGACAATATTCGAAGATTTCTCTCTGATTTTTGTTGGATATGCACAGCTTCTAGCGATCCCTTGAGTTTCAACTCTCTCCTTTACTGGGAAGTGCCTAAAACTAATTTTCGAAAATCCCCGCCATGTATTCTTATGGAGAAAATCGCGACTTTGGGGCCTTCTTGAATCGAACCCATGACACTGAGGTTCAAAGTCGGCTTTTTCCTGGAGGTTACACGTTATGGCCAATATGTCGTAAAAATTTCAAGTTGGTGGCACTTGTGGAACATGGTTAGAATTTTGATCCCCAGTGAGTGAGTGTTCATCTAGGTATATCCGGAGAAGCATCTATATATAATAGATAGATATATATAGGTATATCCGGAGAAGCATCTATATATAATAGACGAGTAAATGTAGCTTGCATACTGCAAGCAGATCAACAAACCTAATTTCATATCGGCA
The DNA here is from genome assembly GCA_947579665.1 of Sympetrum striolatum. Classification (NCBI taxonomy): domain Eukaryota; kingdom Metazoa; phylum Arthropoda; class Insecta; order Odonata; family Libellulidae; genus Sympetrum; species Sympetrum striolatum. The sequence goes on from OX388346.1 coordinate 10,006,624, forward strand.
TCATATCGGGACGGGAAGAAAAAAAAAGGGATTGGAAATATTCTTAAAATTTGCTGCAATTTAATCGTCTGGCATCAAACCCCGGTATTCCTAGTGAACTTACTATACAGCACAACAGAACATCACCATCCATAACTGTGTGTGAAAATTCAAGCAGAAATATTGAGTGCAACTGCCTCAAACGACATCCTACTTTTCAAATATATTCCTTACGTGAGAAATATTAATGTGCTCTGGCATCGAACCCAAAAACAGCATGGTCTTATCTAATTTTTTTCATAAACCAAGTTTTAGTATACAGTATACATCTTCTAGCAAAGCAAGAACTTCCTATTATTTTGATAAATACACCAAATTAATAATGAAAACTATGCATTTTAAAAGGGGGATATATTTACCGTCTGGCTTCGAACCTGGGTCTTTCTGCTATTAATTTCTATGCAGCACTAAAGAAGATAACCACCTTTAACCATGTGTGAAAATTCAAGGAGAAATATTGGGTACAACTGCCTCAAATGACGTCCAACTTTTCCCATATATTCCTTACGAGAGATATTTTAATGTGCCCCAGCATCGAACCCAGGAACAGTACGGTCTTACCTAAATATTTTTCAAAACCCTAGGGTTAATATACATCTTCCATATAAGCAAGTACTTCCTATTATTTCAGTAAGTGCATTAAAGAAAATAATGAAAAACTACCTCAAAGTATTTTAAATGACAGATTTTTGCATCGTCCTAGGATCGAACCTTGGATATTTTCCATAAAAGTCATTTACATTTTCAATAGATCTTGACCATATGTATGGGCTCATTGAGTTTTAATTCTCTGCCTTTCCGGGAAGTATTCTTTAAAAATTCCCGAAAATCAAAGCAATGCATTTAAACAGGAAAAATCGGGACTTTGGGGCCCTCTGGAATCAAACCCATGACACTGTGGATCAAAATCGCAATTTTACTGGTGGTTGCACGTTATGGCCAATATGTCGAAAAAATTTAAACTCAATCACGCTTGTGGTTTAGCCTGTGAATTAGTATCCTATCTATATACCTATCTATATATAGATACGACTAAAATGTTGCTTGCATACTGCAAGCAGATCAACAAAACTAATTTCATATCGGCATTATAGTGTCTTCAAAGGAAAAAAAAAAGATTGAAAATATTCTTAAAATTCGCTGCAACTTAGTCGTCTGGCATTGAACCCGGGTCTTTCAGGTCAAACTTACTATACAGCACAACAGAACATCACCATCTCTAACTATGTGTGTAAATTCAAGCAGAAATATTTGTGTGCAACTGCTTCAAATGACGTCCTACTTTTCCCTTATATTCTTCATGTGAGTAATTGTAATGTGCTCTGGCATCTAACCCAGCAACAGCATGGTCTTATCTAAATTTTTTTCTTAAACCGAGTCTTAATGTACATCTTCTATCAAAGCAAGAACCTCATATTATTTCGATAAGTGCATCAAAATGAATAATGAAAACTACCTCTATGTATTTGAAATGGGGGATATATTTACCACCTGGGTTCGAACCCGGGTCTTCCTGGCAAACATACTATACAGCACAACAGAAGATCACCATCTCTAACTATGAGTGAAAATTCAAACATAAATATTGTCCGCAACTGCCTCAAACGACATCCAAATTTTCCCTTATATTCCTTATAAGAGAAATGTTATTATGCTTTGGCATCGAACCCAGGAATAGTACGGTCATATCTAATTTTTTTTCTTAATCCAATTCCTATGATACATCTTCTAGCCAAGCACGAACTTCCTATCATTTCGATAAGTGCATCAAAATAAATAATGAAAAACTGCCTCAATGTATTTTAAACGGCAAATTTTTGCATCGTCCTAGCATCGAACCCAGGACATTTTCTGTAAAATGTATTAATGCTATCAATAGATCCTGACCATATATACAGGATCCTAGAGTTTTGATTGTCTACCTATATGGGAAGTATTTTTTTTTTATTCCGGAAAATCAAAGCAATGCATTTAAATGGAAAAAATCGGGACTTTGGGGCCCTCTGGAATCGAACCCATGACACTGAGGTTCAGAATCGCAATTTTTCTGGTGGTTTCACATTATGGCCAATACATCCTAAAATTTTCATGTCAATGTCGCTTGTGGTTTAGCCTGTGAATTAGTATTCTATCTATCTATCTATATGAATATATGAATGAATCCGGAGAAGCATCTATATATATTAGATTACAAAGTTCAGTTTCTATTCTTTAGGAATCTGTATAAGCAAGATGAATTTCAATATTGGAACATGAAATCTAAAAAAACCACTTATCCCTAATAAAAATTGAAATTACAAATAAATCTATTCCATTATTTGTAAGTAAAAGGTCTGCTTTTTAACAAATAAAGGGTTAAAATAAACTCCCCTCAATGAACTCATTAATTGGCACCTACGTTTAAATACCTCATGACATAACTTATAATATTGGCTCCTCAGTGAAAGCAAGAGACAAAATCATTATTCTAACCAATATCCATCAAAACTCAATCCTTTGTAGAGTTCACAATAGTAAAAGTTATCAGCAAGAATGCTTTTTCAATGTATCCTTTGCAATGAAAACCATTGCAAATATATGTAAATATATACAAATACACAGTTAATTACTTGTTAGCTTAGGATATGTCCTTCACTTCTACAAAATTGCCTGAAAAGTAACACCATGGAAGAAGGATTATAGGACTATGGTATTACTGACAACATGGTTAAATAGCATGCAGTAACACAGCTCAAAGCAGTTAATAAAATGAATGTGATTTAAAATGTAACATGAGTTTCATACAATACTAAAATACATAAGTTGGGAACTGAATTTCCCTATCAAATTACAGTACTGAGATAGTGTAGGCTATTCATATTTTCAGATTCGCAACAGCTTCACAAACATTTTTCCACTCAAGTAAAATAACGAGATGAAAAGAAAAATGAAGTGCCAAAAAAATATTGCCATTTCCATAGACTTAAAATAGTATAAATTTGCTTATATGTGAAAAAGAACTAACAGATTTTTAAACTGACTGACTAATTGGTAGATGAAGATTATATTAAAAGCAACAAATGGCTATCAAATATCACCAGAATTCTGAATCAATTTCTCTATAAACCATAATAGCCAAAGAGTGGAATAATTAAAAAAAGCATAAAGATATTACAAAGGACACAGGATTTCCTGAAGGACAAAATAAAATTCTATTGTGTAGAGACCACAATTATAATTTGTTACCAAGAGCAGACTAGATAAAACAATCTTTTCATTCAAGAAAGTAACAAAATATCCACCGATTAGACACATTTACAATCATGTGAGTACTTACATTGAGGTGGTAATAGAAAGCTCTTTTTAAAAATTCATATAATAACAGCTTAGAGATATATTTCGTAAGATAAAATGATACAATGCACACTAAAATAACTGTAGAACATTCATCTAAACATTTACTATATCAGAAAACAGCCACTTACTACTACACTTCATCCATTTCATACCAACATGCAGATAATGATGTTTCCAGGGTCTAAACACATCTTTGGAACTCCTCACTCCAGACACAAGAAAGTTATTTCTTCATTTCAGGTCATTGTAAAAACAATGCTTAAAAGTTAAGGATGTCCATGGCTACTATTGACCTACAGTGATTTAAATCATGCTTTCAATCGACATAAGAAGCTTATCGGTAAAATTTCACTACAGTGCCTTATCGGTAAAATTGAAATTTTACCAGCTTATCTACAAACAAGTAATAGCCGAGACAACATAGGAAGGATGAACTCTGACAATGACATATTGACAAAGACTAATTTTCTTCAAAATATTCTCAATGATCTACTGCCTTTCGAATAACAACACAAGTTTGATAGATGTCCGTAAAGCATCTCAAGGTTCCTCAGACATAGGATAAACTGTTTACAAATAAAACCAGTCCTTGGAAATTACAAATGATAGTATTAGTTAAAATTACCTAGCCAACCCTCGAATACAATTATTTTGTACTTCAGTACTTTAACTATGCTTAAAGTTGCGTTTCTAATTGAAACCTTTCTTTAAACTCGGATGTCAAAAAAGTTTTTTTAGTGCTTGCTACTAATAACACCACCAAGTAATTTCATCATTATTTGCTATTAGACAATAAGCAATTACCCCACACTACGAGAGGCCAAACTGATATAAATTAACGGAATGAATCACAAAGCTTACGATAGAATTCAACAACATCTGAATTGTATCGATACATATTAACTGTCCATCAAATTTACAAAAAAAGTCGCTACGATGGAAAATCAGGTAAAATTTCACTTTTTTGCCGAAAATCATCTGCAGTCTCCAAGATATACCAGTAAAAAAATCGCATCACAGTCAGGGTTGCCAGATCCAGATCCGAAAAAACCGCCTCCAGATCGCGCTGAGATAGCCCAAATCCGCCCAATGTTCACTTTCAAACAGCTTATGGGAAATTCATATAAATATATACCAAAATAAACATCTAAAGACCTTTATTTTGCAAGTGAATGCATGAAGCATATTAATTTTGGTACATTAAGAATATGAAGAATTAAATAATATTTCCAAATTATTAATTGAAAAAAATTTCTTTTATTAACCATGAGTCATTAAGATATAAACACTTATTGCACATTCAATTGACATTTATTCTTAACTAAATAATTACAAAATATAAATGAACAATAAAACTTTTTACAGTCGTTTCCGATACATTCTTTTCATGAATCAGTTCTTTCCTCGTCAAACATAATTAGCGCTTCAAAGAGATTGTCTCCGTTCTCTTCACTTCTGCTCGTGCTAGCAGCCTGAGAGGGATCTTTCAAGCTCTCGTACATTTGAGATGAATAGCGAACTATCATCTCCTCGGAGGAAGTAAAGTGATCGCAGCAAACGTTAATGACCTAATTAAAATTTGAAAGTACTTTAGGAATTAATGTATTTTGGACTTGGAAAATTATAAAATGGCAATATAATTTCTCAACTTATTTTCAGTAGAATGCTGGTATTATACTTATTTTAGATGAATACGGATTCGCAAAATTGATTTCAGCATAATAGTCTTCAGTCTGTTCCTCGGCTTTGTCTTAACAGCGTTCATTACGCTGAAGACTCTTTCTACGACGGCGTTGCTTATCGGTAGGGTAAGCGCTTTTATGGCAAAATCAGCAAGATCCTTTTATGTCTGTTCTTTTGCTGCATTTCTGAGGTTTCGAACTCATGTCCAAAACCTCACAACGTCGATTTCTGATGGATCGACAGCCTCAGGACAAACCTCATGCAGAGACAGTGTGCCCAGTGCTCTTCTAAGAAAGCTGCTGATGACATAGTCTAATAAAGAAAGATATTCAAATAAGCAAGGGTGCGCCAATGTGGTGATCTATTGAGACGTAATAAATGGGTGGAAATAACTTTGCAAAATTCCACTTTAGAAGTTTTTAATACCGCGACCGGTTTCGGGCGTTAGTCCATTATCAAGCGATGAGTAATACAGGAGTACACATATATATACACACAAGGTACAAAAACCAGCCACCAATCAGAAGCTATGGGGGAGGAGGAAGGGGAAGCAGGTTAACAATGGAAAGCAGGGGAGAATAATTAGGGAAAAGATGGATGTTAGTGAGTGTGTAATTGTTTTTTTAAGTGGTGTATTATTTCTATTTGTTCGAGATAATTTAGTTTGCGTCCTTTGTGTTTATGTTTTGAAAGATTTGACATATTTTTAGTAAAAAGCGGGCATGAATAAACTAGTCCCTGTAAGATAGACATTTTTCGGTTTCTGGGCTGCCTTGGACCCCCTCCCAATTGGCAAATCCTGGCTGCGCCACTGCCACACCTGTATGAAGGCACTTGAAACTGTTGTTTTTTTAAGACACGATGTAGGCACGCTAAGGAAACAATGTCCGAATGTAAGAACAACTGCGCTGGAAAAGGGAATATTTTAGGGTGATCTGAGAAAGCCCAAATCACGGTCATATAATCCATAATCAGCCCTTTCAGCTGTAATCGCTAATCTTGCTAGCGGCTACTTTCCATTTTCGACGAACAACGTACCGTAATTTCCCAATGATAATACGCACCCACTATAAGACGCACCTTCGTTACTACGAACGCAATTTGAGAATTTTCTTATCACCATGTATAATACGCATTTGGCTTCTAGAGAATGGAATTCTACGCTATTATTCGCGTATGGTCATCTGCCATCAGCACCCGACAGATCACGGCGCAAGCATGGAATGCTGCTAATGGATGGCTTTCCCCCTTACGTACCCCTTTGATTTCTCAATGTGACGATCTATCAGTAACAGGTTCTTCCCCTCCGAATTTTTGTTTTAATTTAATAATTTTTTTAATATGCAGCGGTGTTCTTTTCAGAATAAACGTGAATTCAGAATACATATATGTATGTTATTTACTTCAAATATCATCTACAGCCGGAATAAAAAGATGATGTATGTAACCATGTATGATACGCACCCTACTTTCTTGACGTATTTTCGTGGAAAGAAATGCGTATTATACATGGTAAATTACGGTACTTATTTGCTTTTCGGGGGGAGAAACGGAAGAACCGTGAGACTGAATATAAGAATAATTGCGCTCGAAACAAAAACGTAGTCGCAGTTTTCGAAGGTAGCCCAAATCGCGGTCATTGAATAAGCAACCCGCCCATTGGGCGGAATACCGCCATAGGGACTTTCAAACCCGCCCCTGAGCACCTGAAGATAGCCCAATTCGCGGAAATCCGCCCAATCTGGCAACCCTGATCACAGTCTTACCCGTTCTCGCGGGCTAACTGTGTGAACAGATGATGCAATAGATTTCGAAAGCGCAAACGCGCGAGAAACAATCTTCATTACCTGAGGTGTTTTTAATTAGTAAGATTTTCTATACGTAGTGAATGAGAGAATTTGGAATTGGTGTTGGTGTAATATTTATACGCCCACACTGATTGTGTATTTTCATTATTATAAATTTTGAGGTTGCAGGAAAAACTTATGGTATTTGCTCTGGCCGCTGCTAGTCCGGTGAAGAAAGGGTGAGAGACGCTCTTGTTTCAGGATTGCAAGTTGTTTAGGAACCGACTCTTGCTCTAGTTCAGTTTTATCCTTGATATTATGTTGACCTGCAAGACACATGGAAAGTTTTCTTGTCCACATCTGTGCATACATCGCATACATTTTGAAACACTTGCGCCTTCGTCATTGCTACATTGTTGCGTTGCATTGCATGAAAGACATTGGCGTAAACGCAATGGAGCAGCTGGATAAAATCATTGCTTACTTTCCGTGTAGCTCGAAAGTAATAAGGTACACTAGTTGTAAATCTTTCATATCTTTATTTATTAAGTGATTTATTGTCACAATTTTTTCATGATTGTTTGTAGATAAAACTGATAACGCTGCATTCTATTATCAACGTCACAATCAACTAATTAAATTCAGAACTCATTACATTTGTTACTTTAAGTTGATTGTTATTCGTTACCCTTGTTATAATTTTTTATAATCTTGCTGCTCCAGAGTTGTTGCTTTATTTGCTGGTATCGCAAACTCACACTCCACGTGAAAAACCTAATGTTTAACATTCACGGTTTTCATCTTTGAAGAACTGTGGGAACACATCCGTTACCACTTTCAGCTGGCTTTCCTGACCGATGGTATTTTCTCCATATGTTTAGTGATCTCTTGGTACTTAGTCACTATATTCTTTTGTTATTCTAAATTTAAATTATGAACCAAACTATCCTCTACAGAATCCCCACTATGCGGATGATCTTATTACTTCTGTGATTTAATCGCACTTCGCATATGTTCATTATTTGCTTCACGCATTATTTCTGGCCTCTAACAGCTTTTGTCTCTTTATTTTATCCAACTCTACATCTTCCTTGATTTTTGCAAGCAAATTCACCTTATCCTCAAGATTGATTATAAGGTGATTACGATCCAAGGCATTTTGCATAGTTACTTTACCACTAGAGGGAATTTCATGGAAGTCTTGAATTGCTCTAAACGACCGACCTTTCGTTTAAATTCTACGTTTGAATCAACAATGGCATTTTAGATGACCTGTCTAATGTTATGTCATTGGAGTATTTTCTTAACATTGTGGAAGTTTTCTGTCTCAAGATAATATCGATTTTACTTCATTATGAGCTGCATCTGTATACATCTTACATCTATAATAAGAAAAAATGACAAGGGCGACAATTCAAGAAGAAAATATATTTATGTATTTGGTATTAGTTATGTTATGGATTTATGCTGTCTAATTATAAACAGAAAAAGGAATCTATGTTACTTTGCTTGTCTGTGGAGGTAGATCAGGAGGAAAATTTTCTATAGTTTGCCAACTTTGTGGATAACTATTGCAAAGGGTGGGACTTGCCTGTGGTTTTCTAACATTCTCATGGGCTTTCTTAAATATTTTCCATGAGTTGTCAATCACTCAACTCATTAGACAATTGCAGTTGGATTTAAAGTGCATTGACGGCTTAGATGTATACATTTGTCCTTTATTACATGGAATGCCCAGGAGCCCAGTCACTAGAAATCTCCATTATTCTCCAAGTAGGACAATGTCTTGTCTTCTTTATCAGACTTCTTGTTTTGCTTAAACTTGCTGTTGATGGGTATCAACAGCAACAGGATACATATGTGAATAATATTGGATATGGTATGAATATCCTTCTGAATTCATGTTGTCTTCTGAAAGAGAAATGAGAATAAATGGAGCACAAAAGTATTCCATTTATTATATATAGTACTATGAGCAAGAAGATAAAGAAGCATTTATATTTCATCTCTTCAATTGGAAACAATCTTGCAACATTCACTTACTTTATACCCAAGCTTGTTACTCAATATTTCATGATGGTTTTTTTTTTCAAGTCTTCAAGCTACATAGTTTTCCTAAATCCTTCAATTTAATATCTTCACTTTGATTTTTTTATAACTTATTAAACCTGCAATTAATATTTATCTATTCATTTTCTCATTTAAGTAAGAGTTTTGTCTGTTTAGCTTTTCTGGTTCTGAAACATGCAGCTCCTGAAGTACATCTTCAACAGGTGTTAAGATTGAATTCGTATGTGCTGTATTGCTCGTTCAGCAAATCTTTTTCAAAGCATTTGAGAAGGAGAATAGCCCTATTCTTTTTACTGCCTATTGCTTTATACAGTTATCAAAAGTCACTGTGCATTTCTTAATCTCTGTTGCTAATCCTATTTGAATCCACATGCAATCTTAATGTAAATTTGAGCATCACTTGATAAACAGCATCTAGATAATTGAGATGCAGCTAATTCATTTTCTGTAAGATTCCTAACCTCTTCACCTTCAAACTTATCATTCAACACAGGTGAATTTCCATTAAACTTTGATGAAATTTGTAACAGTGTTTCCTATTCTCAAAAATGTTCTACCAATAATAACCTTCAATCTGTCAATATCTTTTAATTACCATAAAATTACTTATCTGGAAGTCTCATTTTGTTCTTCCAGATCTATGAAAAGGCATATAATCAAAATGCACTCTATTATCATTTACTTACCTCCTCAATGTTAACATTTGTTCAAGAAGGCCTTCCTCTCATACTTCTAAAATGGTTCTCAATAATCAGAGGCCGTTTATATTTTACATTTTATTTTTCTCTGTATCTCCATAAAATCTGCATGGTTAAGCATTGGAAATTTTGAAGAATTTCAAAAGTTGCTTATTAAAGCGAATGAAGCAGGGGAATGAAAAAATACAAAATGAAAGTTTTCTAGCTCTCCTCTGCAGGGTTTCAGGTGATAGATCACATTTTGAAAATGTTGAATTGTGCTAATGAAAAACATTGTTCAAAATGAATACTAAATAACATGCAATATCTATAACTAGGATTGCCTTGGCGGTGCTTGGATACAGAAAAATAATTGTACCAAAAACACCCCTGCACAACTCTTATTGCATGTCCCTCTGCTATTTTCAATTTCAGCAGTGCATACACACAAAAAATTCACAATATGCAAGAAGAAACAACTGGCAACACATTAAAATAGTAGTGGATATAATATTAACTTATTGCTATTTGGCATGCTTATGATCATCTTGGTCTATTTGGATTCCATAATTTATATCCCTGTTTTGAAGACTGCATTTTGGTGGAAATGAAAAACCATAAATCTGCAAAACTCCTTCTAGCTTTCCTCTCTTCACTACTGCATAAAAAACTATTTAATCACTTTATTCATCAACGTTGTGATACTAACGTCTCCTTTGATGATGTCTTTTTGGTTTATATGATTCCGATATATTGCATTCCACATTTATCTTCCCCAGCTTGCATTTTTTTGTGAGTTTGATGAAGCTAATGTCTGCTCATGCATTTTCCATCCCTAATAAGCTTTGTCATTGAGTGCAGATGTCAATTAATACAATGAAGGCTGCAAGAGAACCACAGGATGGTCAAGCCTATGATCTCTCACTTTTTGTGGTGGATGGTATTGCCAATCCTAGGATGGTAAATGGGTGGGAATAACTGTGCAAAATTCCACTTGTTTAAAAGTTTTTAATATCGCGACCGGTTTCAGACGTTAGTCCATTATCAAGCATAGGAGTTATTCAGGAGTACACATATATATAGGATGGTGAACTTAAAGAATGCATTCCCATAGTGGGACATAAAATACTTCTAATCTCAAATTTAACTCGACTGTGCTTTCTTTGTTACACTATGGTTTGAAGCATTTGTACAACATTGGTCTGTCTGCAAGGTATTCAGCCCAAAGACCGGTTGGTACTTCATCCCCTCTGGCATAAGCTACTAAGAGCTTGCAGAGAGGAATGAGGTTCACTAGGCAGGATGAGGAGTGAGGTAGTTTGCCATTGCTTTCCTCACTGAGCCAGAATGCTATAATCGGAACATGTCCACGCAAGTGAAGCACAATGACTATGAGTAACACTTTTCTTTGCATTCTGTAAGGAGAGACCTTGATTAGTGCAATTATTCACTCATACCTTGGTAAATTTCATTTCATCACAGCCATGATCAAGACTGGGAAAAAAGAAAATGCATTTTTCTATATCCTGAACCACATGGCAAATGAAAATAGTCCATTCATCAGAGTATGATGGCATGAGCACAGCATTGGCTCTTCTGACAGAAGGTTTGCTATCCCTCAATGGATGAGTTGCAAGTCCAATTGACATTGCTTTATATCTTCTTCCATTTGGAACAACACAGCAAACATTTGTACTATTGGCATATATAGATGATAACAGTGTTGCTAACACCATGTCCATTATGTCTCATATTATGTAGTCAAAGTCTGTCAAACTATATCCTTCAGGTTCATTTCTGCCATAAGATCTAATTTTCTTATACCCCATTAACATATCTGTTTTCAAAATAGCACTTAGTGCAATAAAGATCTCAATAAAATGGATGTTTCAAGTTTGATGTTTTTTCCTCTTTTGTACACACAGAAATTACTTGTGTAGGCAATGCAGTGGATTTTACTGGATTTATTGCTGTATCTTGTGAGCATACAACAACGCAGCCACTTTCCTTCAACCAATAATATCCTCTATTATAATCATGTCAACAACCAATGATTGGCTCTAGTCCACAAACAATAAGGCTGGTGCTGATTCAGACTTTCACAACACTAAAGAAAGTCTTTCCTATCAGCAAATTTCCGCAATGCATTATGTTAATCTGTCATCAATAACCTATCCAGGAATTTTCCAATTTAATTGGTCATTTTTGAAATCTCACACAATTTTAATAATATTTCAATGATTATCAGAAAATTTACAAGTAAAACAAACCGTGGAATCTGGTTTCAAGATGTTAGGCAGTGGTTCCCAACCGGTGGGTAGCAGAAGGGCTACGGGTCGTGACTCGATCCTAAAACTATCATAAACCATCGAATAACCACACTGAACACTTTTTTACTCCACCATGGACCGACGGACCATAGAGGTGTACCAGTAAAGAAAGGTGGGTCATCAGCTGAAAAAGGTTGGGAGTAACTGATGCAAGGGATTGCAAGAGTGGGGGAAGATATCATATAAGATAGCATACTGAAGGAGGATGAAATGATTCGGAGGATGAGAGATAAATAAGGAGCAATAGGGTATCCAGCAATGTACATTATCAGTGGATCGAATGAGCATTGCAAAGAATTTTTGGACTGTGGAAAATCTATGTAATTCTTAATTGCAAAATTTCAATCTCAGATTGTTGCTGCTTTATCTGAGCTTTCTCAGCAGTATTTTGTGTCAATACTGATATCAACTAATTGTGTTTGATTTCAATCAAAACGTGATTTGATTAATCTAGCCAACTACGATAAATGGGAAAGTATGCATAAAAGTCAACAGTCAATGTGATCCCTCAGAGGCAAGTATTAATGGAAGAGCTGAATGTGGCTCAAAGGCTGTGGGTTGGTGACCATTGGCTAGCAATTCTGCAAAAGGATTTCCTTCATGATTTCCAATTTGTCCTCTGCATCAGAAAAGGATCCTATTTTTTAATATGTATCTTAGTTTAAATCAAAAATCTTTCCTGTGATTGTAGTCATTTATTCGTTATTTTCAACAAAGGAATAATACTGTCCTCCTTCAAAATCCTTGGTCTGTTTGGGAAAAATAGAATGTGTCACGTACCACACCTTGTTATATGAATTAGTATTTTTGCATACAGATCAAATTTGTCATCACATTTTATCAGAATGTCCTTGGGTCTTTAATTGATGTTATTGTTTTAAACTTGATCCTTGAACAAGTTAGTGAATTTAACTTAACTAAGCAAGCAACTTGAACTTGAGCTAGCACAAGAAGTGAAAAATGATGACATGGCTAAGACACAAACCTACTTTACATTATGTGCTTATTGAATCATTGGATTGTTGTGATTAAGTTTTATCCATATGATAACTGAATGTCACCAAGAAAAGCCTTGAAAGCCTTTATTTTTTTCTTGTTTGGTTACTTGTCTTCCCAATCTGAGGATTCAACTAATTTATTTCTCCAAATAGATCATTCAAGTAATGTGACATTATTATCTCTTTTGCTTCATCTTCAAGATACATATTTATTTGTTTATTCTAAGAAAAAATTAGCTGGCCATTTAATTTCAAAGCCATTCCTCACACCCCAAACACAATTCTTCCTTATCATTCCAGCCTTATGACTTTGATTCTCTTCTTTCCATTTCCTTCACAATAATTTACCTTTATTTTTGTGGCCTTTCTCGCTTATTTCCTTCTGATTGAATCCAGTTCCATACTTTCAATGGTAAATTTTATTCTTTCATTTGCCATAACTGCCTGTACAATATTTTTCATTTATTGCATCTGTGATTATTTTCAACAGTCACGATTTGAGCAGATTCAGGAAAAGACTGCACTTTTTCCTCAGCAGCTTTTTCTTGTATTTACGTAAAACACACTGAATGGGTTTCCATAAGAATAATTTAATACCATGATTTTGATTGGTCACAATTTCCCTAATTTTTTGTCATTGATATCGTCACATAAGGTTAAACCGCAGCTTCTCCTTCAATACATAATTCTGACCAAAAAGGTTTTATCCTTATATGACCCACGCTTCAGACTTATGGTTCGGGTAGAACAAAAAAGTAAATAGTGCATAGCTGTTGAAATAGCAAAGTATTTTAAGAATATAAGGGCTTTTCTATTATGCTTAGTCTCTCTATTACATATACATTGAGAACTTTGGTTTGAAAATTATATTTTAAGAGAACAAGGGTAAAGGTGTTTCATTTATTACTATTAGATGTGCATGATGAACCTAAACCTAAAACCCATTTAAAAAATCTGACTTGATTTACTGGATCCCAGTGGCATAAGATATATGGTGAATAGAATAGATTTAATTTAAAATATTTATTCATAACACGACAAAATTTTCAAAAATCATCTCATATATTACAAGTGTACAAAAATATTTTTTTTATTAACAATCGTGGGTGAGCATGCCGGCTTTTGTTTGAGCAGTAGGGCCACATAGGCCATTCAGAGAGTCATTAGAACTTGTCTGCTGCCAAACCATACTAAACAAAACTCGAGGCACTTTCATAAGACACTAATTCATCAAAAATACCAGCAGAGTGAAATCAGCGAAATATAAATTAAACTCAACTCGAAACAAAAATATACATCATGTAGCTTAAATAGATTCCAACAGAACAACAACACATTTTTACAAAAGGAACATACGTGTAGGGAAGAGAAAAGGTAATAAATTAACGAAATTCATAAAAACAGATAAATACAAAACGAAAATACTGGTACGGATGATGCCCATCGAGAGGATCACTTGATAATAATTTCCGAGTCTCTGTCTCACCACGTGAATTCGCTCCTTGGCAAGCGAATCTCACAACTGAATCCGTGACTTTTTCGCATCGCTAAGATTTGTGGTTACAGCATGCACTGGAAGGGCTGATAGGACGCCATGTTCCGATGGAGGTGATTGTGCGTGGCCTCGTAGGTCTGGGTCCCGTAATGATACTCCTGCTGCTGGTAATGCATGGGTTCTGGGGATGTCATAGGTCCCGGGGAAGACTCGACCCAGATGGAACCTTCTTCGCAACTAGAGGTAGGCGATCCACTCCTTCTGGGAGGACCCCGAGTCGCCGCCCTCCTCTGCTGAGCTGCCGCACAGCTTCCCGTGCTGGATGTGATCATATTCCCCTCTCCACCTATGCTTACCGTCACATGACCCATGTTCAACGTAATATTCCCCGCAGCATCAATGCTTGTTCCATCTCCACTATCTAAGCTCTGCGAAAGTGCCCAGATGTAATTGTGAGCAAATCTCAGAGTCTCTATTTTGGTCAGTTTGGTGTCTTCTGGGAAGGTCGGAAGCACGCACCTAAGCCTATCTAGGGCCTTGTTCAGGAGGTGCATTCGGTTGCGTTCCCTATCGTTGGCTTTGTTTCGTCGTACTCGCTTTAACCGGAGTACCTGGGTAGGACTTCGGGCGCGGCACCTGCTC
Organism: Sympetrum striolatum; assembly: GCA_947579665.1. Lineage (NCBI taxonomy): Eukaryota > Metazoa > Arthropoda > Insecta > Odonata > Libellulidae > Sympetrum > Sympetrum striolatum. Next base: position 10,021,681 of record OX388346.1, read on the forward strand.
CTCCCTCCCCCAGAGGACCTGGAAGGTGCGGGTGAAAGGGAGGAATTGCTCTCAGAATCTTCAGACTCTTCCGTGGCATCCCGGAAGGCAGCCTCAAAGCCGGAATCAGGGCTGCTGGAGGGGTCTCCGTGGATGTAGGTGTTCTCGGACTTCATTGGAAGTGCAGTTGTCAACGGGCTGAGAGAGAGACGCACTCGAACCCTGGAATGGCAAACGAATGGAAAATTTCCGTAAAATCATTGGCTTTCAATGAAACTGCTATATCACGAAAGACAAAGTGGCTTAAATTATCGTAAAAATCGTCGTATTTGTACCATTCAACTTTGCATTCCTTATGAATTACTTCTGAAGATAAAATAAAACCTCCGAAGACCTCATTTTAGTTGTATTTCGTTTTAGAAAATTAAAAATGAGTTTCTCTTAGCGTTACATATTTGATTTGGAGGGCATTGGTTCTAGACCCATTCACGCAGGTATTTTTCAAATCTTTATCCTTGGGCATATATCCCCATCCCAGGTAGAATTTCATTTTTCTAATGAAAAACAAGATTAAAACTCTTACAGTTCTTCCAATTGAAGTCAAACTATTTTTTCCGGCGAAAACATCATCATGAGAATAAAAAAGGCAGGCAGGGGTGTACAAACAAGAAAAAGGGGAATTGCAGGGGTGTTTTAGGGGAGTAAGGAATAGTCAAGAACAACTATTCCAGTTCGCAGTAGTTATTGTTTCGGGGATGGTAAGGCAGAAGCGTCTTAGTTAGAGGCAATTGATCTTTAGAAAACAAAATCTCACAAGCAGGTGAAATAGATAAAAATATGTATGTACAAGTGAAACCAAATATCTTATCAACTTTCGCTGGTTGTCCTCAATTGTGAAATCAGATGATAAAATGTTAGGAGTGACCGTCTTCAACTAAATTGTCTGCAAAATGAATTCATTGATTGAACACCTGTCTTCTTCTCTTTCCATCTAAAGAAATTTTCTCTCGATACATTGGCTATTCCAGACACAAACATACCGATTCTAAATCTATTCAGAGGGACTGTGCAGTATTTCTTATTGCAAATAAATGGCAGCAGGTTATCTTGAATTCATAAATTAGGGCTTTCTTATTCAGGGTAAGATGCAATTAGTGTCAGCAGCTATGCACGAAAATCTACTCACACAATGTAGGCTTTAATTTTGTCAAGTTTCATGAATCAATAATGCAATTAGTTTAAAACGCCACATAAGCTTAAAAACTAGTCGACGACTACTTCTGATTGACCATCGAAGACATTTTCAAACCAAAGAATGAGTACCAATATTTAACAAAATACAGTTAAATTTCCCAAAATATGAATTTTATCCAGCCCTTACCAATATCTACATTTATTAAAATTTTCATCGAAATCGAAAATGTTTTCATTTGTTACATTTATGTTATCAAAGGTTAAAATAATTGTATGGATTCTAAATAGTTCAGACATACTGCCTTGAGTCGCACATTTACACACTAATTGTTAGAGATGTATTTAAAATCATTACTTCGTAAAAAATTGTAAATAGTTTAGGGAAAGATTAAAAATCGACGTGTCTGACTTTCGCTATATGTTATTTTGAGCTAACTTAAGGAGCAATGGATTGTTGTTTTTCTCGTATCTTAAAAAAAATCGTCAGTGGCCAAACAGACCAAGGAAAATTAAGACCGGAATTAACTCATCTTTCATGTTTCGTTTCTCTAAAATGTTCAAAGAGACCTATTTTATAAAATAAGCTTAAACAACCAATTATACTACATTTTAGGTATGTTTGTTTGGTATATCTGTGCATGCGACTTCTGCAATTTTAAATTAAGGGTTCCTTAAATTACAAAATCCCTTGTAAAATGTTATTCCCCAAAAATTCCTCGAGCTTTGCCCAAGTCAGGAATGAAACTCATGACGGTCCATATATATATTGATATCCCTAGTCCTACTGACCACAGCATAAAACGACCATGAATAAATACAGGAGAAAGCAGGTAAATACCAGTTTCATCTAAAGATTGTTCTGAAGAGGTTTGGTTTAATTTAGAGGTGGGAACTAGTGGCTTGTTGCCTTTTGTCCATGCCACAAACAGATTGGCACATATAGCTAATTTTGTTTCCTTAAGCCGTTTATTATGACAAGTGAAATTAAAATTGAATGCATTATACCTGGATTTATGTTGCAATTAAAAGGTGTGTCTTTAGAACAATTGAGATGTTAACTGTTTGGATGCTGGCAGAAAGTGACGCAAGCGGGTCCTGATGGTTTTACATGGGCCGACAAGCTCACGAGGCCTTCCAATAAAAAGGTTTCCCTTATTTAGCTTATCCTCTCCATGTATCATATATATCTTATTTTCACAATTTATAATTTTGCACTCAGTTGGAATTCAAAAGGCTAATCGCTAATAAATATTGCAGTTTTTTCAATAATACGATACTCGTATTTTGGCTGCTAAAACAGTATATCTGATACAAACTTTTCCAGAGTTTATTTCGATTATTATTGTTCTGTGAGTCATTACAATAGATAAAAGGATTTTCCCTATTAATAATTACCATCGATCAACTCTAGTTCGTGGTAGGTATACAAAATCAGAGGTTAAAAATAATCTGAAAACACTAACGCCACTGCTGGGCCATTTAAATCTCTTTTGTCCGGAATTTCGCCCCTTTTCCGGAAAAAGAAATGTAATGCAAGGGAGTTATCCAGGTTTCCTTTAGCCCATTACTTGACTCAATTAGTTTTAGCACTGTCATATCACACACGCATACTTATATAAACAATGAATGATTTTCCATTGGTCTTATCTATTCTTTGCCTCATTTGATCTCCATTTTTTGTCTCTGATCTTTTTGTTTACATTATTTCGCTTAGTCCTCTCTAGTAAACTCAAGACTCATCTTTCACTGTTTTTATATATTTTCATAAGTTACTTGTTGAAGAAAGAATCCCTTCCATATCTGTCACGTTGCGATATTTTTTTGAGTATCGAGTACCTGTGATACCCTTACCTGTCTTTTTATCTTTCTTAGCTGATTCTTTCCTCTATAAAATACTTAATGCATTCTGTTTGAGGATCATCACTTTCCCTATTGCTGATCCATAATCCCTCCGGTAATCCTAAAATTCTCGTTTATACAGTTTAGAAATTATGAAAAGTACTAATAACATCCTAGCTCTGATACCCAATCCATCGAAGAATATATACATCCATATACACTGTAAATTTATTTCTAAGTGACTTGTGTTTATTTTACTGATCATTTCTGTCATAATTAGTCCGGAAATTCCAAAGGGATATCCGCTACCATACATAACCTATGACATTATACATAACGTGGTAATTGGCATCACTACTATCAATATCAATTTAAATACTCGTGTTAGAGTGACCAACATAGATTTATTACGGAAGAATGAAGGGATGAGCTGAAATTCACGCAACGTTTACATCTAAGAGGAGAAGAGTAACGTCAACGATAGCAAAAAGGATGAAAAATACTTTTTCTTTCAAGAGACATTCTATGTATTTAGTAGAAATTGGCCAATATGAAGATGAAAGGAATAGACATTTCTGTAGAATTACTTCGCATCCTTTGGTAACTATTACCATTAAAAATTCAGCGAAGATCGATAAGAAATTAAACGGAAGGGACAGAAAAATATAAAGCATATATCTTTATAATGCGATGCTGGAACGATCTTCTGGAAACTGTCATAGATTAACCGAACCGAAATAACAGTTTTCATTTTCGTAGGTGATTTCTAAAATAATATTATGCGATTCAATTGCTGATTTTGAAAAATAAATCAAAGTATTATTTTCGTTTTGTTGGATCGATCATTAGCTTATCAGATAATAATCACTAATTTTTTAACAGATGTTTAACTAAAGAAAAATAGAGAGTTTTCATGAACACAGCTTTATGCGTTTTCTCGCAAGAATTTTATGTATTCTGATATTGTCAGCCACGTTGAGGGCATCAGGTCATGAGCTACTTTGACATTAGTGACAGCAGTCGTAACTTAACATAACAGTTCTCTTCGCAAACTTGATACTATAAATATTGGAACGCGAGAGATTGCTTCGTCGCGTAATAACCCTTCGTAGTCGTTAACGTCGACTCAAGACTCCTTTAAGATTATATATTTAGAAACTACTTACAAACTGTATATTGCCGAAACTCACCTTGGTCTCCTCGAAAATTCGTCAGTATCCCGCACGGAGAGCTTCCTTTAACACTGTCAAATTATTCACGGCACAGATATTACACGAACAGCACTGGTGTGCCGGCTGCTCAGAGCACGCTGAGAGAGTCGGGGCGACGAGAGAGCGAACCGTAGCGTAGCACTTCGGCCGATAGACTGAGAGGTACGACGAGTAATCCATTTAAACCAACTGGTAAGGGAGGGGATACGGGTGTTGGAGGGGATGAATGGGTGTAAAAGGGCCTCGCCGGGGGAGGAGAGCACGGAAGGGAAGAGGTGGAGTGGGGAAAGGGGGGTGAGGTGTAGGTGTAGGAACGGGGGGTTGAGGATAGTAAATAAAGTAGTGCGAATGGTGTAACGCGGGGTGTACGAACCAACAGACCGCGACTCTAGCTAGGGTCGGAGGGAAATAAAAAGATAAAATCGAATTTTCGGGAACGGAAGAGTATGACAAGATGACCCCCGTCGCGTAATTTTACGTGATAAAAGGATAGCTACTGCAGAAAATAATAGAGACAGGAATGCATTTCTTTCGAAACCGGTGGTGGACCTATCTGGTTGCATCTCATGCATATCCATATGTGCTTATGGACGAGCTAATTTCCATATTTGCATGGTGAATTACTCTACATAGTTTGTAAGTGGAATGCAGAAATCGTTCACATACGCAGTCTATCTGTAAACTATGCAAACTTATATAAACTATACATACATATATAATTGATAGACTGAGGTCTATCAAATGTTCCGCAATTGAGGCAATTGAAATTTTTATTCTTCCTGAGAATATTTGACACGACACATACATTACATTAACGCGATTATATTCTGCGGTAAAACACAACACAACATCGGATGTCATGCGTTACTATACAAGGAGCAGTGAAATATCTAAAGTTGACCGTAAGATCTTGTCAACCGAAAGGTATGTTATGAATGACTTCTTTTATTCAGCTGTATCCTTCGGCCTTTAAAATTTACATTATTACCAATAAAAATACTGCAAATGGCTGTTAGATTGCCAAATTAACTTTCAACTCTATGTTAAGTCCAGTTTTCAGAAATTCTGAATTATTCCAAATCAATGCAGCAGATAAAAATCTGTTTCCTTGTATATTAAAAGGTATTCTACAAGAACATATTTGCAGCTAAAACATTTATTTTATCAAGTTTCGACGTTATCAATGATGAAGAACTTGATATAATGCCTATTCCATGTTCTACCGTGACTAAAACAGGAAAATGCAGACTTTAAATTTCTTACAGCTCTGAGTTCTTTGTTTTTTGAAACTCTCACTGCCAAATGATTGCTTCATGAAAACTTCCAGATATGTTTACACGTTTATTTTGGTGTCTTTTCTTTCATTTCCAATATTGTTCGAAAGGATGATGGCATTTACAGAGGCTTGGCAATTATTTTGCTTGTAGTTATCGAAAATCTATCTTTTAAAAAGCTCACACCTATAAATAATATTTAATATCGAAGAGTCTCAGAAGTTATCTCAACAGCTACAAGTCTAGAAACATTTGATTACTAAAAAATCCTAAATTACTTCAATGAATTAGAGTTGTATTGCGTCAGAGTTCAGTTACTAATAATAAGACCATAGGGTTGAACTAATTGATTATCCTACCGTAAAACATATTCTAATATATCCAAAACCCGCGAAGAGCTCTTGGTTCTTTTTGAGAAAATTATGACCAATATTCGCACAGAAGCGTTCCTCATCTTTACTGAATGACACATCCTTCTCTCTTTCGAAGGCAAATATATATTCGTATCAAAAGGTCGATGGTTGATATTTAACGGTACTGGTTCGGATCATGCGTGAGGAGTAGGCAATCATCCTATGTAGTGAGTAAGAAGCACTCAGTTCCTGAGGGTACTCTGAATATTGTCACCGGGCTACCCTAGCAGTATTTCTGGCCCTTTTGTCCCAGAATTCTTAAAAGAAGACATTTTATCCTAAACCCTTAAGCTTATCCAGTTATCGTATTCATGAGGGCCACTGCCAATTTTCCGCAATTGTGCCACCGACGCTGCCACACCAGAGGGGTCTTTAGGAAAATTTACACTTGGTATTTGAAGAAACGCTTGGAACGGAATATATTCATCGCAAATAAGGACGAAAGCAGTCTTGTTAATCACATATAGAGGCGCGGCACAGGACAATATATAGTCCTCTGAACTGCAAGTTCCAACGGAGTAATCCTTAGCGAAACTCCGAATTTCCTTTGAATGTGAATTTTACTTGAGATTAACTTCAACATTTGACCATGTTTATCGTAACTTGATCTTCCTCTTTGTTTTGTAGTCATATTCAATTGTTTCTCATAGTCATTTTGACAATTTTCCAGGATCTCAGTTACAGTTCATTCGTTCAATTTGGTGGATTAATTTTGGCGTGCCTCATTACATACATTCTAACAAATTGTTTATAGTAATATAGAAAGAGAGGCTGTTAATAGTACATATTACTATTATTATTTGATGACATCAGAAACAAATATATTGACTCTTATGAGTTATCAATAAAAAGGGGAAGAAACAGCCTTTCAAACCTACTCCTAAAACTTACTTCGATGATAGTTTTCTCAAAAGTGGTCATAAAAACAAGGTCCTATTATTTTTTTCCCTGCCATTAAATTCTGAAGACACTTGTCTAAAATATACTACATCTTTTCATGGAGCTTTATGGATGATCCCGGGATAAAGAATTCATAATGAACCTATTTAAATATTTCACCGACACAAAAGTACGGAAATGCATGCCCTCGATTCTCCCCCCCTTGTACCGAGTCCTCCTATTCTATTCCCGTGCCCGATGCTTACTCAAACACCCTCTCTCCTGATCTTTTGTTACCCTTCCTCGCTCATTTCTGCCTCCGCCATTTTATCATCCCTTCCCTAATCCATCTCCCCTCCCGGAGGGAACCCAACCCACTTTATTCCTCTTCTATTCCGCCCCCCCCCCCCAAGGTCCCTTGGGCCCGCCCCACAAAGACCCCATTTATCTCCTGCGGTCCGGAACAAGAGGCCTCCAACCCATTCCGCCCCTCCTTGCCTCTCTCCGCACATCCCCTATCTCCAACCAGAGCCTCTCCATCCAGATCGGCTCTTTTATCGCGTCCCTTCCCATTTTCCATCCCTCGCTTATGTATATATCTCTCCCGCGACCAAATGTCGCCTCTCTCTCCAATGCCATCTCACTCCTACCACTTCAACCCAGTTCCATTCTTCTCCGGGTCCCCATGCAGAGAGAAGGTCTATTGAGGTCCGAGTCGCGAGCTTTATTTTTCGGAGACGTGCCACCATGGAGCGGCAACTTGTGGAGGGTGTGAATCGCAGTACCTGCTTTACTACGCTTGACTCGGTGGTTGAGGTGACAAGGGCAATATTATGCCGAGGATTTTTCCCTGTTTATAATTTGACTCGGAGGTTGCTCACTCGCCTTGAGGATTCGCCAACTTATGCGCAGGTGGAAACACATGGGGTGTTTGGGGGTCTAAAAATGCATTTGGGACTCTGTTTCCCCCAGCTTGGAGTCGTTTTCGAAGTTGCGTCATTTATATCATGTAGTTAGTGAATCTGGGAGGCTGTTTTAGCAAATAATCTTTATTGCTGAATTTTAAACTCATGGCCTTTTCTCTAATGTAGCTTAACTTATTCCTAAGTTGGATACCGCATATAATGTGATAGTACCAGGTGAATGATCTCTGCTCGATGTTTATTTGGTGTAACTAAAACGCTTCATTAATTTGAACGATGAAGGAAAGAACATCAATGCTGAACCTAAGGCTGAGTAAAACATAAAGAAACTGATAATATTAATGATCCCTTGCACCTCTGACATGGGTCTAGATGCCAAGCTCTTCGTCAGCAGCTTTCTCAAGGAAAAATGTCCTCTAATCAATCCGTCGGTAGTGAAGACCTCTCTCTCCAGGACTTTTGGAGTGAAAATTATACCCAAAGCATTGATTAAATTTCAGAAAAATAAAAGCAATCAAAAAGTTAGGAGTCATTAACAAAAAATTTTCAGTTACCCCAGAATAAATAACAATCAGAATTCAGCCTGCCCATGTCCAACAAAAAAATCTTACAAAACATCGTAGAAAAACGACATCAAACTTGTCAAAATGTCTTTTTTGAAAGACGCACATGCATTCCTTGGTGAATTTGATCATTGTTCAGCTAAAAATTATATCTCAAAGATCAAGTCCACATACCACTCACAAATAAAATCCATGAATAATCCCCAGCATATACTACACTTTTGGAAATTCTGTCACACTAATACCCTCTGACTCTGAATCATCCCTTGCCCTCTGTCCCTCCGACATGTCTGTTTTCATTATTTTCAAAGTCATTTAAATCAATAAATTCAATTTCTTTCCATACATTGTTTCTCATATTTCGAGGATTTTCTGATGGTAACAGAACTTTTTAGCCGTTTCGCCTTCTTATTCTGAAAAATGCTACATACAACATGCCATTCATAAATACAGCAGTTAATAGGACTATGCCAACTAATTCAAACGTTTGACCTAGTGACTTAGGTATCTTCATAGTTTGGCTTTAACTGCTGTGTAAGCATTTTGAATCAATCGTCTAATTAATTCATTTGAATTAACTTTTTCACCATGCTTTCTTGTGCGGAATTCCACCTAGTTATTGATATTATATACATAATTTCATCTTACATCATCCTTGATATGTTATATCCTACTAAGATACACACATTTAGCATCTTCGTTCGAACATCATGCGAAAGTGCGAATAGCAACAAATCAGCAAAGGTATTCTTTTAAATGACGCTAGGAAGATTTTTTTCCCTCATTTGCATGACATTTTCTGAAGACCACATCGATTTAAGAGCTAGATTCTACCAGATATATCTAATGCTCTTCAGCGCCTTGAATATATTCGATATAAAATAGTTACTGTTGGAGTTGTACATTATCCTATAATCTTACATTTTCTGCAAACAATAATCTATGTATTTGATTTAAAATAAGCTTTGAAATCCACCACAACCACAATAAGTAACTTTTTATCATGGAACTACCATTCTTCCTGCGGCAACAGATTTTCTCGCAAGTACTTATTCCAATCCTCATACTTTATTCTCTCATTGGTAATTAGAATAGTGTTCGATCCACCATCCACATACTTTTGTGAGCCTATGGAAATAAATTATTCCGCACACACTGTTCTTTATCACGAATTATCAGTTATGGTAACCTGAAAGTCTTGGGCTTCGTTTTGGCTACACAACTCATCACCATGTATTCCTCGAATTTTTGAACATTTTAAGGTAACTGTTGCGGAGTCCTACAAAGTTATGTGCAAAAACTAGCCGAAAATTCATAGTCTGAAATTATTTGCCCACCAAATCTTGCCATCAAGTTCATCTATCTACAGAAAAGAGCATGGGTGGAAAATGTTTAAAACTTTTTCAATTAAGGCTTTTCATGGTGCTTGTTTCGAGGGTGTGACTGTAACACTTTGTTTTTTAGTCTGAAATATTTAGACTCAACACGCGTCGAAGATCCATTACGATATAAAAACTCATTGGGAACAATTTCATTAAGTTATTTTTAGTCCATCTCAAATCAGTCGTATACATGTTTTTATATTCAGGTCTCCGGAGAGCCAAGTGGGTGGAGTGTTGGCCTTTGGCGAAAACGGTCCCAGGATCAATTCCTGGGGCTCACATTTATACAGAGGTGCAAAATAATTATTATTAAGGGACTTTATTAGGCGAAATTGAGACTTTTGGGTCCCATCACCCATTTAACCAAGAAATTCAGTTAAGAAATATTAAAAATGCGAATGACATAACAAAATTAAGGACATTTTAAAAAATTACATAAGCTCGGTAGAGAAAGTAATCAAGTTTATAAGGGAGACCAAACTCATAAACCAAATATAACAACCTAACAAGAAGCCGATAGTGCTGTGGCAATTTTCCTAAGCTTTTTAAAATTAAATGTATCTATTACAGTAAATTCTACTTACTTAAGACATTGTACTTGTGTGTGTGGTGCAAATAACCCTAGCTTTTGACGCACCCTCAAACCATAATACTACTACAATACAGTCTTATACAAACTTAAAATACGATCATACGAAAATATTGTAATTCTAGCATATTCAAATAAGTAAAAGCTTAACCTATACAACTATTTAAATACCAATATAAAAATACAAAAACAAAGTGCAAATAGAATAAATACAACTAAGAATTGAGTAGTGTTACTGTCGGTGCCAATTTGTTCACAGTAACGAACACTTGTGCGAAACGAACACGAAATAATACAAATGCTTGTATTACTTCGATACGGAAAATTAGTTTCGATCAGTACCAAGACGCAACTTCGTGACGATAACACTAAATCAGATAAAGGAACAAAGAGATCCAGATTCACTCTCCAAATGACATAAATTGTTGGTATGATTGTTGGTTTTTGACGGCCTTTACAGATTATTCATGAATTATGCATTCCACTCGTCCTATTGGGTTTTCACTGTTTAAACTTACTGCATCATATATTCCAAACAGCCTTTGTGCTGCGGAAATTGATGATGCAGTTCGATCCCTCACATACTCTCTTCCAGTTATCTAAAATGTTTCCCACTGCAGAGCCCCTCTTGCCCTAGGCGCCGCTCGTGCTTAGGGTTTGATCTGGAAAGAAGAGATTATCTCGATACTATCTGCAGCAAACATGATTAGCAATACCGTTCCCTCATGTTTACATAGCGATGATGTACTTGGGATATTCATTCTGTCGGTGATGCCTTTCTGAATTGTTAATGCCCTCCTATAAAGAAGCTCTGAATGGTAATTAAATGATGAGTTGTTTCCACAGAGGATAGTTAATTTAAATAGCGAAAATCTTCACTTAGCACATTTTAACTGCAAAATATTTTATGACTTGCTACCGTTACTATGCGAAACCCAATAAAAAGGAAAATAAATGGGAATTTGTATAACTAATTACTAGTACTACAACTAGTAGTAGATAATTACTATTTTTTTAAATCGGTGCAGCGTGGAATTTTTCTCCATCGTTACTATAACCCCAAACTTATCTGAAAAGTATTTTATCTATGTTCTCTTCTGTGGTTCTCTATGTATGAATGTGAATTCTTATCTAATGGCTTCAGTGACCAGTTTTTTTTGTTAGTTTTTTATGCTAATATCTTTCCACATGTTCCATCCGTCAAAGCCCGTTGACAAGACGCACTTTTCCTATTGATTTAACAAAATTATTCTTCCTGGACAAAAAGATATACTGCTCCGGCTCTATTTGCTTTTGAATGGAAAAAACATTAATTCATACAACAAAAGCATAAGAAAGTGAATATATTACATATTCAATAACAGGAAACATGGTAAGATAACTTAGCAAAATTCCACCAAACATTTTTAAATGCGAACGGTTTCGAGCTGCAAGTTCATCATCATAACACATCACTTATTTTATATCTTGTACAATCTTCTTGAAAGTATTACTAAACCATTGCCCTTTATATTCACCAATTACTTCCCTGAATTTATTGAATAATTTAGTAATTATATACTTTAATTTCCTTTTCCTCTACCAATACTACCAGCCTCCATTTGATGGTATATGTATGAAATGTGCAACAGCTTCAGATGGCGGAGAATTACTTCGGACTCCTTTTTTTCATGAAAAAAAACTTGGACATTCCTTTTCACCTTATGCGGTAATATTGAGATTTGATTTCGTAATTGTGAAGTATGAAAAGGAATAAGTGTTCCGATAACTCTCACATACAATATTGTCTGGTAGTGGATATTACTGAAAAGAATTACACGAATCATTTTTTTTTATCTCGAACAAAAATATAACACAGTTAATTACAATATTCATGAATCCAGGCACCCTTAAAAAAACAATAATCAACTTTCAGTCCAAGGAAAACAAATTATGGTCAATTATTAACTTTGATACATTTGCAGATGACACATATAGATTTCAAACAATCACAAGCATGGATTGCTATGTTTACGAAGCATCTCAGCTCCAAGTAATGTGATAGAAAATGCTTGAAAGTAGTTTTTTAGATTTGTGATAGATTTTATTATCAAGCGAGCATTTTATAGAGTTATTAGCAATGACTTTCAGTAGAGTAATTTTCTAATTTCAGTGGTGCAAGTAGAGAAAAATTTATCGTAATCAATGATAGGGTGCTTTTGTTATTACCCTCTTTTACTGGTGATGAATCATTACATTCATTGCATCAACTGGTACATCATAGATTCACATAGTACCGATGAAATTGGAAATACTCCTCGAAGATAACTCCCTAATGTTGACTGTAATAATTAAAGTATGAATCAGGAGTGAATATTCATTTCCTTGTTATATAAACGGATCCACGACAAGAATTACTGATGTAACTTCAATTATCCAACACGTAAGATATCCCAGTAAAAATCACAATCATAAGATTTTAAATAATACAGTTAACCTTGATATACAATATATGAAACTTTCTACTGTAGAATAAGTCAGAATAATAATGGCAACAAAACAACTAAAATTCGGCTATGCTGAGAAAGAGTCTCTTCTTGCATCTAACCCTTATATGACGAGTTTTCCATGTACCAATTTTGAAACTGCTTAGTTACACGTATTTTCTTGGGGCTATAGGATTGGGATCAACATCGATTTAAATCCAACCCACTAGGTTAACGCTTCCTTGGTTCTAACTAAAAGACAGCGATGTGAACTAATTAATCCATCCTTCCCATGATCCGTAATCCGTACATTGCTCGCGATAAAGACGATTGCTTCTTAGCCATAATCGTTCTCTTGAACTCCTTCAGATATAATACAATTTCCACTCTCAATACACCGCAGTTTCCCACCCCGCATCTCATCGGGTCGTCCACTCTTTGGCCAGCCCTGGGGTATCTCTTTCGAATGGGACAATGCGTAAAACACGTGTCCATCAATTGGATAGCTGAATCACCGCTCGCTACAAGTGAGAGCGCATATTCAATGCCGAAAATGAGCGATGAAGCTGGGGTAATGTCCCAAGAGACCTGTTCATGGGACGCTAGGTCGCTCTCTCGCTTACTTCTGTTCTGGTTTCAAAAATACATGGAAGGCCGACTGGATATAGGAAATTAATTTCCTCGGCCTTGAGGGAGAGCTGCACATCCATCCCCTTTCTTTGATGCAATTGATCATGTCTGGCTGTACAGCACGTTGGAATTAGTTAGTGCGCATGCAACAATTGTAGTAGAGATTGAAAACATAAAAGACTCTCTCGTGGGATTGCAAAGCATATTACAGGAAAATTAATTCAGATTCCTGAAGGCTCAGGAAACACAAAAGACTTTATTTGCTTGCCACATTGTAAACATTCTGTTAAGAACAAATTATGAAACACTTCCTCGGCTGAAAGAAAAAAAAGACATGCATGAAACCATCACCACATTTCTCAGTCAACTGACGATGAATTTAACCACCCAAATGAAGAAAACGAATGATTACACGCTGTTCTTGCACTGAGAACGTCTTCATTTTAAGTATCAACAACAGTCCTAACTTACTCTGCTGCCACTAGAATTCTATGAGCCGTACAGTGCTGAAATCTCTTAGACACATTTACAATGAGTGTGCGCATATTTTATAAGAAACCACATGTTTCTATCAGTTGCCAGTCCTGAGAAAATAAATCGGAGGTGTTTTAACTCGAATGCACCTCGTATATTGGCCAATGACCGGGAGTCATTGATAACTATTCCAATGATAGAAATGCGATTACAAAGAGGTATCACATTTGAGGGATTTGTAATTCTTTCTAAGTGTATGTGTTCCATGGAACACGATTTGAAAGTTTCTCTTTTATTCAAACTTTCGGATGAGAACCAAGGAGATTTATCTAGACACCACGTTGAAACCGGAAAAAGTTACTTTAAAATTCCTCCCACTAGTCTGAAATTCAATATGGCTCCAAGTCAAGTTAGGGTTTCTTCTGTAGACAGGAAGAGAAGATCTGCCGGTGTGCCCGCACCTGTAGTGTAAAATTCCCAGAGATGATTCATGTCCTTGTTAACAGTGTACCTTACAGAGAAGTGTTCCATATCTACGCAACACATTCATATTCTTGAAATACTGCTATATTAATGTACTGGATTAGATGGAATTTGAAGTGATGATTGTTTGTAAAATCATAACCTCCTTTAATATGTGCTCATTCCAAAATATACAGTATGAAAGTTATATTATTTGGAGTCAATAATATCAGGTGTGAGAAAATAGACAGAGGATTAAGATACCAGTGGATAATGAAAAATTAACCTCATCAAACGTGGACTGAATCTTCAACAACGTATAAAATAAAACGTTGCCATAACAGTTTAACTTAAAAACTGCCAATTTTTTTCGTGGAAGAAAATGAAGAGTACGCAAGTTGCTGAGTATCTGAAAGGAATACACTGCCTACTTTTTATCCAAAATACACATTCTCGAATCGCTTATTTTAAAATGAAAGATTCAATAGAGTGTGAAATAATCCTTATCACGGAGAAAGATCTCTTTTTGTATCCACAAAATATGTTTCAATAAAATCGGCCTAGGTTTCGTTTCAGCGTAATGTCTTTATCTGATATAACATGGAAACTGACCTTAATATACAACCAGAGAGGAAAGGGTGGGAGAGGAAGCTGGAAAGGGGGAAGTTATCTTAGTCAATTACGTCGTTTGCAAGATGTGCGTCTTTGTCATTTGACGGTAGGATTGTTCAATTTCTTATGCCTAAATTCAGCGAAAAAGTTAGCTGTTGCATACATCGGTCGGTTTCCCCTTGTCGAATCTTCTTAACTTTCCCTTATTGAATCTTGTGAATGACGAAATAGTAGGGATAATATATAAAGTTATAAAATAAACACCGTAAACTTCCACACTATTGGATTTTATTTCCGACCGGTTTCGGCGCAAAGACCATCATCAGGTGAATATACACTTTAATTATTTTATTGAATGTATGACATCATTTAAAGTGTTTATATGACATTTGGAAAACTTCCATGGTATTATAGGATGCGGTTAATTTGCTGGTAGGTGGAGAATTAATGGAATTGCTCTTTAATCGATATCGGACGGCACGCATTTTCTACGGCATAGCCTAACAAGCTGGTAACCGCGGATTGCAAAGAACAACGCGTAAAAAACAATAAAAGTATACCAGTCTCTTAAATATTGAATAATCAAATTTGCGTCTCAAAAAGTCTTTTATAACCGAGTAATGGGACATTACCCAAAAGTAATCATTAAGTATATAGGTACATGTGTATAATTGGGTATCAAAAGTTATTATGATGATTATTAATCATGAAGAATGAACATATGTCTAATTTTCGTGTAAAAACGTCACTAATTTATAAATTTTCCAACATGCAATCTCGTCATGACTCATGTATATTTAGAGCTCACAATCGTAACATAAATTTTCTCTTCGTTTCCATCTCCGAGTTTGGAATATTTCAGATAGGCAGTCGTCGCAACAGGTGGAATAGAGAATAGCAATTTGCACGCAACAAGTGGTTGTAACTTGATATTTTCCTCCGATTTCCAATAATTTCCCAGTAACGAATATTTGCAAGTATCCATAACATATGCTGATCATAATAATGGGAGATAGGGGGATATATTACGCGTCGTAATACATTTCAATGGCGATTTAATTTCCTTTTCCGCTTTCTGCAGCCCTCTTGCACTAATCTTCTTATTCCTTGAAGTATGTATTGTCGGTCGTCCGCCATGTTCCATTTCCTCATTGGTTCCTTCCTCTCGCTAAACTAGCGCCACGTGCCTTCCCCCAAGCAGACGCGTGACCAAAGGTTGTGAGGGGGGTTTATGGGGCCGCGTGCGTGCAGACTGGAGAAGCGTGCCGAAAGCGTGTCGCGGGCTGATAATCGGGCGTGAACTTGTATCGCTATAGCGACGAGTTTAGGTGTTAGGCAACAACGCCGTGTGATTCTCCACGGTCCCATTTGACCCACACATCCGATTATAATCGCACGCCTATTTTGATCCGCAGGAGAGGATGCTCGGTCAAAACATGACACGCTCGCGGAAAGGGCAGCATTATTTACTTCATTAAATCACAATGCGTGTTTCCTATACACGGCACAAGCCCACTCTCGATTAATGACATCCTCGTTGATGGAATACCTACTCCACGCTTAATCGCTTTCTGCCGGAAGAGCCTCAGCTTCGAGTGTTTGCACCGAATAATTTAACGCTGATTTTGTTCTCAGAATATGCCATTCTGTAGACGACGCGAGGGTCCTGGGAAACGCGAAAATATTTAAGCGTGAGAAACTTTAAGGCTTCAATATACTGAACTTTAAGCTGGTTGTTATTATTTGCGCCAGACAGAGGTCATGTTCCAAATCTTAGGCCCAAAGTTTACTTGAATAGACCAGGAAGTATGAGCGCATATATGGCGAAGAACGTTTGTGAATATTTCGATGGTAAATAGTAAAAAGTTATTTACGTCGATTACTCCGCCTTCTGAGAATGTATTATCTCTCAGTTAATTCTGTAAATGAAGCCTTAAATTGTATCTTCTTTCTTCTAACGAATCTCATCCTAAATTTTGGAAGCATCTTTGTAAGGCACACCGTTCTTTTCCAAAAAAATCCTAGAAAAAACACGTATTTACGCATGCCCTTTTCTACTTCCCGGCTGCCACCCTTATCTGCAAGTTTTTAATCTGCATACAATGTAACGTAATACAAAAATGTGGATGAGAGACTTTCTGATAGCCAAGTAGGTGGAGCGATCGTCTTTGGTGAAAACAGTCCCGGATTCGATGGGGACACATATGTACCCAAGCAATTGAAGACACTTTTTTTAATATTATTATTACATCACAAGTTGATAAATTATCAGATAGTGATGGTATTACAAAATAAACATATGCAAACAGTTGTACATAATCAATTAAAATATGAATGGTTCTGCTCTGATCAAATATTAGTAATTGAGGGGAAAATACAATATCTGTGAGGCCCTAGGATGGAGGGAACCCCTTTGGATAAACTCTCGCAAACAAAAGTCGAAACAAATGCATAATCCAAGATTTACGCAATTATTATCCCACCTCATAAACAGAAGTATTTCCTTACGACTCACTGAAACTCAGCCCACCCTAACGGAATTTGTCCCAGTAATTATAACTTACTAAACTTTGGACTATTGAAAGTATTCTGCTATTTGTATAAATGTTTAATTTACAAACAACATTTTTGCGATTAAAAAGAGTTCCATGATAGAATGAATTAACACGACTCGGGCGGAAAAACATTAAAAAGTGACTGCTCAAATGACCTCCGATTTTCCGCTTATGAGAATCGTAATGGATACCAATTTCCTTTTCCTCACCTTCAACATGGAGCAGCTAGTTTCGCAACATCATTCTCCAACGCAGATATCGAGAGTCAAGGCAGAGACAGATAGGGAGATACCGCGACTTTTTTTATAATCCTCTTCTCACAATATCCTTCCGGCGGACACTTGAGGACGTAATCAATGCCAAAGGCGGCATATGTCACTGTTGATATTGGCGAAAACGGAAAATCCGTCACTAATGTAGATAGGCACGGGGTGATCCGATCAAACTAAAGGAAGAATATAAGGTCTTTATTAGGGCGACATAGACACTGAAAAGTCACTTCTTCCATCTAACCTGACGTCAGTATTATTAGTTGACATTATAAATAAGGTTTCGGTGAATGGAAATAGAAAGGAAAATTTTTGAAGGAGTGGACGTAAAAAACCTGAGATCTTAGGAAACAAGATCCGCTACAGGAAAACACCCACACTCTAAGGGGGTATGAAAAACCTGCGTAAACTTACCGATGGTACATTCTAAAAGATGAGAATGTAAGAACCCTGCAAGCCACCTTTCGGCGTGTGGCAGGGGGTGCAGGCACCTTGACGCTATTTTCCTAGTCGACTGCTTTCGTGTATTGGTAGCGAAAAATATGAATTCTTGAAATTATTGATTCTATAAATTCTTGTTCTAGCATATATTTCCTTTCGCAGTATCAGAACAGCCAATACAACATGGGGGTGGCATTGTATCGGTTACATCATCCGAGAACGTAATTTCTCTGAACTTATTTATTAAATTTACCCTTTGAATTCGTCTTCTATCTTCTAATGATTCCCTTCCCGCGTCCTGCATCCTCGTGAGTAACACTTGCCGTTTTATCGTTGAAATTCTCTACAAATCGTATTTTTTGTTGTATGTTTATTAAATCCCGAATATGACATTAGTCAGTAAGGTCCCACTCACTACATACATTATAATGTAAAGATGTATTGGAAATTTGTGATTTATATGAAAATTATAAACAAATAATACTATAACAAAAATTACATAAAATAAAATCAATAGCTGGACTCATTTTGATCATTCACTTTGAGGAAACAATAAGAATCACAAGTAAATTATCATTTTAAACATCAAATAAAACATTCAAAAATTTAAATTGACACAATTTTGAATTTTTTGTCAAAATTTCGAAATTTTGAGGCAAAAATTCAAACAAGATTTTTTTACTTTAAATTTATCACTGTAATGTACATATGCTACTTTTACCAGTTATTATATTTCGATAAAAAACGAGAAAAAACGCTCCACTCTATTCCTTACATCCCTATTCTATAACGTATTTTGATGAGAATTTTTATGTGATTTCAGTCAACTTCAACAAAGGAATACATCGCTCAAACGGCGTCGTTCTAAAGTGGTGAATTTGCATACAATTTATGTCACTCCGCCTCATCTGAACCCAAAATTTATAATTGATGATAAAAAATGAAATGCTTATGGAATTTTATTTTTTGCGATGACCGTCTCGAAACCATACAATAAATATACATAAATACAATCATTCATTTTTGGATTGAAAGAAAGGTTGGAATTAATAAATTGAAGACATCCATAATCCCATTCCTAGTATGTTTGAAACGCTTACTATAAGGATAAAGGAAACTATAAAATCCATGACTAGTAATATTTTTCCCAATAATATTATGTTATGTTATTCTATCTTAAATTGTAAATATAAACTTTATTACGATTTTATCTGATCTTACAGTATACATATTAGTGAATATATAGTGCTCATCTCCAAATACACTCGTATATGTTGATATTGCAACCAGATTGTCATATTATAGTATAATTTATTATAGTAACATCGACAAATCACTACTTGGAATCGTAAGGATATAGCTCCTTCACAGGTCGGTTGGATATTTAGTTTTGGAGATATTTATGCCATACTTTTTAAACGGGGATTTCAACGCCTATGAGAGCGAGCTGCGTGTGCAAAATCTCAGCTGTAAATTGCATCCTTCAGTTAATATTTCATCGTTCACAATAGGTCACTCAAGTACTGTCTCGATTGGCGAGAGTACTGAGTCTTAGAGGTTATAATCTCCAAAGTTTAACTCTTGAAGACCTATTTAAGAATATACTTATATATCGATCAATTTTCCCTTTTATCAAACATATGAGTGAATTGCGTAAGCTACAGTTTTTGCATTCATCAGAACACAGAATATATATAGTGTGCATTATTGTCCTAGATCTATTTCATTCTATCCCGGCAAGAAAAACTATCCGTGAAATCGATGTCATTGAAACTGTAACTGAGATGAGCTTTTTGGAAGTCCTTTCGCGCAAAATATATTTATTCGATGCATAATGCTCCAAAAATATATAGAATACTGGATAACTGCTCAAATAAAATGGCTTATAATGCACCAGATAGCCCAACAGCACCGCTTCTCCGAAAATCACAACCGCTGCTTTTTTTCAGCTCATCTCCGCATGGTCTCTGCGGTTACATACTGCTATTACACATGGGATGAATCAGCAGCAGATGAGGGTAATAAAGGTAAAGGGAACGCAGGGCAAATACGTATTCTATTTAGATACGTATTGAATGTGAGTTCAGGTGAGCTTACGATACCGCACTCATGATACTGCACCTTCGATTTGCACAAGTGATGAAGGGAGTACGGAAATGGAAGTGAGGCGGGAAGAGAGGGGGGAGTGAAGAGAGAATGCGAAGAAAAATAAAAGAACGTTTGTTGCGACAGGTGTCCGTCGAGTCAGATCTCCTCTCCCCCAGAGATTTCCTATTTAAATTGGACCAATCTCTTCTTGATAACAGAGGCACCCTTCCGGAGAGGAGAGGGCTGTAAATTAACTCCTTGCTGAGGCAGGCAAACATAGAGTGAATCTTGGATGACAAAACCTATATTCGTGCTGGGCCTAATCAAAATCACAGAAAAATTGTGTAATTCAAGAGAGGCGCTCTAACAGCTGAGGAATAGGAGCTCGATCCCTGCTCCTATCAATACTTTTATCCTACTTTTACGTTGCATTGATATGCCCATCAGTGTATATAGTATTCAGTCATTCGAAAACCAGTTGGAACCTCATCCCCTCTACTATTAACTACCAAGAGATAGGAGAGGGGTTTACTAGACATGATGAGGAATTAGGTGAATTGGTCTAGATATTCTCACTGAGTATGCTAATCAGCGCGAGGTCATCGATTAAGAAGCATAATGAACATTTTCAAAATAAGTTGATGAATATCAATTAAGGGCCAATGTCTCATCCATCTCTTCATAAAAACTAGAGGATGGAACGAGAGATCAATTGTAATCCAAGGGATGATTTTCATTCAATTAATCGTAATTTGTATAATTAATTCTAATAATTAGATATAACTTTTTGTGTAACGGAAGAATTCTCCTCTTTAAACCATATTCATTGGACTATTGTTTAATTTTTTGGGATATTTACTAAGATCTTATAATAATTTACTGATGGAAATTATAAAACTTTAGTATATGATGGATTTAATTTGACATGTTAATCTGATAAATTTTTAATGAAAAAAGCTTGTTTTGCTTATCTATACAGTATTTGAACAGCGAATGGTTATTTATGTCAAGGAGTTGAGTACAGTTTCTTACCAGTGAAGCCCTAATGATTTGCAACTTTGGAATCTCGAGTTTGATTCCAGTTTTCTTGCAAAGGAAGTTCGTCGATATATGATAACGGTCTCCAAAGTAAAATTTTCTTTAATATAATAGTGATTATTATCATGCAAAATTTTCTGAACATAAAAATGTTTAGCTGATTCAGCGTTATATTTGCTGTATCAATTCTCTTCTACATTAACGTATAGAATGGAAATAGATTCTGAGTATCTTGAATTTCTTACTTTTATCTCAAAATGCACTCTGCGCTTACGAACATTTTTTCTCTTAAATTCGAATTCATGAGGAATTGAAATGTTATCTATGAATCCCCAGAACGAGCCGTGATCGCACAGTGGTTAAAATTTCATTCGTGGTCCACCGGTCACGACAAAACGAGACGTATCCTCAGAGTGGGCTTTCATTACACCTCCGGGAAGAAGTGCAATCACTTCACGCATCAGCTCGCCACAAACATTTTCATTATAAGAGAACCTTTTCCTTCCTCCATAATTAGCCCAAATATTCGACAGATAGGAGATAAGGCGACGAAGATTGGGTGGCACGCGCCGGAAACAGCGAAAACTCGCTTAAAAGGGTCACCGATATCGGTTAAATGGGCAGAATAAGTTCCCATTTTCCGCCGCCGCCCCGCCCCCCGCATCTCTAGACGAGCCTCTCGAACCTGTCATTCTCGTCTGCAAACACACGTGCAGGAAATGAATTGGAGTGGCATGGGGAGCATTTCGCGTTCAGAGCGGCTCTTGCCCGAGGCGGAGATTAGCTGTCGGGAGAGATGTGCGCGTGGGTGGGGTGCAAAAGGGATTCGCGGTGAAGGGTTTGTCCCAAACGGGCTTAGGTCCGATCCCACCCGCGGCCATTTTCGTTGTCCGGAATTTATGTTTGGACGGTAATGCGAGTCGTGTGCGATTGGTCGGACATCGTCGAAGGTTCCGAAGATCACGCTCCACTGACGTTTGCCCCAATTTCGTTGCGGGCTGTTGGTGACGAATTTCCCCTATCCTACCCACCGTGGAAAATTGAGAAATTTGTCGCGCGGAAAAGGATTTTGTGACGTCACTGTGAAATATTGCGAGTGCCCGTCGCATTTCAACGTCTACGAAAATTGAAAACGTAATAGTATTTTTGGATCCTTCTTTATTATTATTCGCGTGAGTTATCTTCGCAGGATTGCGGGCCGATTCGGATGTCTTCCTCTAACATTTCCGAGGTTATTTATTATTATAATATTATATTAGTTAATATATTATAGATGTTACTTATTATTTGTGCTCAAAATATGAGTTTTTGTTAGTTTTGTCGCTATCTTTCTTCGCTATATATTGTATTTTGAAGGATGGAAAATGTGTCAGAAACTTTCTCGTAAAAAGTTGTGGTGATTTTTTTGAGTTTTATCAATTATTCTCAATCAATAAAGCTGTGATTTTTACGAGTAAAATGTTCCCACTGTTAACTGTTCACATTTTTAATCAATTACCATAAATGCCGCCTTGTAGTTTCCTATTTCTCGAAACATGTACTGAATTAATCATGATGGTATTTAATGTGAAGTGGATTGCGAAACGCACATACAGTTTGAAGAGAAGGACCCAATATCGCCGATCCAATTCATTATTAAATTTAACCCATTCATTAAAATCATTACATTGTTATTGTTTATCATCTGGATAGGCCCTCCCGATTCCGGACAATGTCCCACCTCCCTATTGAATCCTTTCCCCGAATCAAAACCCTCGGGCGGAACAATATTTCGCAGGGAGCGCGTAATCTCGGCGACGGTATCCTCCACACAAATGCATATACTGCGCCAACCATTTCCACAGCAGTCTTTTTATTGTTTATTTGCTCACGCCCTGATAAAACACGCTTCGTTACGGCGGCCAAAGTCAATTCAGCGGCTTTTAATAAATAGAGATTGGGAGGGAACGGCAGTTGAAATTGGAAACTCGCCTTCCGAATTGGATTCTGTATCGAGATATCGATCCGCTGTGCAAACATTGGTACGGGGGGCGGAAAGCCCGGCCTCTGCCACGGAGTCGCCCGCGGCAAAGCGAGCCCGAGATTCGATTATACCAATTATCGGGCGCAAAGAACGCCCCCCGGACTGCCATTGGGGGCCCGTTTTGACACCGAGGCACTGATACGTCACGTCATCCCCCCGGGGGCGCGAATATTCTATTCGAAAACTGCTCTCAAGGCGAAAGAGAGCCTGGAGTCGGTCGGGTCAATCCCCTTAAAGGCGGTCATTAAAAATTTCTTGCGCTGAAAAAATTCATTGGGAAAGTCCTTCGCATATTCCCGTATCACGTGAATGGCTTTATTTCGATTTTGAGGAAGATGGGTCGTCCGAAGGGCGCGGTTTTCGAGTTGAGGAAAGCGGTCGAGTTTTGAGGTTCTCCGATGGGTGAAGACGCCTTAGAACGTATGCAACGCCTCTTTGCAGTAAAGTGTTGTTGGCTACAAGAGACACAGGATGCTCTGAGACCATTTATTGAGTTAGGCTCTGAGCGGGGGCTAATGGGGCGTGAACGGGGGTAGGAGGGCAGGTAGAAAAATAAGAACAGACGCCGCTGACCGCTCTGCAGGCCGAAGCTGATCCATTTTTAGGGGAATAGAAAAGAATATGAATAAATGCTCACAAAGCAATTTGTGTTTGCCTCTCCTGGGAAGCCCTGGAAACAGATAGAGCGGTTTGTAGCAATGGGTGAGCGTTTTTGTCCGTTTCCATATCTTCAATGGGGATCATCACGACGCAACATTTTCAAATAACCCATAAACTTTCTGTTAGGTTAAAATTGATATTATTTCTAAGAAATTATTAACATTATTACTATAAATGGTTATAAGCAGGCCTATGGCCCGACAATGGCACTTTAGATGGTAAAAATAAAAGGCATACGAGGGAAATGATACATATAAGCGAAGGAAGTACATACCGTTTTTCTAGCTCTAGTATCTTCTAGGATTTTACTTCTCCCTCGTTCAATACTTTTAACGCTAATAACGCTCTTATCTGGCGGATAGATTAACACAAAATATCCAGTAAGATCAATTATGGTTGACATAAGTTAGCCCATATAAGGTTTAGATTTTATTGATGCTTACTAAGTTAAATCTTGTTCACTACGATTTTATAGCTAATAATAATATAAAAATATGCTCACCGTTGTAATTGAGAATGAGAATAAATTATACGTCCTATATCTGTAAGTTCCCATTTTGAATCTGGGAAACGTCATACAAACTTTATTGTATCTAAGTTCATCGATACGTTCATATTTTGCTATTCATTCCTTACAAAGGTACGGCATATGTTATAAGAACGCCAAGTGAGTAAACTAACTCCATTTTTACAGTGGAATCAACCCTTCGGAGAATAACTTTTGAAAGTGATGAACTTTAACGACCTTGCAGTATATTTTATCGAACTTTTCGCGATATTGAGCCTAACAATATAACTATGATGGAATTTAGGTAATTTAAAAAAAAACTTTCGTTCATGCCTGGAGTCCATTGGTTAATATAGGTATAACAATAATTAACTATATCATGAGAATACATTGATGCACGTAGAAAAACCGGTCTATGCTTATCTGTATGCATTATTAAAGAGATAAAGGAACTGATATTAATTTTTTTACTCAACCCGGAGTTTTGTATCATTTTCGTTGTATTAAATTCAGTCTCAGAGACAAAATTAAAAATCCCTTCTGTATGTGGAAGCTGGATTGAATTTTCCAAGCATCGCAACTTCCTGCTCATGAATATATTCGAATTATTTCCAATAATAATATTGTTTTTACTTTCTATGGTATATTCCGACAAAGACTTACTCCACTTAAATCTAGGATAGAAATCAGTATGAAATTTTATGGAAATGATTCCCTACTGACCCGTGAAAAATTGGTTACAGAAAAGCAGTCGGATCGAAAGAAGCAGGTCGGTCTTAGACTGACAGTAACTTTTCAATGCATAGCTTTGTAACGGTTTTCACTGAGAATCACAAGGTCCCGGCACGCTCCTCTTTTTCAATTTGCCGAAAAAATCGCTTCGGTTAACATTTGAGAGAGATTTCCCGCTGTGTTCCAGAAAACGTAGGCAAATATTTAGTCCAAAACCTTCTTTAGCTCCCAGCGTAGGATCAAACAGGTGCTTTCAATCGACTCCACGAGGGCGATGAAGGGTCTCCCTTGTTGCAGAGTTGTTCATCTCCCTAGCCACTGGTTGCCGTTGGGTGGACTCATTGTGTTGGCTCCTTTGAGAGGATCCGATTCTGGTGGCCGCTAGATTTGTCTGTTCAAATAATCTCGCTAGGTTTTGAACACGGTAGCGGTTGGGCAGAAATCTTTTTCTGAGGATATCACAGAAAACTGAAAAACATTTTGGGAAATTTCATATCATATCCTCCAGTCTACTTTGCAAAATCAAAAAAGAAGTCCTAATAATAGGAAATTTACTGCTTTTGAGAAAAAATTCTACTGGTACGATCTTTTTGAAATAATTAAGCTTCGTTGATTTCATCTATCTGATAATTTGACTTCCTGAGATAATTTCCACAAATAAACTTCGCACATGTTAACCCCTCAATGCCATCAGACTATTACGCCTAACCTTTTTTTTTACTTCTTTATCCTATAGAAGCTTATATTTACTGTTATATAATATCTATATATAATAGATACGTATATTCTCATTGAGGAAGAGTTTTACTTTAAATAGAGGGAGGGGAATCAGACCAGCTGGTGACTAGGAACGATTTTCAAAAAGTGAACCTAAATCCGAAACGGTAATGCTGAGACAGACAGTATTACATACATTGCTTCTTTACAACCTTTTCCTGCTGGCAGACATGAAACTCGAACATTTTGACTCAATTTGTTATTTTGATCGTGTGTTGTTTTATACACTGTTCCCATAGAGAGAGATTAAAATTGGACTTCATAAAACTTTATATTGATTCAACAAATGGTATGAATGTAGCCATTGCTCGTATTTCATTTATTTCTTCACCAAAAGTGAAATGACAACTATAGCTACTACTATTTGTTATTTTTTCATTCTTTACTGCCAAATATTTTCGAAAACCAGAACACTCAGTTGGGGGAAAAGGGCACGGTGCCACAGTTCGCATGCGAAGCATTAAACCGCTTTTTAAAGATACATAAGTGCGCAAGATGTAATTTTTGGTATCATGAGGTTCATAGAAGAGAAAGGACTTGCGAAATTGACTAGCGGAAAATGTGTTTGATATTTTGAGGTAAATTTTCCAATTTAAAAATACCACCAAAAGACTTGCAGACTATACTTAATTGCTACAAATAGCAATATTGTAAATTTATAATTGTATGTAATGAAATTGAGGAAAGTCTATTAATCTTTGCATCAATTTTTTGGCCCCATTCAGCCTCTCATCTGGTCCGACGCCTTGTCAGTTGAATAGGACTTTGCAGTCCCATCATGAAATAGTTCCAGCACCGTAAAAGCCATCAGGCTGAAAATTATACTGAAAACTGAACATACACCAGGTCTTCCGTAGGTTGGGTCTGACTTTAACAGTAGTATTAATTAAATCTTTGTTTGTATCAAACGTTGATATCTTCCTAGTACATAGCTCCCTAAATTTCCTGTTCTGCTTATTTTGGACCTCTTGTGCCTCCTCTGAGAGTTAATCTACTGGAAGAATACACGAATCAATAATGTCTTTGCCGTGAAATAGAATTTTATGCACGCTTACTGGCATTAGTACCATGAGTACTCTCTAATATATAAATATCTGGTTTCTTTTAGGTACTGGTAAAATTATTTACTCTTAATTGAGAATCCGCTATTTATGCACTCTAATATGATACGAAAGCGCTTCGTAAGCTTAACGTCGACACTTGTTATTTCAGATCACTTTTCAGCATTGCAGAAAAACTTACGAGCTGTATTACCGTCATTGGTATTTCCAGTTTGCTGTTTAAGCATGTCTTCTAATATGTAATATCTTTGATAACATCAGGAAACGGTATGTAATTATCTAACCAAAAAGAATTCGTTTTTAAGAAGCGTTCCATGTGTCTACCCGACTTCGACCATTTTTGTTCAATTCCTTGTCTGACACATCTGATTATAACTTTAAAACTATTTAAATGGAAGAGACGGGGCACCCAATTCTTGTAATATATAACTCAACAAAGCCTCCGTTCTTAATTCTTTGGCGTTAGCAAACCAAACGTCGAAAAAAGATTGGCGTGAAATTTGCGTAGTCAACTGTAACTAAGGAAAACCTACATGAAATTCGCAAATATGCGCAAGCAGATTTAAGCATTTCCTATTGTTTACAAGTCATTCTTTCAGGAAAACACACATTCACTCATTCAAGTCAAATTTCAAACCGACTCATACGTTTTTCTCATACGGAAAAAACGAAGATCAAATCTAATGATGCTCGTGATTAAATTAAAACACATATTAAGGTAAAATATTATGTAAACTAACCTTGGTACTTCTATAATAACAATGGCAAAAAACAGTCGCTACTACGACACAGAAACACAGCGTATTCTTAGAGTAAACTCAGACGAATGACGCGAGCTGTTAGAACACTTGACATGCTGAGGTCACAAAGTCGGCGGGTCCGAACTTATTTTCTAATGGTCGGCGCGGTTTTAATGGATCCTTAGATCCAGTTAGTATGGTTTGTTCCCTTCATAACTAAACAATAGTTTGACCCACGTAGACAAGTAAGAAAATTAATTTTTGTTCCTCTAGATTACTAAAATATCACACTGTGCGGCGGCTACGAATAAACCTCACCGGGAGTTGAGGGGTTAATGTACCAATCTATAGTTCTTCCACAGTCAAATCCTTGTTTTTTTTAAATTTCTCCGGATAGATTCAAATAATATTCCATTCTTAAAGGAAGTAAATTACTGTTTTTTGTATCGAATTTCTACAAATAATCATTCATTAGGTTCATTTGGGGGATTGATATATATGAAATCATTATATTTCAAATACATGAAAAATATGTAAATTCTATATGCAATAAAATATCTGCAACAGAGGAACTTCGTTAATTCACACTATCCAACTGATTTCAACGAACCGAGAAGGTGTGACAGAAGAGTACCGCTTATAGATAATGGCAGTGCCAATTTCAACTAGGCGGTCTGTGAGGATTTATATGTTTGCAACAAAATTAAATAAAACAATACGGTCACATTCTGTTTATGAAATATTCCTCCTTTATTGAAACTAGAGTTCCTACGTAGTACTTACAAATAGTAGGTTCTCAGAAGATCGCCTCATGTGATAACGACTTGTTTTATCGGTGAAATCTGGCTAACCTAGTCCTTGAAAATATTTCTTTTCAAAACTGTGTTTAATTTGGTGATTAAAATATTTTCTCCATGGCCGAGATTAAAGAATGCAGTGATTGAGAATGCTTCTTACGGCCGAAATTTGTCAGTAGAGATAACCTGAGAATTTCCGTAATCTCAGATTTCGTCTGAAGTTATCTCAATGGTGTGCAATGTTTAGGTGAAATTCTCTATTAACTTTTTAGTCATGTGTCACCAATTCAGGATAGACTTCTCTCCGGGATCAAGAGATAGCCAATATAGATTGAATGATGTGTGTTCTTCTGGTTGCCCATTGAGTACCAAAATACAGATCAATGATTATACTTTAATTTTGACGACGAAACCGTTAATAATCGTCGTCGATCAATATGTATATCAAGAGAACTTCAGGAAGGATTTTTCTCGGTCTAAACTTCGTAGACCCTCCCTGAAAATAAATCCCATAGCAACTATTTGCATAATATCAGAAGCGTTCTCTCTAATCACGGAGAGTTATAGTAAAATAGTATCGATCTTTTCCATTTTAATGTGGAACATTTTTGAGATCTTGAATCTTGTACAACAAATGTTCAGCCTAAATTTATGAAGTCGATAAATGTAATCGTTTATATCACGTAACTCACTGATACCCATGAATACCTTTTTAATAAAGCACATTTTACATTCCACTTTTTGATGAAGCACATTTTACCTTCCACTAGATTGTTTTCATCCTTATAACCAAATAAAATATGATACCTAAAGAATAAAGGAACGTAATCTCACTAAGTTACCCAAATGTAATGATCAACGTTGCTCCGTTAAAAATTCAACTACCTCTTAGAAAACATGTTTAGCATATTTCACTCATTACTCGCTTCCTGTGAGTAGGTACATATGGAAAACTTAAAACTATGGATTAGGTGTCGTTGCATTATCAAATCATCCAAATAAATTTGCTTTTCACGATTTTTGCCGAGATTTTTCAATTTTCAATATCATGGAGATTTCAAGCAAGGCTTTGGTTTTATCATTAGACAAATAGCGATGACAATATATCGTAATTTGTGCCAATTTTTATCTAAAATTTGTCGAAATCCTTCGAGTTGAAAATTTTATTAGCCGCTCAATGTGCGCTCTATTTATTCATCAACAATCCATCATTCTCTTATCGAAGATTTAAACAGATGCAACTTTGAGCCCGGAAATAGGGTTTGACATCTTTTTCTTCTTCATAAAGACAGATGTGACCCAGAAAAGCTTTTTTTGTTAAAATGATATCTCCGTTGACTCACTTTCTGACATCTACGCAAGATAGTGACCCTAGATCGTCACCTTGACAATTTGATCCTATTTCATGATTGATTTGTCTAGGCTTGGAAAATCACGTTTTTTCATCGCAAGTAAACGTTAAGTAATTTTAAAAAATGTATCCACGCATTCGTTTTGTGTTTTAAAAATTCCCTCTTACTCATATCTTAATTGCAAATTGGGAAAAGCAAAAAGAAATAAATTCAGATTTGAGACGTCAAAATGAAACAACCTGTAAATGAAAAAAATTGCCACTTGAATATTATTTTTGGAATAATCACTTCCAAATTTGTCAACAATAAACTAAGTGAGAAAAAGTGCGATTTTCTTCTCCATTTTTTTGCTATTTTAGAGTAAATTATCCTCTTGTTCTCAAAGGAAAATAAATTTTAAACTTCAACAATCGCGTTGTTGAACATTTTGGTAGTATGAGTCGGATTTTATATTGAATGGGATCTTCAGTATATAGTAATTGAGTTATAGCTATATTATTTACTAGCGGAAGTGCCCGTTGATTCTCAACGGGGAAAAATTAAAATTAATAAATACTTTTGTTACAGGCTTGATCGTAGCACATGCCTCATAATTTTAGATAGATAGCAAATGCCAGGCTATCATCATTTCCAAACCAATAAACAAACAAACAAAAGTTACAATAAAATCTGCGAAGTCACCTAAATATTAGAATGAACAATTCTTCGATGAAGACAACATTTGTTTAAGGATCATAAAATGTATATTCGAAGATAGCATTAGGATAAGCTGCATCACGTTTAAGGAGACTTTTTCAGAAAGGGAAAAAATGGATATCGGAAACAATGATCAAACACAACCAAAATGTATTGTATATCACTCTGAAACAACCGAGATTGAACACCGATAACAGAATGATAGTAAATGTATAAGAATTGGAAGCACTTAAAAAATCACAATGAAAAATAACTATTTTTGTTCTGAGTATAACAAAACGTAAAATTGCTTTACCTTTTCGATGGAGGGATACGATGTTGGAGATTTGCTAATGCTTTACAAATTGCCGTTTAACTCCTGTCCTTAACTGAAACTAGGAAACCTTTACGATATATACCAAGTCCATTACAGGCTAAATATTTATCGAAGTAAATCGATAATACTTAATGCAGAAGATTATATTAAAAACATACAAAACTTACCAGGTTTTTATACGCAATCAGTTGTATTGATCGAGAGAAAGCAATTTCATCTAACAAACTACTATAAACCCATTTATCCCACGAAATAGTCAGTAAAAAATACGTTGGTCTAAATAAAACTTGATTGCTACAGACGCTTCCATAAAATTTAAAACCTTTCTTAAACACTGGTATTCGTATTTTTGTACGCTTGATTGATATAAATTGATACTGTCCAAAGTAGGTTCAGAAAAAATATACAGTTGCAGTAGCTTCTGATGGAGTTGCTACGATATTGCAAGTTCGAATAACTGCCAATTCGACTTTTAGATTGCCATTGAACTCAACCTGGACCCCAGTATGCGATATAAAGAAGGAAAGCAGGGCGGAAAAGTTGTTGTACGAGTGTCAGGTGATTGTCTGGGATGAGTATACAGTGATTAATAGCCAATAAATTAGCTATGAAGATTAAAATTGTACACTGAAAGATATTCGTAACTAAAACGCTATAATGAGAGGATTAACTGTGTTATCATCGAGTTATTTTAGGCAAAAGTTTAGGGAAATAAATTATGATTAAGGAGTAGCTCCCGAGGAAAGGGATTCTCGACCGATGATTCATATTTAATTCGCTCTTCCACATATCTGCATGTTTCTCGCTTTGCCGACCCGGTAATCGGATTTTCCCCAGAATCCCTTCGCTAAAATCAACCCCCAAAAAATTTTCCGCATCGCCTGAATCTGATAGCAGCGAGTGAAACACTTCCTCCTCGTCTAATGATGGAGATGAGAATCGTATTACTGTCCGTAAGAGGAGGAAAGGGACGAGGGGAGGGGCAATGGCGGAGGGCGGGGGAGCTTGTTCTGGCAGGTTGAACGTTTTGTCGGCGGAGTTTGGGCCGAGAAAGAGAATAGGCGGGAGGCTGGGGTCCAGGTGTGAGGCATCCAAGCGAGGCATCTGATTTGAAAGAGTTTTTCTCCTTTGTGCCCACCGATGACGTAAGATCTAAAAATAACAAGGATTTGCGAGAGGCGACAAGTGAAAAGGTTGCCTCGATCGCTGAATCGGTCCGTCCCCAGCTATTGCAGGACAGTCCCCGAGTCGGAAATAAAGCCAAGGTAATCTCGTATCAATCATGACCCCCCTTCCCGCGTAATCGGTCACTGTGCCGAGTAAGATTCTTAATCGGCCTTGGATCAAATGGTGATCTGATTGCAGGTGAGGTTGAATCTCTAAAAGAAGGATCAACGCCACTTTTCGCCTAATTTATTTCCTATTTTCCATCTACGCTTTTCAGTTGCGTGTCAATCGTTAAATAGGAACTTAAGCTCACTGAGATGGCAAAGAGGATTGAATGTTTCCGTCAGTATATAATTTTTCTTATTCATCATCAAGAAGATTTCTAATCTACGGAAAAACTGTTATGCTTGCATACGGAGGTACCGCATTAATTAATATAATAAAATCTAACTAACAATATTACGAATTGACAACCTACTTACATCCTTTGTAGATGTTTTTTTCTGTGATAAAAATTAACAGTATTTTATTTGCTCCACCAACTATTCTTTCTTCCCTTATTTCCTCTTTGTTTCCACATTACTTGTTAAGATATCTGTACTTATTGTTGGCTGTATTCTTGTTTTTATGTGTTTGAATTAGAAAAGAGTGAAATGGAAGATGGGACTTCCTAATCACAATATCGCCCGATAAAGACTTTTAAAAATGAATATTTATATTAGTATTTAATAAATTATTCCGAATATGAAAATAAACAGTTAAATAATTCGATAGAAAATTGCTTCAAATTTAGATTCATAATTATATGTATATTCCTTATGAATAATTAAGACTTTCACTTTATTTCCATTCCACAAAAAATAATCCGAAACACCAAGGAGCGCACCATTTAGGAATTACTATTTTGACGCCCTTTTCACGTGAGCATCATTTCGATTCCTTATTTTGGGAAAGTTTATGGTAAAAATTCGTGATCCAATCTACTATCAGTTCATCTTAAGTGAAAAAATACACACGTATCATAAACTTTAGAATTGAATATCACTTCCAAAAGAGGGAAAAAAAATTCACGTGCAGCTAAAAATTATAATTTCCTTAAATCTAAATTATACTTTTCCGGAAAAAGCATTGTAAAGGCGAATAAAATATTACCCTTAGATTTTTGTTTACCAGCTGTTCTATTAAGTTTTAAGTACAAGATTTATAATCTTACTACTGAGATATTCCAATTTCGCACAATTAAAATGTTAGTTCTCAGAATCTCCTCCCTTCCCTCTAATGACAACGCGTATTAAAATAATCTACTTCGAGACAATAAGTGTGCCCAGAGAGGACTTATTTCCGGCGTGTGATGCGTCGAAGCGGGTACATGAGGAGAGAATCACTTCGCCGTGGCATTAGCGAAGCTCCGTACGACAAGTAAGTGCATAAAAGTAATCTCCTACGGCGTGTAATGGACTGGTTGCAATAGAGAGAGGATAGCGGAGCAGTACGCACTCCCCCTTGGCCCCGCACAACCCCAATTCCCCCATTTCGCCCCCCCCCCCCACCCCAAATACCCGGCCCATTCACTCGTGAATCAGGGCACTCTGTGGGAGGGGGTAGAGATCGGGTGCGGGTATAGGCAGGGGTCGCGGGAGTGGGGGGAATACAGTCCCTGCAGGTGGCTGCAGAGAGAACCGCTCCTTTCTGGACCGGCGGGGTGCTAAGGGGGGGGATCTCTGGCTCCGAGGGGGGAAATGCAATGACTGGGGGCGGCAGCTGCGTCCTCCGACTCTCTTTTGGTCGCGTGCCCCCGAATGCATGAGTGTATATTCCTACTCCGACGCGCCCGTTGTGAGGTGACGGCCTCCTTCCCCCGCAGCATCCGCCCCCGAAAAATCTCTCCCCCCATCTCGGGGGAATTTTAAAAGCCTTAATGGCAGGTTCACGACGGAAAAAGTCGAGTTCGGCGACGTCGGAGTGTGGATTTGCGACGCTAAGTGAGGGGCTCAGCGCGCTGTGTTGAAGTTGTCCGCTGGAGGATTAAAATGATCGGACAAGCGCTGAGGTTATCCTCGGGATTCGAAAGTGATGTAAAGAGGGCGAGGCGTAATCCGACTTGAGAATTGATGTTTAAGAGCGGGATTACGCGGTGAAAATAAATATGTTGCTGCTCCGCTTCCCCGTTGGACGGAATGTCAATCCGGGGACCATTAGAGCGGATTTTATCGAAGGATTACAAATTGAAAAGACCAAATTTTCATTTTGACAGCATTGAATAGAGGCTGATAATTTGCTTGCTATCCTATGCATGTCTACTCCCGCTTTTAACCTAGATATTATAAATGCCTCTTAATGACCTGTATATTATTTTTATTTATGAAGAAAGCATCAACCTCAATTGGCGTTGGCTGCCATGAGGAACATCAATGATTCTCATCTTCATTTTACAATGGGGCCGTGAGGAACATATGTGATACTCAGACTTTTTCAATATTAATCTTATTATTTTTCCTGTGGCTTGGAGTTTAAGCTATGGTTTAAGTGGCTTGCCAAAGATTAATGGTAATACTGCAATAATGATAATAAAAACTTTTTAATATTATTACGATTAGAATAAAAGATATTTATTTTTGGCCCCTGAGGATAGTTTACGAAACCTTATGGTAGCAGCCAACGTGTTAACCTATTTCTCATCTTCCCGCTGTTCTTCGATCGTTATTGAGTAAGCTATGTCGTTTTCGGTATCGGCAACCCGAGCTGAAAATACGTCACAATCGAAGGGATGTGGTTTTCATGTATATATAAATTCATTAGCTGGAGACAGCGACGTCATCACTTCTTCCAAGGTTTGTTGTCTCACTTCGAAAAGGCTACTGAATCGAACTGTGGCGTGTCCAATGAGCGTAAGACGCTTTAAAGTGCTCGTGTCGCAGCTTCGGAAATCGACTCCGTTGTCGAATCCGTATCCGAAGCTTCATATTTACGCAATAGCCTCTCTGGTTAGCTCGACGGCGGAGCGTAGGATAAATCCTTCGGTAGCACATTTCGCAGACCTCCGTTCTGTATTTGTCTCCTTAGTTTCGCAGTAACTCCGAATATTTTGGTTACCGCATCAACTGTGTATGCATTTACCATCGCGCCGCAGCAAAACACAATCTGAACCTATGAAAACATGGTTTTCGAATATATACGATAGTTTTTAGATTGGCGTTATTTTTTCCAATGAGTTCACCTCTAGGGAATCCCTCCTGATGAGCAGGAAATCGAAGATAAAATAAGTCCCTTAAAAAGTTTTCCGAAAAAGGCGAAAAATCTTTCGTAGGAAGATTTCTTTCTTTTTCCCTTCGGAGCTTTATCCCTCGCTTATTTATTATGTATATGTGTTCATTCTATTATAGTTTCCTTCTGTGAGCCCACTCGGTAATTTCCTTCTTACCACAGTCTCTTCTAATCACCTCACTCTTTTCTCTGTTGAAAATGTTTCCTTAAAATCCTTCGCAAAATTTTCATTTCCATTGTTTCTAACAGCCTTTTAATTTTGGGAGAATTTTTTCTAGTCTCTCCTGCATATTTTAATAATATTTGGTAAGATTTTTGCCTTATAAATCTTACCTAGGACTCTTTCCTTAAATGTTTGTTCCTCTAGATTGCGGCATTCAGGCAATCTGCTTGCTTTTGTCACTTGCTCTTCTACTTCCTTCTCGAGTCACCTAGAGTTTGAGAGCACTCTTCCTAGATATTTAAAGGACGTTTCTTGTTGCATAACTTTCTCAGCCATCTCCAGTTTACAGAACAGGGGTTCCTTAAATGTAACCATACATTTGATTTTTTAGGAAGAAATAACCATAAGGGAATGGTAGTTTGGCTAATGCAACAATAAAACAAATAACAGGAGATGATGAAAAAGAATATTTTCATGATCGAGGAAATGATTTCGAGGCAGAAGAATTGGGTGAATCATACAATGGGGGCTGTAGACGGCAAAAGAAATCAATTGCACTACTTTCATTAGAGAATGGATTTCCTTCGTTGAAGAATTATAAA
Source organism: Sympetrum striolatum (assembly GCA_947579665.1). Classification (NCBI taxonomy): domain Eukaryota; kingdom Metazoa; phylum Arthropoda; class Insecta; order Odonata; family Libellulidae; genus Sympetrum; species Sympetrum striolatum. The sequence goes on from OX388346.1 coordinate 10,057,819, forward strand.
TCGAGAAAGATCGAATTTTCATTTCGATGGCCGTGAAAAGAAGTTGGTGAATATGCTTGTTTCCTTGTTTCCGCTTCAAATCTAGAAGAAATTTTTAATTGCGTATCAATTACAACATATTTTATTTATTAAGAGCTGCGGATAAAAAATAGTAAAAAATGTGATCAGGAAATTCAACAATAATATGAAGTAAAAATTGATAAAGCAAAATACAGAAAAAGTTGCATATATTAATGAAACTGACGAGACGAATTATATGGATTAATCCCTTGCAAGTATATTCAGGATGGATTTAAGATGGAGATAAAAAGGATCAAGTTCAACCAGTCTTGGTGGTCAAGTGGTTAGCATTCTAGGTATGCATTCGCTCTGACCCTGGGTTCAAATCCCGGCTGATCGTATTTCTCTGAACAGGGAATGGTTGTTTGCGCTCATCTATTGTTGTTGTTGCCTTGGTGAACCTGAGGAGTTGTTCTTGATGGAGCTCGGAAATTGAAAATATATAAGGAATGGGTATCGACCTTATTATTTAAAATATTATATTGGGAAGTAATTTCAGAGAATGTATGAGATTGGAATAGGAAAGAGATTAAGATGAATTATATGATGAGTTTTTGACAGATTCCTATAATATGATACTCCAAAAAGGAATTTTTTTAAGAACGTTTTTGAGAAAAGATTACTAGTGAAAAGGTTATATTCTGAAGACATATAGGAGAACAATAACTAAGAAATACCAGCTTTGGTGGCCGTATAGCAATTCAGCTACGCTATCGCTCCTACTCCAAGGTCTCAGGTTCGAATCCCGGCTGATCGGACTTCCCCGATCAGGGAATGGTTGTGTGTGTTCGTCGTTGCTGTTGCCTCGATGAAGCACCTCCTGATAAGTTCATCAGAGATTGGGAGGACTTCACCGATAGAGGCCACAGTAGCTAAGCAAAAAATGGGAGAACATAGCTTGACAGTTGAGGAGTGAGGAGAGAGACAGGATCCCCGATTTTAGTAAACTGATAGAGCGTCCCTAATCGAGATATCGCCTTGTTTTTTAACATGATTTATATGTTCTTCAAAACATCTGCAAATTCTTAATCTCTAAACATATATGGAGGAATTATTTTTAAGAGAGGCGTTTGACCTAAAATTTGTAGGAATGCATCCAAGTGAACAAAACAATCAAAAGTCAGTTGAATTGGTTTGGCAGTTCCGTTATCCGAGACTTAAAGAGGACACATGGGGAAATAATGGTAGCGATGCTCCATCGAAAAACAGAATTCTTTTCTCTTTTGAGGGTGACGAGGCCACTTTCATGATCGGAATGCCCGTGAAAGCATAATAAGTGTCTAATCATGCTCTGTTATGTTTTTATTTTTATTGTATGCAGCAGCATTGAAGCTGATGACGGACCGTTATTTCGCACAATGGGCTTTATCAATTGGTATCAATGTGAATGAAACATTAAATGTGAAAAACCAATGACATGTCAAGATCTATTTAGAGCCTTTTAAATCTTCCTTCTCTTTAAGGGGAACAAATTTGAAATTAAATTGAATTCCTTCCCAAATAGCTGATTCAATATGGATAATCTAAACGCCCGTCACTCAGCCCTTGAATTGTACTGAGATAAGGACGCGAGAAGATTTTCAATTAATTACATTTGGTTAAATGGGGCCATTTTGCATCTCACCAATTTATTTTCACTCTGATTTTCCCCCCTTAAATTGCTTCGATCAGACCTCACTTTAACATTGCTATAAAACTAATGTATCGATTCCTTCTTTAAATTTTCTCTCCTATTTTAAATAAAATATCTTCCAAAATTGTAAGAGCCGTGGCGGCAGCTACAATTAAATACATCTTCTAACCACATTAAAAACACAAATCCACTCAACAATGCCTTACACGAGAAAGTCTCTTACTGATTAACAATTTAAAATGATATAACTCCATTTAAAAACAATATTAGAATACATACAACTACTACAAGCCTTAATTTATACAACCTCATGGCACCGATTGTACTCCTTTGCTTGCACTCATATTGTACTTTACAATTATCCTATCCTGAGCATCAGAGCTCTTTAAGTCTGAAATAGAAAAGTATAAAAATAATTTACGTCCTTCTCAAGTTTAAAGATAACTCTATTGGCTAATAAAATATCACTCACACGCAAACATCTAATTTCCAAGTTTTTAGAATATTTTTAGAGTTTTTGAATGTAATTTTTACGTAAAATTAATCATATCTTCAATTATTTGGTTTATTTTATCTTTCAACGATTTCAAAATTTATGACGCTCGCAGAAACATATTTCTTTCTTTTTTTACTGTAAAATGTGATTTTATGGCATACTACCTAAACCCAGCCACGATTCGCTTTTGCTCAGTCAGATATGAAATCTATGGGAATGTAAAAAAAGGTGATCTAGCGGACATAGATTCACCGAGAGAAATAATCATTCAATTCAATACACTGCCTTGTGTTGCTGTAGCTATGTTGTGGAATGAAAGGAAAGGAAGAAAAAAGGAAGTTAAGTTTTTCATAGAAAATAAGGGCTGCCGCACTAAGAATAAAAAACTCTTATTATGACTTAAGAATATAAAGCTCGATCATTCATATACTGCAATTACATACGTCTTAGCTGTAGATCTAATAGCTCTTGGCGTTGATTGAGCTGCTCTTCTTCTTCTCGATTTAACCCGCAAAACGCGTACTATTGCCCGCAAAAACAAAGATCACGATCAAGCGGATATTACGAATAAATGAATCGAACTGAATGCAACAATCCTCACTCACACTTTGATATTCGAAAAAACACATAATTTAATCATTTACAAAACAAATCATTTAAACTAAATAAAAAATTCGGTATTAGTTGTGTGTGAACCTGACGATGGTAATGTACCGAAACCGGTAGTTCCAAAATAAAAACCTTTGTGGAAAAGTATCTAATCTATCTATTGAATAAAATAAATCTATTTTCAATTATGTCTTTCCACAACATCTCGGCCGAATCGATTGATTATATTCGGTATCAAATTAACTCACATTTCGATTTTCGACAATAGTTCATTTAAATCACTTCCAACGATTAATATGCACACCAATGTGAACGGAATCAACAATTTTTCTCATCTTCTTCAACTTGTAAAACGGAAACTATTGCCCGCGAAAACAAAGACGACGATCAACTGGAATATAACGGAAGAAATAAATGGAATTGAATGTATCAATTAAGTATAAAGTAACTCTCACTTTGATTTTCGGAAACAGATAATTTAAATCACTTACAATGATAAAATATGCACATCAATGGGAACGGAATCAACCAAATCACAGACAAACTTCTTCTTAACATTAAATAAGCTAAAATGCCGGAACTAGGATTTAACAATGGCATTTGTCGTCAGAGGGTCCGAATGTTTACACCCTTAAAATTTTACAAAATTTCCGTGTATTACGTGTCTAATCTCGATAATTGAATTCGAAAAAAATAATACATAACCAAAATAAGATTCTTTATTTATTTTCCCTTCTTACGGTGTCCGTCTCAATTCTAATGACCATTTTTATATTTTATTTTGCAAAAGAAATAAAGCCTGCAGCGGAAAAAATGAACTCTTCGTGTATTTCTTATGGAAATGCTTTGACTTTGATCGAACCGAGGATAAAATGTCAACATTTTTTAGAATAGAAACACTCCTATTTGAATGCAACGTTGTGTTAAAATTTCAAGTCAATCGAAATAGTGGTTTTTGAGTTTTGCGGTCACAAACATACGCAGGCTGAATTTTTATATATAAGAAGATGTGTCGTTAGGTAATGATTATAAGGAATATTCTTAATTTAATCCACATTCCTATTGATGTTTTCAGAGAGTCGCAACAGGTATTTTGCCCAAGATTAGCATTGCTTCCGAATGATCTCATTTCATGAGGATCATTATTCTTTTAGACCTTTTCAATTATTACACAACTCTTACACTTAAAATTACACTTATTATAGAACAAGTCTGGTATAAACTACCTTCGTGTATCTAAATACACTCTTAATGACTAACCCACTATCTCTTCCTTCTCTTCCTTGGAGTGGAATGGAACCTTGGAATCTTGGTAAATTTTTTGCGGCTAAATTTGAGAAATGGAATTAATTAATTAAATAATACTTGAGTTATCACATACATACTTAAGTGAATACAGCAATTACTTGCTTTGATGACACAAATACAAATATTGTCGATCATTAACAAAATTAAATAATCAACTTATTGAATTCGTAACCGTTTATAACTGTAATGAATAAAATAAATTGTTTATTTGATTTGTTACAGTTTTTTATGTTAATAATATTTAAAACTCAAATGAGGAAAAATATATATTCTAGTCCCCTTGAGCCTGATCTGGGAGTTCTCTATTTGAACTAAGAATTCACTATTTAATTGAACAAATATTTTTTAAATTAACCTCAGAGAAGGAATGTTGCTAGACAGACTGTTAACATTACACAAAATTTCTTATGGTACAACCATATTGGTTGAAGAACCAAGATACATCAGAGTCACATTTTTCCTTTTTCCCATATTATTTGCTTTAACCTTCTATGACTTATGTTTGTTTTTGTAATAATTCTCTACAACTAGAAAATAAAACAAAAAATCATCTTATGCGAGTGACTCAAGTGATTTATACATACTTACAGAATCATTCGCCTTAGGTTTTTCTATGAGACTAGCTCTATCATATATCAGTCTAACAATTATATTCTGTTCTTAATAAATTTTATTCTTATATGTCTTCCTGGCATTCTCCCTCAGTCCACATCTTATGATGGATTCAAATAGTGCAAAATAAAGCATTTCCATTACCTTAACAGGCACATTATCTCTAATGTGATAAACCTGCTATGAGTCTCTTCTCAGCTACCTGGTTACTTTATCAATATGATCTTTAAACGTAAAGTTTTGATCTATTATAACACTTAAATATTTATAATCTGACACCTGACCCAATTTCTGACTATTGCAGTGAAATTCATTTTTGATGCAAGTAGTCATGCACATGTAGATTCGGATTTATAATAATAAAATACGAATCAAAATATTCAAGTGGCAAATGATGATTTCAAGAGATTTTGTTTTACGAATACTAGTAGAGGGCAACATTTGCTTAATCTGGAATATATTTCATTCATATAAGCAAATCCTGTCATGAGAGTTTTACTTTTACACACTATTAGTTAATCACGAGGAGTCATATTCTTGTAGGCTGTTCTGGAGCCTCTTTATTAAACTCCATCTTGAGCATCTATGTATTGGAGAAGAAGAATTATTAAAGCACATTAATAACAACAATTAATGAAAGATGAAGCACAGACAATGAACAGGAAGCCAGTTTGGGGTAAATTCGTAAAAAATCCGTGAGATGATTTTTCCCGAACTCTTTCCTTGGTTTTCGGTATCAACCGACTAGACTTCCTCCTCTATGTTACAGCGGGTCAAGGCCCTCTCACGCACTATTTGTATTCAATCTTCCCATTTCTTTATTTCCCTCACTCCTTTGATAATGAAACTTTCCGAATCCATCGCATTCCGCCCATCAAGTCCCAATGGATCCTTTAACGACTTCCTGATGTATCTTTCTTCTCCGAACCCCATGGGGAGCGATGCGCCCATCGAGGTGGTCAGTGGGGGGCGAGCCTCCTCCGGCCCCTTCCTCAACCTTTCTGAGGTAATGACTTAAACCGAGGAAGGAGCCGCAAAATGGCTACTCGTCCGTAAACCGCACCTCAACTCGATCGCGTGAACTCAGACGGAAGTTTTTTAAAAAGTGTGCAAGGAAGCTTTCTTCCACATGTTGGCTGTGCACTTGAGTTGCGTGTATATTCTTCAAAGGGAACGAACTCGAAACACAATTCCAATGGGCTTGAGGTAGTGCATTAACGGAACCGCAGGATGGAGGCGGCTCTTTTGGGTGGGTTTCCTACATCTGACGACTAAATTCGAAGAGGAAGATGATCATGCAGCACGAGACCGGTGGTATTGCTACTTAATAAAACGTGAAAATACTACGCATAGATGACTAACAAAAGTACTACATCTTATTAATAAAAAATAAATGAAATATTTTATTATTGTATTGACATATCTCTCCTTTTCCGTTTAACCCATCATCAAGATAAAATGAATATTACTAGTGAATAATAGCAAAACTAATTTAAATCGATATTGGATAGGAAAAAAATCATTATTTTTAGCTGTTGTTCTTAAATTTAATGTTTTTATGGTTTAGTAACAGGTGTAATACCAGACCCGATCCATTAGCAAGAGATGTGCCAAATATTCTCGCGAAATTTCACATTCGCGACTAAGCCTTTTGGTAAAAATATATTTCCGTATTAATATATTCCTTCATAATCCTCGGCAGCTACTAATATTAACAAAAAATTAATAGAATTAATGGGATTTTAATTTAATATTCAAGATGTATGTTGTCATATTTGTCAGTTTTATTATTCTCTTGAATATCATGGAAAAATGTTATCAATAACAAACGTAATGTAATCAATTCGAATGGCAATATTAATTTCATGGCGTTTTTATCATGAGCATTAAGCAATTTGGTACTCTTTTTAATGCTTGAGAAATCATTGTTCATGTGGATGCGAAGGGTGCAGCAGAATTGTACGCCCGAATACTTTCCTTGAAGTTCTCCTTATATGAATCTCCTGGATAAGCCATAAAAGACAGAATACACGGAAAAAATTCCTTTCTTTATTCCTATATCACAGCAGTTACTAAATAAAACATTAGAGGGTCTCTCATAAGATAAATGCTTTGCATGACAAGGACGTCCATGTCGCCACAATTTTGTTCTTGTATATTATCATCAATACACTATTTTTGTTCACTGTCTTCAGTTGTTCCTTCTCTTTCGGTTATTATAGTATCTGCTAATATTTTACTCCTTCTTTACAGACCACGCTGTCGTTACTTTTTCTTTCGGTTTCCATTCGATGTCTTGATGCATCATTGATCTTTTTCTATTTCTTTTTGCCAATTAATTTCTCCTTATGCGATTCTGTTACAATTTGCTCTCTTTATCTTTTATGTCTACTTTTGGGTCGATTTCTCTAACTGAGAGCATTTTTTCTCTCCTTCTGCTACGTCTATTTGTTGAGCTTTATATTCTTTCATACGTACAGCACTTGCCTTCGGCGTCTTTTTGCTAATATGGGAATTTTTTCTAGCTATCATTTATTTTCTAGATGGTGCAGTTTTACAACTAAGATAAACTTTGAAATTATTTAAACCAACATCAATGTTACACATTATTATTAAATAATAGTACCAGATAAGAGAATAACGTTCCATCAAACTGCTAAAATAATAATTGTCTTCTATATTATTATTTACTTCGTTTTTATTTATAATTCATTTTGATTTATTGTTTCTATTTACCTCTCCACTTGAAAATTAACCTAATCTACTACTTGAAAAATTCTTTTCATAAATTAGATTGTCCTCAGTAATCCTATTTAAATAAGCGTACATGCCATCAAGTTATATATGTAAATGAGATTCTACATGAACTGTAGTAACGTAATTTATTCTAAGAATAATTTTCGATGCGTGCGAAAAATAAGTAAATGTGGGTCACTGAATGTTGTATAAGTTAGCAAGAATCAAAAGCACCAAAAACCATCAGAGAATAATTCACAATTAATCTCTAATGATTTGGTGTTTCCGAGGAATATTATTAATCCATTTCTTACGTATATCCATTTATTTAGTGATTTTCTAATGACTCTTTTGCATATTTTCTTCGGATTATCTGCTCCAGAGCTCCCTTGCATACAGCGGCTTCCAATTTGCAACACATCATCCAAAGTTCGAAAGAGGCCCATCGCTCGTCTTTTGTTACGTCCCTATTGTTCAATGAGTTTCTAAAAGCTTCGGCTCGATCGAGAATAGAAAATTGCGTCTTTTATTCTTCAGAAATAATTTGACACGGCAATTCGCTTCAGCCATTAGCCCCCAAACAAGGGAAGAGGGGTGGGATAGGTAGCGAATTGGGATTCAATGGTTAGTTAACAAGAGGGCCTGCATTTGGTCTGCCGCACTCTTGGGTAAAGCAATAGAAAACCTACTTTCCACGAGTTTCCGTAGATGGAGTAGCATTCGGCTGAAGGGTCTTCATATAAGAGACCACATTCGTTGCATAATGTGTCATGGAATTAAACCAGAAGATATAGGGAAGAGTTGAGTTACATATCTAATGATCATTTTAGGAATGCAAACTGAGATTCGCTACCGTATTATTTTGTTCCCGAATGAGGGAGCAACGCATTGCAATTAAGATGCTAATGGTCGTCTTTTAACTTTCGTGTGTCACATGTTTTAAGGATGCTGTGCTGACATGATGCATTTTGCCTCAAGATTTCAGAAAATAAATTGCACATCACAAAAGCCTACGGAATTATTAAATGTAAAGATATAGGAGACATTGTGCTATACGCAAATCAGCTATTTGTTCTTGTCAATTTTTACAAGCTTTTTCAACACGAATAAATCCAAATGTCAACAATCGTATGTTTCCTTTGCAAAATCAAATCATGCACTTACTAGCCTTACCTCACCTTAAAAAGTTCCCCGTGAAAGGAAATTATTTAAATTTCTTACATTTTTGTAAATTTTTATAATTCTATTTTATTTTTTCGAATCGTTGCAGAAAACGTTTGAACTAAATCGATTCTTTTCCATTGTAAGAGTTTTCTTTGATTTTACTGTTTTCTCTTTCATTGAGATTTTCACTAGAAAAATACGTCTGCCATAAATTGATTTAGTCCAGTAATGATTAAATATCAGGAACTGCATAGAAAATAGTCAGATCAGACTTATACAGTATAATTTAGATTTAGGAAAATGTGTTTTTACAATTTATCGGCGAGAAAAATATTTAAATACTCAGATTGAAACAATTATCATGAGCTAATATCAAGGAATATTTATCACAAATTCAGGTAAGTCCGAAGACAAACTTGATTTGGACATCCTCATTTCAAGAAGAAATTTCGAGTGTTAGACATTAAGGCTTTCTATGATGCTAATGCGATGAACTCGGTAATAAAGCAATATTTGAAGATTTTCACTCAAATAATAGAAGAGAAGAGATATTATGGATGTATGGATTACTTATTTCTGACAGGAAAATATTTCCTTTATAATAGCCATTAAATGTGAAATGCATTCGCTCTTTTTCTCTTTTGCTCGCTTCTTCTATCTAATTAATTCAATTTCTTTTTATTGTCAGTGCCTCCACAACGTATATGGACGGGGAAATGATGAAATATCATTCAAAACAAATATCTCGCGAATGCAGATCTTTTCAGCAAATCCCGTCCCGTCCAACCTGTTACACAAAAGAGCGTGAATCACAATCGAAGAGACCATGAATCCGAAATACGCCCGCGAGCTCCTGGACATCGAATCCATTAGCCACGCCGCCCAGCGAGCTGAATTATTAGTAAAACAAACACCGATCGGGATTTTTTCGGCCGTAAAAGTACGCGGCACCAATCTGGGGGAGGAGCAGGTGTTTGGAAGCCACGCACCAATCCCCCTTGTATCGCCCCACGAGGGCCACCCGCCCATTCACGCAGGCCGCCGCTCGACCTCTGCCCTCGGGGACGGACAGCTGCGGCGTCGGGGGCAGAGGGGGGCTGCGGAGAGTCGAATGCTAGATGCGATTTGAGGGTGGGGGAAGTATGGGAGGAGATGGAAAAAGGGGTGGGGAGAAAGAGGGGTAGGCGCGATGGGGGCGCACGTGCCGAGCGCCATTAAAGACTAAACGCTTGGTTGGCGATGGTTTGTGCGGTCCGGATGCCCCTCCTGGTATCGATCTACGGATACACATAGTGGCGAGAAGCGTGTCGATCGGATTGGTGCCGGATAAATCAGAGGTGACAACACGCAAATATTCCGGTTATGCGGGATTTACAAAGGCTGGCTCATGACAGGGAAATGGAACCTCATTTTATGCAATTTAGTAACCTTCCCTTCTCCCATAAGAAGAAAAATATATTGTAATGAGTTATTAGCGGAAAACAAAAATAAACTAGAAGTATTGGTACAAAATTGCAGAAAATAATTGAAATTTTCTAATAAAAATGAATAGTGAGAAAACGAAGGCAATGAGTATAGGAAGAATACAATGTATTTAGATCCAAACAAATAACGATTGTATTGAACAAGTAAATGAATTCACATATCTACGTAGTAAGATAACAGAAGACTAAAAAAAGTGAGAGAGAGATCAGATCAAGAATAGCAATGGCAAAGGAAGTATAGGGGAGGAAAAATAATATTAGGAAAGGCACATGTAGAACTAAGAAAGAGAAACTCTAAAGTATGTTTGGAGTGTTCAACTATATGGTTGTAAAACTTTTACAGTGAGAAAAGCAGATGAAAGGCGTTTAGAAGCATGTGAAGTGTGGAGGAAGGGGGAGGGAATAAAATGGTCAGACAAAGTAAGAAACGAAGAGGTTTTAAAGAGGGCAAATAAAAAAAAGTTTAATCATAGAGATAACCAGTAAGTGAAACGGGAATTGCCTTGGACCTGAGTTAATATGAAATGGAATAAAAACTTCAGTGATAGAAGGATTTGATACTGGAAGAAAGATGGAAAGGAGAAGAAGAATAAAGATGACAAATTACCTGAAAGAAAGAAGAAGAACATCATCAAAGAGCCGGACCACGGGCAGAATACTTGTGATGAATGAGTTATTTCTACACTTGTGTTAGTGCAACGGTTTTTCAAACTTCTAAAAATTATCAGCAACATCTATGGTTAACACAGCGAGATTTTTCGGACTCTTGAACTCTGGCTGAAGCAATATGGATTTGACATGTTTAAAACCTATTCTGATACCACTAAAATACTTATATAAATATATATGATAACATTATTATGGGCGGAATTGACACTTTAGAGTCTCTTCGTCCATTACACTTATTTTCAACTTAGAGTAATTCCAATCAGTAAATAATTAGAAAAAAAATATTTATATTAATAGAGATTTGGAAAAAAATATTTGTGGGTTAAAAAACCCAATTAAAAATATATTTACAGCAGGAAAACGCCTACAAAGAGCTGAGTGGAAACCCAGCACAGAACTACTGAGAGAAATAAACAAAAGATGGAAAAACAGATGTCCTTATCATGACCTAAAACTAAGTGTAACAGTGTAAGTGTAAACCTAACCAGTAACAGACATTCTGATAATTCCCCATTACAAGCAGTACCAACAAGGTGAGCAAAAAATAAACCATTTATAAAAAAACCGTCAAAATTTTATAAACTTACTAAAATTAATTTCAGCGTGAATTTAAACGATATCAAGTATGCGATATTAGAATAATTATTAACAACATTTTTCACAATAAACAAGTGTCATTAATATTCACGATTACGGAAATAATTTGAGGTTATAGACGCAGAAAAAATTGTAAAACTAGTGAATACTTTACTTTTTCGATTTGCAATCGCGAGTTAATCATGTAAGCCTTATATGAGATATTGAAAAATGCTAGCTATTCATTTCATATGTTTCTGATGAGGTGTGATTTATATTTAGTGATTCAAGAAAGGAAATTTCATTTATGTCTCCAGCTTTGGATCTATGACATTATTTTACTACATGCTAATGCTGACATGAACTGTCAGCGGATTTTTTGAGGCTTTTTTGAGACAGTGATAATACACATTGTAGTAAATATGCGTTTTTCTTTTCGACCACTTCGCTTCGCTTCACTTAAACCACCAGAAAATATGCTATGTATGTATGTTTATATAGTAAAACGAGCAGATATATACTGCTTCCTAGAGCCGAAGGGTTAATGATATATATATGTATACCAACATCTCATTACTGAAATCTTTAAACGACTAATTATCTAATTCCTTCTATTTTTTCCTTTTTCCGCAACAACAAATGTTAGAAAGGGTATTTTCAGGCCCTGAGTTCACTCTTACACAGTTTTTTCCTAGCCTAGTTTGGTTTAAAAGAATCTACACAGTGTCATACAATGAAGAAAAGAGTGTTGCTATTTTCTTAAAACTTAAATATAAGATATACAATCAAAAGATTAACAGATGATTACAACAAATATTTACTATTGAGCTTTTTGGATTCTCGTAATGTTGCCTGTGGCCAAGAGATGTTTGGCAAATCTAAATTGACTATGAATTTCCTACCTTAGTTTCTGTGCTGAAATAGCATCTGTCGTATTTTCTTTATTTTTCTCTTATCTTTCGAGTGCGGCTAGAGTAGAAGGACGGCCTAACGATGCCATTGATTGTCATGGGAACTGATTTTTCTTAAAAACAAAATTTCATTCAACCTTCACAAGGCAGAGCCGAATGGGAAAGGATAGGCGGATACAAATGCTTCATATTATCTCGGTACTAAACACTTCTGAACTCGTCCTGGAACTCAAATATTAATCCTCCTTCGAAGGTGATATTTCCATTCATTGTTACTCAATTCAATTAATTCGCAAATTAAGAGCAGAATTTCTACACAAATTCATCTGCAGTTTTTCACCAACTTGCATCGATGAGTCTTCACATGAATTTTGTTTTCCGGAAAAACTCTCGAATACCTGGAAACTATTCCCATCCTCCGTCATTGGCTAACGAAGAGCCTTATCTAACGTTCCCCTGTCAACTTTTAATGTGTCAGCAATTTAGTGTGGGCGCTTATCTCCATGCTGTGTGTTTGCTCTGCATTAGATATGGGACTTTACCGAACGTCACTGGTTTTCGTCGAAAAATAAGCTTTCTTTCATTCCTCCATGCGCTGAACTTTCTTGGTTTCAAATTTGATGCGCTTACTTGTTCCGAAATGAATTCGCACCTTCCGAGTCCTCCTACTTTCCTGTAATGTTGGTTAACAGAATTTAAATTGAATATGCCGATAGTTTAAATCGTGTATTCTTAATATGCGCGCTACGATAGAGATAGATGGTGCCTCTGGTATAATCTTTAAACAACTAACTACATAGAGTATTTGTCAGAATTCTCATAACTTTTAACATTCTATATCTTTACCATGTATCCTCTTTATTTTATTCTACTCCTTATTCTTAAAAATGTAATGTTTCTTGGTTCAATATATTATTCTAGGCATTTTATTCATACCTGAATTTATAGTTTTTCTTTTCTCCCTTTTTAAATTTTAGCCGCAACTATCAGTAGATTTTTTACGCCTCCCTTACTGTTTTTTTGCAGGTTTCTTCTACTTTTTTGTAAGTGGTAGCTTGAAATATTACGCAAATATTCCGAGTAAGACTTGTTTGTCTCAATCTCGCATAATCAATTCGATTTATTATTATTATTTTCTCTCGCTTAACTTCTTTCCAGTTCTATGATCGGTTTTTCCCAAAGTCACATAATTTTTTATTTTAGTCTTAAGAATCTTCTTACAATGGATCCACATTTCAGAATGAATACTTTCTGAATATTTATGTTAATCTATTTGTTGAGGTTTAATTTTTCAAGAAGTGTATAAAAGTTGTCAATAGTAATTCCTGTAACCTAAATGACTATTAGTAGTTTTATAACTGTTTCTTGTTCCCAGAGCTCTTTCCTGCGCTAATGGAGCGTATTAAACAACTTTATCTTTATCTCTATTTGTGATATTGGCACCGCTGGGAATTGCTATGTCAATGAAATATGTTTTCCTATTCCTTGTCAGTAAAAATGATGTCTGGTCTATTGTGAACAACTCTTTTGTCTGTATGAATTGTTTGGTCCCAAGAAAGCTTATAATCTTTGCTTCCTAGCATGTTTTCAGCAACGTATTTGTAGTAGTGTGTGTATGTCTAATAATTGTATCATTATTGTAAACATATGTAGTTCGACAACTCCTGCGTCGCTATAAGTGATCCGGTGAGTTTTGGGTATCGTTTTATGCAGGTGTCCCTGACAAAGTAACTTCGCAAATACCGTACATGCCGGTGTATTAGTCGAACTTTGAAGTCTAAAAAAAAATCTCTCAAAATCATGGGTCGACTTATACGCCGAACATATAATTTAACCTTTTACCACAGAGGGGTAAATAAGTGAAACTGCCTGCTTGACACTTGTTGTACACAAGCTCTCACAACTCACCACAATTATTTCTTACTGACACTAATTTTTTTCAAGTCTGATTAACGTAGATATCATATAAAACAAATTTCATCACGAAATACAGTTGTAGCCGAAAGTAAAATTGTAAAGCCCTGCAAACAAATTATCGGCGAATTCAACAAGGACACTAATTTCATCCAGTTCGGAAGATGATCCATATGATGATACACTAGCTGACGAAGCATTAATTTTTATGTCAGATGATGAAGATGAGGAATTTTTAGGGTTTTAAAATTACCACACATGAGTTATGACATCTTTTCATAATAAAAGAGTTGAATTAATAAACCATTTTCATATACGTATTTAAAATATTTGACGCATATTTATTCTTCGAAAATTATATTCATTGGTTCACATGAATATTTATTTTACAAAAATTTAATATAGATTTCGATGTTTTCTTTTTACAAATGAAGATAAATAAGCACATCATGGTTTGCGTTTGTTTAAATAATCGTTATGTTAGACCGATTCGACCTTGCGTTAGTTGTTAAATTTAGCAGTATCGTGATTTGATATTATCACGCTATATTACCATTATTTCTATAATAAATGTTTAATACCATTGTGTTTCTGTTTCATAACGCCTTTTTATTTGTGTAGCCTGAGTAATACCAATGGAAGAAACTTGTGTAATAATTAAGCAGAGGCGAGAAGTTGACATGACAGCTGAAAGAAACAATTCTAGCGTCTTAATTAATCTTGTGCGTTAAATATTCCTTAAGCTATCGGTATATTTATGAAAACCGTAGTTTTTCTTCCCATAGAATAGAGCTAGGGAAGTGGCGTTGCCTTATTTTTTAGGTCGGCTTATACACTGAACATATGCTAAAACCTGAAATTCAGTTCAAAATTTTAAGGGTCGACTTATACGCCGGATAGACATATACGGTTCTTACATTTGTCTTTTGGAACCATTTAGAGGAAACAGTATCTCTCGTATAATTTCATCTCAGCCCTGAGGGTTGCTAAGGTATGCGTAATATCGTTCCTTATTAAGGTTTTGAAAAGTGTTATTGTCCATTGTATCACTGTGCCACACTTTTGTTTCACCCATAACATTCAGGCTCAGAGAGGATTGTCGTCAATGAATGGCAATCTACCTGAATCCTAATTTTATCAATTTGCTTCCTGTGATTCCGGTAATAGGAATGAGGCTTCCAAGATGATTTTACAAACCGACAGTTCTTACAATCTCGCTCATTTTACAAATTTTCACGAACAAAAAGACATTATAATTCTCCTATTCTGAGAGAAACCGCATTTAAGAGAAACATTGACTTTGAAAAATTTGCTAAAATTATTGAAAAATTTATTAGTAGTTTCCAATGAAGTTCTCCTGTATTATTTAGCTAGTATTCTCGGCTGCCATGAAATTGATTTCATGAATAGCTCCTCTCAACGGGAGTTGGAATTAATTTTTATCGCAATTGAGAGTAAAGGCTTGACAATGGATAACACCCTTGTGGGAAAGACAGTCTATTGTTCATTGGTCAAAGTTGAACTACTACTATTCAAAAAGATTTAAATTTCAGATAAAGGTATAAGAGCCTCCAGTGGCGTATGGCAGGCGATGTAGTATCACCATCACTGCCTAATCTAACCTATTAGCTTCTTAAATAGACTGAGGTATAATTGACCAGAGATTTTTTCGATGCTTTTCGGAGATATCGTTCGTTATTTGCTGTGATTTAAATTCCATTTGCTTCGTCTAAAACGTTCTGAACAGATGAGTTTTGCGAAAATTTTGAGCCAATTCCGCACGAGATGTCTCTTCATATCCCAAGGGCAATGAAACATAAGAACAAAAATTCATAATCATGATTGCGTAAGAGGATAATAATAGAAAAGTGATATTCACGCAAAATATAGATGTCTAATACAAAAAATACGCAGTTGAACTGAAAACAAATTTTATACAAACAGCAAAGAAAGTTTGGACTAATGTTGTTCTCTTTTCAAAGACATAAACGTAATTTACGGGAACTGTAATCGTCAGAACAGATATACCATCGAATCTTACGTTGAATGCTGGTGCGGTTAGCAAGGCTAAGATAGCTTTAACTATCAAAATATGGAAAAACTTTCATCAAAATGAGTTTGTGTTATTTATAAAAATAAAATGCGTGTTAACCATAGTTACCTTTCCGTATTCACCGGAAATCCGCATCAAAACCGAGTAAAACCTTTTCGAACATGTTGGAAAACTTGTCTCTTTATCCCCCGTTTTCGAAAACGTTTAGACATCCCGCTGTCGCAGTCCGCTGTCCTACTTCTTTAAATTTCCGCCAGAGTGCTCTGTTCCTTTCCCCATCCTTACTCTATGGTTCCAGCCCGGCTATCCGTCGTGACAAGCGGGAAATTTCAAATAAGGTTACAGCGTGACAAAACTGAATTTGCTACGAATTATTCCTTTGCATCATTTGTGTTCTTTGCGTTGTAAATCAGTCACTAGGAATATTTGTTTGTAACCTGGAATGGCTAGAGAATAATTATGGCCGTGAACTATCGATTCTTAAAAAATATCGGAAAATACGAAGTGATACGTGGATACGTGATATTCCTGCTGGTGAAATTATGCCTCGAGGTGAAACAATCACTTCTGGGACCTATTGCGTAACCATTAAGAAACTAAGGTAAAAGATAAGTCCCCCTATGGGGACTATAGGGAATACTGACCCGTGGTGTTTGCATCTTTCATGATAACACCAATCATCACACCGTTCGCCTTATCCAGGACCCTCCTTCGGCACATCGTAACTCATCCTCAGAAATCCTCCCAATTTTTTTTCCGTCCCTACCTTATCCGCTGTCTTAATAAGTATATTTTAAACTGTATTTTAGCTTCTACAGTTTATTATTTTATTTATTAATTTCTTCCTGTTGTCTTTTTAAATTGTTTAGACAATTTTTGATTAATTGTTTATATTCTAGTATATTCATCGATATATTTTTAATCTATTTAAATGCAAATATAAAACTATTTGTTATTTTTCTTATTCGTTTGTTTTTGTATGATATTATTGCTTTGTCATCTTATCTTTATATTTCATTTAATCTCATTTCATCACTAAATTTAGCTTCCTATCTACAGATTTCGCAGGGTTTTCTCACTCCCTTCTTAAGGGTGTCTTCCTGCAATGTAAATGTTTTTCTTAAGCTTTTGACTTAGGCTTTTAAATCCGCAAAGTAGTCTTCTTCTGTATACTTTTTGAAGGCTATCTGTTCCTTTAAATTTATATGAAGAAGGGCTAGACGTAAGAAGAGACTTTAAAGTCTCAATCTCGCCCTAAATAAAGTCCTCTATCATTATTTTATTATCCTCGCTACAGTCCGGATTTTGCGCTCAGTAAGTATCGTTATTTCATTAACCTTAAATGTTTTCCTTGATGTGATGCTCTTAGGCAATGTTGCACTCAGTCTTTGATTTTGCTCTTGTCCATTATTCCAGATTTGGTACAAATAAGTCAAGTATGAAACTGTTAACAAGCCTCTGGTAAACAAATCCGTCTCTTGGCCCCTGAAGGAACCATTTTCCCATGCAACTAGACCACAAGAGAAATCAGACGAATCACAATTTTGAATGAAAGGATTGTTGCCGTATGCGATTTGATTATGCCCATTACGTAATATTTTTCCCCATAGCATTTGTTGATTTCTGAGGCCACAACAATTTCAGTGAATCGTACTGTTCACTGCTTATCATTTAAACTATACATCCGATAAGCACTTGCAGGAAATCGTTGATTTCTTGTACCAGCATCGTTTTAAAAGCAAACGCGCAAAATGTGTTCATAGTTAACACTTTGAATGGTTTGCTAATTAACAAGACGAAAAATTTGCGTAGTCTTAGTCTCAAATATTTTATTATGAAACTGAGGAAGCCTTAATTTAAAAACTGAAAATATTAGTAATATATTAGCATTTATTGGGGAAATAAGAATGTATTCATTATAAAGTTTACAGAAGGGATATATTTTATGATGCTTAATTTACAAAATAACTTGGTATGTTTAATATGGTAGAGTGTTACTAAATATTCTGCATTTATTATTGTCACCGCCATGATCATGTTTGAGAAAAAGTGAAAGATGCATTTTTCTCTACCCTGTACCAAATGAAACCCAAAGATTATTCCATTCGTTAGAATGTCGTAGCAGGGAGAATCTTATTACAAAAATTTAAAATAAGGTTGTAAATCGTGGTCGTAAAGATGTAATTTTGTGAATACCTCCATTCGTAATAAGCTTAGGAGTTTGAAATACCAGTTTATGAGTATCATTGTTAATGAAAAAATTGAATTAATAGACGTCATGATCTAAAATAGCATGATGAACGATCACGGTTTCAATTACGGAGAATAAGGATAACTAGAGAATTTTTCGACCCTGATTTGATTATTCGGTTCTAATCATATTCTCTCAGAGACCGATGTCATCCAGCGATATATCTATTATATAATTTTTCTCCTCGTCCCCAGCGGAATTTCTTCCTGATTTTAATTAGCAGCAATTGTAGCACAAATTAAAATATTTTCCAATTAATTCTACACAATAATCGATACCATTGGAATTTTACCACTCCAAGCGATCTGTAAGTTGCTTTAAGTTGAGCCTGCCCTAATAAATACATACTGTTCTTAATTGCTAAGTAGTTTCCACAACCAATTATAGTGTCATGTTCTTCATATCTTGTCGTGTTCGCGACAGAAAATATGTAATAGAAACTAACTAGAAAATAGATGCTTTAATTTATTACTATGACCAGTCTAACCACGAAGCAATAGAATCCATGGAGAAAAAAAGTGAAAGAGGTGTCAAACAAGAATTTCAGCATACTTAAACAGCCTTTGCTAACAGCGAAGAATTGAAAGAAATCAACTTAAGTTTTGATAGGTTGACCAAACGCACCATTATGTATTTATTAAGGCAAAATTAAGACTGAAAAGTCTCCTCTTCGGTCTAACCTTTAGTAAATGATATAAATATCATAAATGATGTGTAGAAAGAGAGGAAAACTTTGGAAGGGATGAATGATGAAAGAAACCCAAAGTAATAATTATCTTAGGAAAAATGCAAAATGTACGAAAGTACCCACTAAGAAGGGAGGTGTGAAAAACCTGCGCAAACGTAATGATTGTAAAACCTGAAAGATGTAAAGGAAACTTGTGCGTAACATATAAATTACAGAAGCAGTTTCATAAAATAATTACATAAAACATTATTCATTGAAAAATTATTACAATCATTTACTTTCAGAAATAAACAAAAACATATAAAATGAAAACGTATAGGAAATTCTAAATGAAACATGAGAGTATTCAAGATTAAATTAAAATTGACTTATTGGATGATATTAAATGAAGAGGACCTGGAAATATTTTATGACAAGTACGCAACATTATAATATATCAGATAGCAAGGTTCTAAATTAATTTAAAAAGTTTCCTAACATGTTGTCCAAATATGTTCTTAAATACTCGAAAGCAAGTTTATATATTAATCACATAGATTGTCATATCTCAAGGCCGATACACACATGACTACTGGCCGATATGATTACCCCAAAATTTACATATTTAGCCACAAAAGAATTCTTGATCAGGATATCCCAGGCTCCAATTTATTCTAGAACAATCAAATGTGCAAAATCCATTAAATGTGCATGCATTGATATTTTTTCACTTACGATGATTCAAAATGAATCTCTAGGAGAGGAATAACGCTTACCACGGATAGTACCGGATAAGGTACGAACGAAATGTAAGAGGATTACACGAAAACAACGCACTTCCCCGTTGCATTTGTGACGCCATTAATCGACGAACCGGTCCTACCGAAGGCACCATCAACTCCCCCGCAGCGACCCCTCTCCAGCGACTCCCCTCTCCCCATATATAAACCAGAGTCGCGCGTTCATCTCTCCAAGAGCGTTAGAAAGCCCGGAGAGCATCAGTCGCAACCGGTGATCATCCCTTCGAAATCCTTACGGAGTCGGAAAGGGGAGGAGGCGCCACTGGAGCCATCGTGACAGCCTGAGGTACAAGAGCGAAAGGGAATCTCTTTTAAGCTTTCCCTTAACATTCCTTTTCATGAAGTGTTTCACGCAAGGATAAAGCCCCTGGTGAAAACGAATTCCCTGATGGTTCGGGATTGAGTGATCAGCGTCGGATTTAATGGATTGTCTCGGATGTTGTCAACGTGTTACCTTTCGCTAGGGGGACACTTATCGGGAGACATTCCGAAATATTTTCTCTCATAGCCTTTGTGTTGGCAGAGGTAATCTCTCTCAGTTTTAATAATGTACTGGATAAGGAAAAAAGCTTTCCAGGATAGGTGCTTATGCCACTAATCACAGCATAGAGATTTAATGTTTGTAATTTTCATACAGATCATTGCACCAGTAATATCACTTAGTTTCTCAGCGTCTCAAGAATGAAAGAACTCTTGAAACACCAAGTTAAATATATCAAATGTGTATGAAACATTCCGGAAAATTATGCCTGATACTGAAAAGTTCATTACTGATTCGGGTTCATTTGATTTAAGGAGAATCTTATATACTCTATCCACGGTTATGAAGGCAGAATTTAGCATGCGTTGGGATCCCCAAAGAGAAAATTCACGCGCTGTTGCAGTACTTGCATTAATGTGTATGTTAAGTTGTCAAAATCGTCAAAAATATCAGTATTGAGTGAAATAGATGCAGGACATAAAAATCTGAATTACTTTAGGTTAATTACTACTTGAATTTGTTTAAAATAATTTCAATTGACTATGTACTTTGCGCAAATGTCACAACAACGCACAGATTTTTTCCTTAAGAGATACCAATGCATACCTTCATGACGGTGAGCAAAGTAGCTCACCCCGGATAATCCAAATATCATCATGATTGAGAAAGCAAATTCCTTTCCATACTGCAGCATTACTGGATTATAATAGCATATTTGGGGTTTTGTTTACCTACGCACTTGTGGGCTCTTTATGGTCTCAACCAACTATTTGCGAATCCAAGTGTGATAACGTAGTCCACTCATCTTTTAAGTAAGGACCTTGATGAAACTTTCAGTTAGTCCATTCCACCACATGCCTTAAAATTTATCGTTGCGTTTCATAGCAATGCGTATAATATACCTGAGGATTCCGTAGTTATCTCTTCTCATTACGCGTGAAGTTAAAGTTACAGAGAAATTTATGTATGGCTTTACATCTTAGTTAAATGCTGTAAGTAAAAAACGAATTCTTAGGCAATACTGATGTAAAACAACCTGCGGAGACGTGACTTGATATTTTTACTGATTTTAGGTGTTCAGTTATGCAAATTTTTTTTCGATATTTCTTCTCCGTGTCTCACATTTTAAAATATTCCAGAGTTAACCTTTCCATTAAATCCATAAAAGTTTTACGAGCATATCTTCCTCCTTTCAAATCTCGCCCGCGTTCTTTATTGACATCAGAGCAATAAGTTTCGGATTTTTCACTTATGCATTGATGTTTAACCTTAACATTGCGCTTCAAGCGTACATTTACTAATAGACAAGCCTTTAATAGTATCTAATATATAAAATTTATATTTGCGATTCTCACTTTTTAAATGGGAAAATTCGCAAAGAAAATAAAAACAAAATTTCTCCGGATTTTCTATATCTATATATATAGACTTGTTACGCTTTGGATCGTCGGAATTTTTTCTATTAATTTTTCCTTTCAGCTAAATTTTACATTTCGTAACGTAACTCTCAATGGTAATATTCTCAATTAATGTAAACATTGAGAGCCTAGACCAGTGTTCTTCAAATGTCTACTCATCAAGGAATTTCAAAATTTTGCAATGCTTAAGAATATTTCTTTTCCAAATTTTTTTCCCTTCTGTCACCGTTACATTCTCTTTGTAAACTCTTCTCCATATTTAATCTTGGAAACTTACTCCACAAATTCGCGGATTGAAACCTCTAATCTGTGGTTTCCTTAAGAGTCAACTAATATCTTACGATTTTGTCGATGTGAGCGAAATAGTCATAAACATTGTACCAAAGCAAATAACTACTATTTTATAATTTAAAAATTACTTAATTTACGACCAAAGTCACCCAATACTAATCTTCCGACACGAACTATACACTAGCGGTCAGGGAAAGTATGAGACTCATTATCCTGATATGATTCCCTTAACCTGCCAATGCTTACTCGAAAAATGTATTAGAAATATAAATAAGCATATTCATGGGATTCACAACGCAAATATTGTCGTCAGAATGATGTTATTGTAAGCTATGCTCAAATCAAAGTCTTAATAGTGCGAGCGCCCACTGATTAGGAAAAACTCATCCGTATCAAGGGTAAAGGTGGATCATTCCACGCCAAACTGAACAAACAAAAACATAACATTTTTGGATATTCATCAAACTTGTTATAATTTTCATTGCAATGGAACATTTTTAGTGAATTTATGGATCTATAGTTAGAATAGTTACAAAATTGCGGACTGACAAAGTTTGCAGAAAAATGCGGAATTCGGCGCGCGATCTCTCATTCGAACGCTCGTTTCTCGAACAGTTTAGAACATACAGTGCGTTACAGATACCCATTTAAAGCTGTAAATTAGATCCTACCTTTGATATAAACATCGTTTTATAAGAAAAATCGTCTAATTTAATACTAAACAACTTATTTAATTTCTTTTAAACTAAAAAGGTTTAAGCCGTGGCCGTAAAGAAGTTTAAGATGACGAGCGTCCTGGATGCCCCAACGCATCACAAACCGATGAAAACGTAGAAAAATTGTGAAAATTATTACGACTAACCTTATTAACTAACTTACTTATTATACTAACTAACTAACTAATTATTACTCTGCAAAACAATCACGTTCATACTCTATTTATTTTATATATATGGCACAACAGAGCAAAAGGGGCGCCCTTAATGTTGACCGGATGAGTGGGTGCGTGGGCAAAGAGTGGCCGCTGAGGGCTATGGCTGCGGGTGTTTTCCACCAAGTAACCACTAAACTTTATCTAAACTAGTTTAGTAGTTAGTGTTAGAATACCTGCCCGGAAAGTGGGAAACCTGGGTTCGAGTCCCAGTCATGTCGCTATTTTTCACCTCTGTTTATTATTAATGGGGACAACTTTGAAGGGGGCGACATTTTGGTTGGCGAATAAATAAAGTACGAAAATACCCGTTAGTTTTCCTCGTATGTAGCGGATTATTGTATTTCCTCGCTGCTTCAACGCTCGCGTCACTAAATAGGTATGCAATTTTGTACAGTCCTGGCCAAAATTAACGCAGCACCTCCCTAGCGATCCTAACGACCAGTGGTGCGTTAATTTTGGCCAGGAGTGTACATAGAAGGGTAAACATTAGAAATTTAGTGACATTGAAAATTTCGTGATGCATTTACAAACATCCGTTACTTAATTTACAGTGAAATAAAATAAACGTGTTTTCTATGCAGAGAATTGAATGCAAGAGCTTTCTTTATGCCAACATTTGTGCCAATATAACCACTGTAAGTTTCGCAATGTTTGAAAATGTATCACGAACTAACCGATATCACAAAACTACCAAAGTTAACTCTAAAAGTAAATTTTTCAGATTTCAGTAATTTTATCCATTTGTAATTTAATCATACCTGGGTAATGTAGGTTCATTTTCCGCGCAAGAAATGATTCCCACCTCTTCATTCACCTCAAGGACTTCCTAAATGCGCGAAATACAACAATTATAGAAAGCTTTTAGCGTACTCAGTTGAAAAGATGCGATTTCTCGGTTAATATTGGCATTTCGAAAAAGACTTCGCTTAAAAAACTGAAAGAGAAATGTCATGCCTTTAGGCTGTTTTCCCGAATCATTCGGTCGTCTCTTCGCAGGCCTCTTAACAACCTGATAATGGAGAGGGAGGTGGAGGTAGGGTTAGGTCAGTGATGGAAGGAAATAGAAGTGCGAGGAGTCATGAAAGGGTATAAAGAACGGAGAAGTTAATAACGCTAGCATTAATTTTAGTTGAAAAACGACTCGCGTCGAATTTGCCCTTTACATTATTGTAAACGGCGGAGACTTTGACCCTCGGCTGTTACACCAACAGCGTATACCGGTGCTTTTTCGATAGCGTGCCATCAATCTCGGTTAAGCGTTATCATCACTCATCCGAAAACGAGGTTTTAAAAGATAGTGCCTGAGAAAGGAAAAATTGAAGGCCCAAGAACTTTCACCCACAATGTCAACAACACGTATTCTACTCAAATAGTATACGAAATCTGAGAGTCTTCTCCTGTTATAAATAAATGCCTAGACATAGACTTACAGGAGTGTGCATGCAACATATTTACATCTCGATCATTCCTAGAATGAAAACTTTCTTTTGAGGGGGAATAATTTATTACTGAAATCAACGAGTTTTCCAACTCCGAGGATATATTTTAAGCAGTTACTCACATTTCGCAAAAATTCTCTCAATTTAGTAATAAAATGTATTCGAATTCTTCATTTTATAAAACATACTCTGCACTATCCTCTGCCTCGGCATTCTCATAGAAGAACTTTGAAATGCGATACAAGGTATTAAATACTATTATAACTATGTTACGAATGCAGTAATACTTTTAAAAAATATATTATACTAAGAATTATAAATCCTTAGTTTGCAAAAATAACTGACTTTGATCGAGGGCTTTGAAGTTCACATCGATTCTGAAATTACTTAAATAGGCCAATGAATAAAAATTAATTTGAGGGCAGGCTTCATAGCTTAGTATTTTCACGTACCTGTTTCAGTTTACTCCCTGCCAAACGCCGAAAGGCGGCTTGCAGAGTTCTTACATAGACATATACAGTTTCTGGTAGTTATAAATATGGTATTCATACATAAAAAGCAAGCAATAGTACTCTATAAATAAAATAACATTATTATCTTGTTATGAAATCTTTAATATTTCAATCGAATAGATCACAGACCCTGCTGCCAGGCACACCATTCTTCTTCAAAATCTATCTGCTGCTGTTCTAACTGCTCTGCTTCTTCTCTTATTTCGTAGATTGTCTTGTTTGATTTGAAAATCGATAATTGTGATTCGATGAGTGACATTCCCTTGCGTATGTCCTCCATGCTTTTTTCCAGAATCTCGAATTTCTTCTGCATGATGAGAAGTTTTGCTTGTCCATCATGACCGTGCGTGTGTATAGTCATGTCTTTATGACCATCCATTTGCTTCGGTCTGCAACCCATATTATCCATCAGGTTCGTGTCCTCCGTGCTTATTTCCAGGGACTCTAATTTGTTCTGCATGATGAGAAGTTTTGCTTGTGCATCATGACCGTGCGTGTGTGTAGTAATGTCTTTATGACCATTCTTTTCCTTCGGTCTGCAATCCATATTATGTATCAGGATCTCGACCTCCTCAGATCTGTGCAGGTAAAAATCTGCAAGAAAAATGTTTAAAATATAGAATGAGAAGGGATGTTATGCAAATCAACCATTCCAGAACTACTAAACTTGGAGGAGTCGTCCTCTATCAAGATTATAAATCAATATAAAAAGTATTCCATTCCAATTAATATTCCACTATTAATATTATATATCATATTGTATATTAATTATATTTAATATTAATTAATTCCACTAACGGTTTTTAGGTGTCTATGTCCATGTAAGGTAATTGCAAGCCGCCTTTATGCGTATAGTAGAGGATGACCATTCCTAATTGACCTCTATTATCCTAATTGATTACTTTCTTGCATCATTCGCGGAAAAAAATTAATTCTTGAAACAAGTCATTCTAGCATCTATTTCCCAGATCTTCATTACAGAAAGCCAATATAGCAGGGTCGCATTCTGTGAATAACGTCGTTTGAGAGAATACTTTCTCTGAAGTTATTTCGTAAATGTATCCTTTGTATTAATCCGATATCTTTTAAAGATTCCCATCTCGCGCCCTGAATAATTTCAGTGACGCTCACTTCTTTATCGTAGCAATTCTTTGCATAGAGCCTTTCGTTGTAACTTTTCCAACTCCCGAGTACGACACTTGTCGACTAGGTCCCATGCATACTCATTCTAACGCTACGTTATATTCGGGAACCTTTTATTCGCTCCCATTGACAAATCTGCAACGAAAACCGAGTTCCTTAAGTGCCTTTCCATTACGGATGTGGGTAATCTATGGAAAATCATTCGTGAGAGTTACTCTAAGACAGGGGTACTCAACCTTTTTTGGCGCCCGGGCACCAAAGGGCGCTTTCGAAAGCGAAGCGGGCACCACAAAAAACATTTCCGTCCACGGTGACATTCAGGCCATCACTTGGCAATATTATCACTTTACCAGTTAACCGTTGGCCGTTTGAAATAAAAACGTTCCATGGTAAATAAGATCCAAAATATTACAATGTATATAATTTCATCATAACCTCACATCTCATATGTGAGAACCTCTCAGGTGAGAAAGTCTTTATCTCCGAAGAAGATTTGATAACGGGGAATACATGTGGAATGAAGGTTTTTGCTGCATGTGCACCGCTGCGTTCCGAAAAGAAGCAGTCCTTGATTACGAGTTTACGAAGTTTTATACATTAATAATCTGAGTCGAGCTGAATCTTCGCATGCGTATAATGAACTACATATGACATGGATACGCGTCTTGTTAATCTGGACATAAGCGATGAGAGGGGTAAAATGTTTACGAAACCCAAGACCAGGACAACCAAGTTTCTGACCCTTTCCCCGCCAAACCCCTCTCTATCCCCGATAGTGCAATCCCAAGAAATAATGTTGTAGCAAATAAAAAAAATCTTATTACTCTACGAGGTCGCTTCGGGCACCAGGTTAAGTATCCCTGCTCTAAGATATTTCACCGGTCCTACTGTTATTAAGTTTACACAATATAGGCTGTATTATAATCATTTGTTTTTGGTTAAGGCGGTTAAGCATTAAATAAACTTATTAAAATATCTCTTTAATTCGTTTCATTTACTTGAATATTTAACGACAAGATATTCCAAAAAGAAGGATTGAGCCTTCATTCCAGCCTACCCGTTTACACACGGCATCGTTGCTCAGTCAGATATGCGGTTGTTTTAAATAGTTTACCGGCCCACTTGGTTTTTGTTTGCTGTCTTATTATCAACTAGCTGAGGTACCTGTTGAATTTCAACGAGGGTTGGGTTGGGGGGAGGATTTCTAGATTTTTGCTAAAAATCCCCCCCCCTATCCCAATCCCAGGGCAACGTTGCCATGTGTCAACGGGTTATTTCTAGCAAAATCACGAAAAATCTTAATTTTCATCGTAGAACGTCGATCAAAAGACGCTTGTATATCTCTTAGGACGAGTGAGACGACGAAGATAATAAATTGTTGCTCATTTGAATTGTTTGTAACTTTTTAAATCATATTCCACGCGGTCAATTTTTTATGGTCCCCCATGCTGTGACGGCCGGGCGCTCAGTAGCCGCGAAGGAGAGTTAAGGGTCCGGATTAGGACGGAGACCCTTCAAATTTCTACCTGAAAAAATCTGATGTGGCCAACACATGACTTTCTGCATATTTATTGAAAACAGAGGCCTATGCCGGTAATATATAAATAACTCCAAAACAATAAGTGTGACAGGAAAATGATTCATACTAAAGTTGTAGTAAAGTACATTGTCTATAACTTTTGAATACAATTGTATATACCTACATTGCATTCTGACAGAGATATTAAAGAAACAAAAGTTTGTTCCGGTTAAACCGAAACTTCCTGTTAAGCGATATGCATAAAAAACTAATCAACTTTTGGCATTGTTAAGAAAATACTAAATATGAAGTTTGGAAATAATCGAATTATAAATTTTTAAGATAGAGCACACACAAACCTTTTTACCACAGACAGACATGTTCTGGAAAATAGCGAAAACGAGCTCTATGGGCCCCAAAACATCTATTTCCGTCGAAATCTGTAGGTCGAATTTTTTTGCGAATACTTTCTCTATACTACGTATATATATATAGAGATTTTAATGGCTCCCAACCCAATTCAGTAAGCATCTCAGTTACATCATAGCAATCTTCCAAATCGCCCTAAGACAAATTTGTCAGCCTCGACCTGACCTCTTTCTAATTTAAATCAGTCGATCGTGGTATGGATCGCAAACATTAGAGGCTTATTCTATGATCGGCCTCGCCAATCAAATTCTCATAACTGAAACAAACTCCCGTGTTGCAGAGCTCGAATAATCGTATCATTTGAAATGCTGAAATAAATATAACGCTGAACAGAATTTATTGAGCTAATAGGATACTATGTTGATTAATAAATAGGAGTTTAGTTGGAAAGTTTGTTTTCCTTTTAGAAGTCATAGAATCCTATCTAATGCAATAATTAATTTACCTCTTTTAGCTAATCCTTATTAACCCTAATCGTTGACTTTGACTTCTCTCTTGCACCCAAGATACCACAGAAAGTTCTCAAAAAATATCTTTTTGAGTTTTCTGACGTATATTTTCAAATCAGACTCTCTTACTTTTCACATACTGCGTTGCCGAGATTTGGTAAAAACCCCTTTCGGAATCATATACAATATCTCTGTCGTCTGCATATCCAACTATCACTCCTCTATCTATTTTGTCACAAGCTTCTCCTGCCATTTCCTCTACATATATATTAGAAAAGGCATAGCAATAAGGATGGGGCGTTTTGAAAACTTTATTTTTTCGATAATGTACTTTAAATGTTCAAACTTGACTTCGTGAAATATAGTAGACAATTTGGAAGAAGATTACACTTAGTAAGTTTCACTATCTTTACAAAGGAAAGAGAGGGATCGATAATTTTCCTCTCTTCTCCTACTTAAGACGCTGTTAAAATTGATGAATTTCATATCCATTATAGTCGTCCATCGCCACTTTGCGCTTAGACTTTTGCGGCTTCTCTATCACGGTTTTTAAATGCGAATAAAATATACAATAATATACTTATTTAGGTTATAAACAGATTTTATCTGTTCTTACTACAAAAATGTTCGATTTATTAACAAAGAATCCTACTTCACGGGAATTCCCATATCGCGGTAGAATCTAGAACTGATTAACCGCGGTAAACGAGGAGTGACTGTAGCCTTCTTCAACTTTAAATGCTGTTTCTGTAATCCATACTCGTTGGGGAAAGTCGTTCGTGGACTGAATTGAATGAAAATGAGTTATTTTGAAGCTGCATAGGGTTGGGTGGAAAAACTGACGATCTCTACCGTTTGTGGTTGAAATATCTCCCAAATCGATGGAAAAGCTTCGTCATCTTCAGCAGTATTACTACTCAATCCTAATCGAACAGGAAAGATAGGTCTGAGGATGACGACGCATTAAAAAGCTGCCCGAAATTATTTCTTTGTGTGACCTATAGGAGAGGTGGAGGATGCAGATTTTCCGAGTGAATTCTTTCTCCTGGAAACTTTCCAAGTAGATAAAACTTTACCATTGTGTACGCCAATCGGATTCGGCGAGTCACTTTTTACGAGGATGCCGTTACTCAACGTATGATGCTGGTTCTAATTGGCCCAAACAATCGTCATTCTTGCCCAAACGACGTACATATCCGTCATATTTGACGTAAATCCCTTTTGGAATGCTGTATAAACGCGTGGAGCCATGTCCATTTTCTATAGGTGTCATCATCTATCTTTCTCGGAGGTAAATCTTTTCGAGGAATAAAGTTCCCGGAGAAGGTGCTCTTTCGAAAGAAAATGAAAGGAGATCGACGCTTGGTTTGGGCTTAGAGCCACGACCTAGAGCAGGAAATTCCTCGGTTTATGACTCAAAGAGATGGTCGTATATATTAAAGAAGGAGATTTTATGGTGGAGCATCACGATCTCCAAGATCGAAAGCTCATATAAGGGAATGTAGTTTGAGGAAATAAAGCAGGGGAGAATATGAGCTTTGATCATCCCAGTTGAAAATTCCTATTGGTTTCTGGCGAAATGTTCTATCAGGTACCAATAGGAAAAATCAATACGACGCAATGGTCCTTATTGGAACCAGCAAGGTTTTGGCCACATGTTTCATCAAGTCCTACTGGTTTCCATTGATCAAAATTGGTGTTATATATAAATTATTCTTATATTTAATATTACTGTTTTTTCTTCAGGGATTTACGTGACTATTTTATATTAAGAATAAAACCATAAGAAGCTACGCAAAAGGGATGAACGGAAGTAGCGAGAGCATTCAATATATTAAAAAAAGATTATAAAATCTTGTGAGAACATTTAAATTTATGAAATTGTGAAAAACTTCTCATATTATCGTCTGGATCTGTTTTTCATTGTTTTTATGCATGTTCTTTATTTTCCTGCTCTGCTTTCTATTAGGCGAAAAACATTCGAACATCAACTATTTTTCCTTGGGATGGGAATCGCAGAGATTTGCCTATTCACGATAATGTTTTCATTTTGATCATAAAGCGATACGTAAATCAAAGAGCCTTCGTGATATATTAATGACAATAACTATGCGAAATAATGTACACATTCAGATGCGCTGAAATTCTTGGGTTTATTTGAAAGAATCCGTTGCAGATTGATTAGCGCCAATGTCATTATTCTGAGTATACATTCACATTATTTTCCACGTCTGTTATCTCTGTTAATACAAAAAAAATAATAACACAAAAATCAATTTAGCTATCTTATTAGTTTTGGTATTTTATTGTTAAAAAACTGTCACACTCGAAAAGTATTTGTTTTTTTTTAAACGATTATCAATTAAAATCTTATTTCTTCTCCAAAGAACCTTTCCGATGCTCTTCACATTTTTATAAATTACGAGTAAAATTAATTCTTCTTGGATTCTCCAGCGGTAACTGTAGGCAAGAGATTAAGTCAGAATTGCGATGATAAAGAGATCATCCGAAAGGGTCATATCTCTGATTACTAACAAGAAAATAGCAATGATTTTAAGGAGGATATTCGCAAAAGATTTTACATGGAGTTTGATCCTGTATTGATCAGAAACCTGGATCATGAGGAAGAATAAAACTATTCTTCTACTTAACTATAACTTCAACACAACATGGTAAATTAGAAGAACTTCCTTGAGAGCTTTGAAATGTGGCTGTGGAGGAAGATGGAGAGAGAGAGTTGGACGGACAGAGTCAGGAATTCAAATTCTAGTGCGGATTGGAGAAAAACGAGCGATTATTGGTTGAACACGGAGGAGGAAGGAAAATTGGACTGGACACATCATGAGAAACTATATTGTTTGAAATTATTGTCGAAACTAGAATCGAGCAGGGAATTGCGTGAAAGTGCAGATAACGTTAAAAAAAAAGTTTGAAATTATCTCATATTTGAAGAGGAAACGGAGCTACAAGCAATTAAAGGCAGTATACAGAAGGTAGGAAATGTTTAGCTGAAACCTATCCTGGAACAGATTCATTTTGATAATTCGATTCTCCTGTATTAGAATACTTAACTATATGCAGTCGTACCTCACTATTTCACACTTTGACTTTCACGGCTTTACTCTATCGCGATTTTTTAAATATTTATATTCATCGAAACGTAAATATATTTGTAACGTCTGATGCGTCTTGTTTCTCTTATTTAGTCTAATATATTGGGTAATACGAGTGTTATGGCGAATAAAGGGTATCACTATACGTCTAAAGGCTCTAATAATGTTGAAAAACGCATTTCGGTCGTAATTTGGTTTTCTTAACCTAAATTACAAAAAATATTCGATTTTCAAATACAGAATCCTACTTTGGTAAAATCCATCTACCTCGGTAGTGTCTGGAACTGATTAACTACGATAAACCGATTGAAACAATCCATAGTCCCACGCTCTTAGATAGCTCTTGTCGATACAATGGAAATTGGGTTGTCAACTTTCATTTGCGATTCTAAAGATCATCTCCATCACGCACTAGAATCCATTTAGCGCCAGAAAGTAATCCGAAGAAAGAGCATGACGAGTGAAATATCCGAATACTGTAAGGATACAGCCATACGAGTGAATGGGGAAGGGGGCATAACACGCAGACTGAGAACGTGAGGCTCTGAAAGACTTTAATTACCGAACGCCCCCCTCTCGCGGGGTGTGAGAAAAGATGCTCACCGACTCGAGATGTCTCCGAGAGGCGTTCGCGCACAACGTGAGATCGCGAGTTCCTCCGGTGTTGCGTAACCTCGCGGGGGCACGCTCTCGTATGGCACCGTTGGGCAATGCCCTCCGACCCCGGTCGACTCCTTTTCATTTGGACTCAGGCCAAGTGGGCTCCTCTTTCCTGCACACGCTTTCTCCTCCAGCCCACTCGTCGACGCTCACACGAGGGGGAGGACCCTTGTTCTCTCGCGCCAAGACGTCCGCGTTGATGGATTCGCCGCGGTGCGACTCTGACGAAACGTCGCACAGTGGTCTGAAGGAACCGGCCGAAAGTCGATTTTACGTATGGACTCAAACACTTAATGATACTGAAATAAAGAGTCCATTTAGATCGAAAGTGGTCATATTTCCTCAGTGGTAGTTCTCTTACAGAGATTGCGTGATATCTATGGGCGGAATTTCCAAGAAAATGTTCTACGGATACACTCTTAAATTTCCATCTATAAAACAGCTTTATTTCCAACGAAATGCATTCGAGGGGATAACCATATTGAATTCTCGAGTCTTACAAATACTTTTATTTATTTATTAATGATTTTAGATGGAAATGTTAAATAAAATTTATGACGAACTCTTTCTTCGATTATTATACATCTAGAGCGTTTATAACGACGAAATGTTACTTTAACGCTTTACAATAAAGAATCAATGAATTAAAGTTGTTGTCATCCTGCAATGAGTATATAACCACAATTTTCTTGGTCACACTTTCTTGTCTATCTCAATAGAACCGATCGGTACAAGTATCCATAGCTTAATCCCATACTTCTCTAAAAGAAAACCATTATTAACTTCTGTGTAACTTTGTTTTACAGGAGATCAAGAAATGAATTAATTAGCACTCGCAGCTTAGATTTCATGATAAAATATGGAGCGATATGTTAATGGGGCATAACTTCAATCTTTTCCTTGATTGTTTTTAATTTTATCTAATATTTTACGATGAATAAATGATAATTGAGAATATTCAACTCTTATTGAAGAAAGATGGAAATACTTCCGCGAGTGATGATTAGCTGACCTTGTTCTTTTTTTTAATTATTTTTTGATCGCAGAATTAAAATTAACGAAACGAATAAGCGAGCACATTTTACAACATTATACATTGAAATTAGTTTTCAAATTTGTGGAAATAAGTTGAAGCAAATTTAACTGAGAAATCATACTTTACAAACCGTTGTTACAATTTACCGAAGCTGTAGAAAATTTTTCAATCGATTAAAAAAAGTACAATAGTCTAGCGATATGACATGCATTTTTATTCCCAGAGATGGGAATATAAAATCTATTCAAGAAAGTATAAAGGTTGACTGAATTAATGCCGTATCAAAATGCAAGAAACCTAAAAATGGCTACGCACGAAGCTTTTCGACTTGCATTTTTAAACGAAAGAAATATACTCATTCCCTTTCCCAAATGCACGCCCAATGGAAAGACTATTCAGAATAAAAAGGTCACTTTTATTAGCGAATAAACTCCACTGTTCGTTAGCGTAAGATGGATGAAAGAGAAACGAAGTGTGAGTGAACAAGGGAAAAGCGCCAAGCCAAAATCGAGCGTTATGCTATGACACGATTTGCTAGCAATTGAAGCATACTTGCTATCGAAAGAGAGAAAAATGAAGATCCTTTAGTATGGTTAGGTTTCTTACAAGCCGTTGCATTATCGTACCTGTACACTTCTGTACAATAAATCTCTCGTACAACGCAATTTCTATCAATATTTTTGTCCATTTATTATATAATAAGTCATACATACTTTTATCACAATATGCGAAAATTAACTTCGAGACTGAATCCTCCCCAAACTGAAGCACTTCCATTTTTCACACTTGAGCCTCAGAACATTCTGATCATAGAATTAATGTATTCCAAAACCTTCATTTATCCTTCACATTACTTTACAGTTGGCGTTATTAACATTATTCTATCCTTTATATCTACTGTACATTATTACAGTAGAATAGATGTTACTGATGTTATAAAAAAAACATGCTGAGAGAATAAAGGTCTGATTTTAACTCAATATACATTTAATACCACTTTTAGATAGTTATCCGCTAATTGAAATTTATTTCAGTAATTATTGCTGCAACGTGTCAAAAATTAATACACATAAGAAAACTAACTTGATAGTTTAAATCCTAAGGTTTGCTTAAACAAATTCACTGCAACAGGAAAATATCCGCAGGAAGGGAAGTGTGAAAAACCTGCGAGACCCAAGGATTATTTAAGTATTTTTTATGAAAAAAGCAGGTCAAGATAGATCTGAAACTCAAGCAAAACAATAAATGTGCATTTTGATATAGATAAATAATATAAATTTTTGCATAAAGCAAAGAACGAAGCGAAATGCAAATAATTAAGTTAAGGGAGAAAAAGAAATGAGTAAATCCTCACCTCTCGTAAAATAAATGAATTTTCAACAAAACCGAAGCTTCAACATATTTTTTAAATATCTTCAAGGAATAATAATTTTCTATTCTAAGTGAAGGTTGACTTAAATCTGATAGTAGAAAGTATTGTTAAATAAAACTGTTTTTATGAAACATAAAAGAGTTACTTTTACTATTCCGCACACAGAGGTCACAATGGCCACTAGTTTTGGACTTTGGGGACTACAGGGCTTGAAGATGGCTATTAATAGCGGAAACTTGTCTCCAATGCAACCTCTGTATGTGGAATAGCAAAAGTTACTTTTTGGTTTTATAAAACCTGTTTTATATAATATTCCTTTCGATTGTCGAATTTCCACTATATATCGACCTCCTCCGTAAATTTAAATCTCATAGAAAAATAATTATGTACCGTTCTGGTACACTCCTGGCCAAAATTAACGCAGCACATCCCTAGCGATCCTTATGGCCGTTGCTGCGTTAATTTTGGCCAGGACTGTACAATTAGAATGACACCGCATTTCAATTCCATGAAACGGAAGGAAATGTTAAGTCACAGGCAAATTCTTTGTAAGAAAAATCTTCGAAAACGAATTCTCCGAACGATCAATTCTTCGAATAACAATTTATTCGGAAAAATGTCACGTGCAATGCCTTCAACCAACCCAACTTTTAAGTTAATTTATAAAATTTAAGTTAATAGATTTACCAAATAGATTTCAACTCCTAAGCAGTTCTTTTAATAAATATTTTGGATAACTTTCGATTCATTAGAAGAGAAGGGGCGAGGAAGAAGCTCGCGAACGATGTTACTTTGCGTTGGTTAGGCCTCACCTTGAGTATGAATATAGTTCATAGAAACCTGCCGACAAGTGACATATTTGGGGATTAGAAAAGGTACTGCGAAAGGCGATACGATTTATGAAGAATTACCACGATAAAGTAGTGTTACTCAGATAATACAGGACTCGGTACGGGAATTAACAGAAGATAGAAGAGTAACTCAAAGGATAAATTTACTAAATAAGTTATGAGAAATGATGTTCTTAGAAGATGTAACTGATATAGTAGGACTTCCCTGTTATATGGGACGTTCTTATACTGCGAGGAAGTTCAGGGAAAGAGATACTATAACGAATCGCTTCAATAATTCATTTTTTTCGCAAACGAGACCCAAAATCAATCGATTAGGAAAATAGAGTAAAGGTGATTGCACCCCCAACTTGCAAGGGCATTACATAGACACTAGAGTGTTTTCTATAGTCGAATCATTCGTCTTCCGTAGAGCTGATCGTTTGAGGAATTCAGTTTCGAAGAATTTGCTTTCAAAGAATCCGTTTTCGAGGAATTTGTATGCTCCCAAATGTGTTCCTGCCGAAAGAACAGGCTTTTAGTGTTAGTTTGCAATCACATAAAGGTGGTTATCTTCGATGCGGTGAAATTTATTCAGGAATATTTCAGCCATCCCGATATATCAGGGCGGGGGAGGAGCGCGTCGACAACAGTCTCTCCCTTTCTCTCCTCCCATCGAATGGTAAACGTATAATTTCCAAGGCGTCAAAACATCAGCCGCCGGCTGCTAATAGCGGGGATTTACAAAATCCATCACCTTTTCAGCATCTACAAATACATGGAAATCTTTTACGATCCGCGCACCTCGGAGCGTGAAATTGGAAATGCGGAAATCTTCTGAAAGTGAGCGCTTTTATAAGCCTTTGATTGCACTCACGCGTCCAAAGTGAACTTAAGGTCATGATTCAAACATTTCGTCCAGTTTATATCCTTAACTCCTCAAGCCCCACCGAGGTTTACTCGTAAATGATGAATTGGAATTTAACTTAGTACAGGAAAGTGTGCGACTTAACCCAAGGTTGTTCAAGAAGAGAAAAATAGTGACTTGGCTGGGACATATTTATTCGTTTCGTCACTGCGAATTCCGCTCTCGGAAATAAAAAGCAATAACTAAATCTCAATTCAAGATATCGGCCCGAAACCATTAACTATATGAGAAAATTTTAATTTCACTTGCAACAAGTTTTTTTCACATGATAAATAAAAAGGATTTGGGCGAAAAATTAATTGTGATGCACGAACAAAATTCGATGAAGTTACGCTCCACTTAAACAATTTGTTAGCTGAGTTGTGGTTTATCTAAACTACTATATGCCAAAGAGCAACTGATTGTGAAAAAAAACAATATTATATTGGATTGATAAATATTATTTGCAAATTAATAAAGGTAACGGGTAAAAAATTCAGGATAAATTTTCTTAAATATTAAGTTGATATGATATGCATAAAAAATATAAAAACGCATACATGCAATGAGCAACACTTCTGTATTAAGAATATATGTGCATTACATGTAATACCCTGCAAGCCGAATTTGGTGTGTGGCGGAGGGTGCAAGCAACATAATCTCTGCTTTCCTAATCGATTGCTTTCGCGTATCGTTCGAGGAAAAAATTAATTCTTGAATCGATTCGTTCCAGTATCTATTTCTATGATCTTCTTCGAATTACTGAAATACCTATATAACAGGGTCGTATTTTGTGAATTACACCTTCTGAGAACGTACTTTCTCTGAACTCCTTTAGTAAGTATGTCCTTATCATTAATTTTATATACTCTAAAGATGTCCATCCCGCTTCAAGAATCATCTGAGTAACGCTCAATGATTTCCGTAGCCAATTTCTTACTAAACGTATCGCCTTTCGTTATTCCTTTCCTAATTTAGAATATTTCAATTGTCGACAGGATCCCATACACTACAAGCATACTCGAGGTGAGGCCTAACTAAGGCTAAGTAACATTGCTCGCGAAAGTTTTTTTCACTCCAACTGACTGTTCTCTTTACGAAGCCGAGTTTCTGAAGTGCTTCCTCCGAGATTTTACGGACGTGGGCACTCCATGATAAGTTATTCGTGAGAGTTACTGAAAGATATTTCACAGATTCTAGAGTCAATAAATATATCATACGGAGGCCGTTCAATTATCATTAGTTGTGGCTTTTCTTTCGAAGAAGTTAACATCTGAACACTCATCTTAATTTAGTTCTAATCGTCAATCATAGCACTATCTCACAACACTATCTAATTCGTTCGACTTGGTTAATTTATCCTCAAGCCTCTAAGTATATTCTATCGAAATCTTAAACATTTTCATATTTTTATTCCTTAACGCATCTTCAACTTCCATCATCGGAATATTACGAGGACAATAACAAAATACGCAGACTATAAAAACGAACGCATCTATCATAATAACACGTAAATCACCGAGACCGGCAAATGGAAGAATGATCATTCTTGAGTGATTTAAAGTAGCTCTTTAACGAAATCATCGAGACCACTGCTAATTTAGACACCATTACCAAGTATATCCCCACCTCAAGCTACGGGATTTCAGAGGTTCATCTAACACTTCACAAACAACGTAACTGTAAGAACTGTCGTTGAGAGTGGGTTAACAATAATCCAAGATTTGAGGTTAGTACAGGCTTAACTTGCCTTTTGCGTATCCGGTCGTCGTATGAAGCCCTCGACTGCTCTGCAGGAAGATCAGCGTAAGCTCTCGACTGCTCGGCAAGAATCACTGACTTCGACTCGTGGAGGTTCCTCTACAAATGAATTTGGCGTCCAAGACGCACCCTGCGGGGCCCCTAATAGCAATCTTGGCGAGGAGGGGTTGAATGTTTATGCTAGCCTCATAAGCTGGGGTCCGAGCTTCTCAAATCCTGCGATCAGCATGCGAGGCTCTGCGTCCATTCAGCGATAGTCAAAACAATAACGTTTCCTCATGAAGTGAGTCAGCCTCTGGAAGTCTCTCGGACGACGGCATACGCGCTGTTTATCTTCTCATGATCCTATCTTGCGCCCCAAAGGAATATTTTTTCTCAAGTGTCAGCTCTTAGGAGCTACGTGAAGAGTGAGAACCTCGCTCTGATTGTGAGATTCTTTTCGAAGGCGATATAGGAACAAAAGGGTCTTTGTATTCCCCTATCTGCTTTTAATTACAGAAACGGATTTCTTCGGACATTCGCTGCGTACGTAAATCCCAGCTCGTCTGCACTTTCCTTCTGAGATTACGCCAGAGGAAAATCTCGGTGTTGTGCGGAGCAATCACATTCCTTGGTCGTTTCCGAGATTGTTTCGTGGATATTTTTGCCATTGATTACGTTTTTTCCCTTCAGAATATTATCGATCTTGATCTTGATCTCTAGTAATTTAACTATATCTCTTAAGTTATTGTGGGTTCGTCTAATACAAAAAGGCAAGTTACAACGTATTTTGATGTGGAAATAGAGGAATTACTTCAATTTGATTTGGAAAAAAATGGGATTTTAAGTTAAGAAGGTGAAGATTATATTAATATTACTTTTACATATATGCTGCAGTTAGACAACTGTCAAGTGGCAGTCCCTATACATTTAAGTAAGACTTACACAATGTAAACAAACACTCCAAAATTTCTAATAATAGAAGTCCCACAAATACCAAAGTTTTAAAACAACATCACCATAGTAAAAAACGATAACAGAACACTCACACAAGTACATTATGATTCGATCCATAAATTATTCCCCCGGTATCCCCTCAAACACATTTATACCACATAAGATCCCTTATGATGAAATGACTCCATGATAATGATTTTATAAGTACAAGTTACAAGTAAATTTCACGAAATTTGACTGAGTACGAGTTCTATAAAAGGGTTTCCAAGTCTTATTACGTCTTGCATGTTTATCTGAGTAATGTAAGGGTCTAATACACTGGTTCCCTACCGGTGGACTAAGAAGGGGATTGCCTTGGATGTTTTGGAGGTTACCAGTTTGATAAGCCAAATTTGAATTTCAAGGTAGGTGAGAAAATTTTAATAATTTAATTGACTTATTTATGGCTGGCAGCAGGCGAGATCTGCGACGTAATCAGTGGGCGGCAGGCGCCTTGTTAAGTCCTAAAATATATTTTGTGAAATACTTTATTGTTTTGTTTTACTGATCAAATATGGCGGATAAGAAATAATGAATCATGAAAATAAATCAACTTTATTCAGGCGAGTTTTAGAAAAACTCTCTTCCTCGATCGAACCCACGGAAAGGGGATTCGCGAACATTTTTGAAAGATCGAAGAAGGTTTGCGATTAAAAAAGTTTGGGAACCGCAGGTCTAATATCTTCCCACAGGCCTTGAGCGATAGATGCAGCCGAAAGCCTGGAAGAGAATCTGCACCTTCGACTGCCCTCGCACTCGAAATTAGGCGCCGAAGAGCCTCATGTAAACACTTTAATGGCGGTACATCGTCCGGAGGAAGGCGAGCGCAAGAACTGGAGCAGTCGCAGCCAAAGCGTCAGAAGGGGATCGTGGGAAACCGCTTCAGCTTGACTGAGGATGCGACATAGTGGGGGGGGGCGCAAAAGGGCTTTATTTTCGTACTATAAGAATCATCGCTAACCTCGATGAAATGATAAAATTTAGAAATATTAAGATGATAAATCTAAAATTACGTGAGCTAAATAAATGAAAATATTAGGAGGAATAATAAAAGCTTTAAGAAAAAATTCAAATTCTTGAGTAAA
Organism: Sympetrum striolatum; assembly: GCA_947579665.1. Lineage (NCBI taxonomy): Eukaryota > Metazoa > Arthropoda > Insecta > Odonata > Libellulidae > Sympetrum > Sympetrum striolatum. Next base: position 10,098,116 of record OX388346.1, read on the forward strand.
TCGGACTTTTTAAAGTTAATTTATACATGTTTAATTCGTAGTAGCTCCAAATCGCACGAGTCAATTGAAATCTCCGCCGACATTGGAGTAAGAGAGATTTCATTCTTCTTCGTCGTTTTAGGGTAAATGCATAGACAGTTCTTTGCGTTTAAATTCTAAAGGCCGTCATACACGGGGAAATATTTCCTGGAAATATTTCCAGGAAATATTTCCAGAATAGAACATGTTCTAATTTCGACCAATCAGGAAAGAGTGTCGGCCATAACTGGAAATTATTTCCAGGAAATATTTCCCCGTGTATGACGGCCTTAATTCTCGGAATTATACGAGTAGTATCGTAGTATTCATCCTTGTGCCAGGAAGTGAATTAATTTCACCTGATACAGAATGAAGAATCTCCCACTAATCCAAACAGAAGCTGACATGTTTTTTTCTGTTTACTTTTTTCTTAACAGAGATATTTGAAATTTGCTTTTGGTAAAACTTGGTATAATAAAATCTT